>JAHWFO010071428.1:286271-335003 GCA_023313115.1 Rhysida immarginata | reverse complement strand
TAATGGTGTCGAAATTAAAAAAAAAATTCGAGTTCATTTTCTTTTAATGCTGCCTTTCTGCCAACTTGAAATTTCGTTTCTCGTTTTCCAATCAACCCTCGTTTTCGTGCGTCATCGTGTGCTCTTTCCTGCTCCCGTGAAAGTAGCGCCCTCTCTCGGATTTTTGCGTGAGTTCTACTTGGGCTTAAGATGTCAGTTTACGATGTGGCGGTCAGGATAACTAGACTTTTAGCGACGGATAACTCGGAATTTGCATAAGAAATTACATTGAAAGTATCTGCTGCTGTGTCGTGAACATTTCGTTAAGTTTTATGTTTATTTTCCGCAAGTTTTAACGAATCCTGAATTAGTATGAGCTTTGGTATACTAAAGTAAACATATACCGAATTTTTTTATTCCTAGGGAGCTTAGCATTTATTACGATAACTTGAAAACGAATTAACTTTTTCACAGTCTGTTTTCACCAATCCATTAAAATGGGACAGAGTACGAACGTGAGATAGCAGGAATAAGTACGTGCTCTAATAGCACGTGCTTTAATGGTACCATTATGATACCCTCTTAAACATTTCATATCAAACAACTTGTCACAACATATCATGAACGAATATAAAAGAGTAACTAGTGATAGCAAGTATCGGTCTAATGGCACGTGTACGTGCAAGGATGTCTCATGAATGAATATAACGGTATATAGTGATGTCTGAATTGTTTAGTAGTACGTGTTTTAATGGTACCAAGTGGTACCATTGGAACTTTCAATGCTAAGATATGGCATGTAATATATCAAACGACTCGTAATAACGTGCCATGAGTGAATATCACGTGTAAATAATGATAATAGTTATTGGTTTAGTACCACGTGCTTTAATGGTGCCCTATGATACCATATGGTAACATTGAAACATTCAATGCTAAGATATGGCATGTAATATATCAAACGACTCGTAACAACGTGCCATGAGTGACTATCACGAGAAAATAATGATAATGGTTAACAGTTTAGTAGCACGTGCCCTAATGGTGCCCTACGGCATGATATGGTACCATTGGAAGTTTCAATTCTAACACATGGCATGTAATATATCAAACGACTCGTAACAACATGTAATGAGTGAATATCATGAGAAAATAATGATAATGGTTATTGGTTTACTAGCACGTGCCCTAATAGTGCCCTATGAAACCATATGGTACCATTGGAACTTTCAATGCTAAGATATGGCATGTAATATATCAAACAACTCGTTACAATGTGCCATGAGTGAATATCACGTGTAAATAATGATAATTGTATTGGCTTAGTAGCACGTGCCTTAAAGGTGCCATATGATACCATATGGCACCACTGGAACTTTAAATGTTAACATATGGCATGTAATATATCAAACAACTCGTAACAACGTGCCATGAGTGAAAATAACGAGTAAATAATGACAGTGGCAATTGGTTTTGTAGCACGTGCCCTAATGGTACAATACAGAATTTATAGAACTTTTAATGCTAAGATATGGCGTGTAATATATCAACCAACTCCTTACGCGTTATTAGATCTTTTGTTATCCATAACTTATTTGAATCAAGAGTATAGTACTCTTAGGCTTAATGGTATCTAAAACTCATTACTAATTAATTTAATAGTAGTTAATCGCTTGCTTCAATAAGACTTTAGTAATTTAATATGAAAATCTAATAGATGCTTACACATAACGCTTCAGCAATTGAGGCTCACTTCGTTTAACATTATGTGAGAATTCTTACAAATTAAAGAACTTTTATTTTTTTAAGTGTATGAGGAATAACTTCATTCTCCATTTACCTTTCATTCTTCAAATTTATTCTTTTAAATTCTCTCTATACGTTAGCCTATTTAAATAGTAATTTACAATTTAGTTTTCATATTTATTTATTTACTCTCAAGTGTTTTAAAATGTTGGTTAATTCTATATATCCATAACAAGAAAATGTGCTCCCTTTATCCGCTTTGGCGGTAAAATCATTCTTGTTGATACCTATTGTTGCACAAACTTTGCCTTGCATTGTTAGTCATGAGATGTTTCTCCATAATAAGCCTTGCCATAACTATGAATATCGATTTTTTTTATGAATAGTTATTATTTTTTCGAAATCTGAGGTAGACAGTGACCTTCCACATGGCTTGAATGTCAAGTATGCAAAATTTCATCAAGATCGGAAAAAAACTGTAGATGTGTATAAGAAACAAACACAACCACAATCCGACAAACAAACCCACAAACATCCTTCTTTATATACAGGGTGTTTCATAATTGGTGTCCCGTTTTTAGGTCCAAATAACGGCTCATGGGGAACAGGTGGGGGGAAAATGAACATTGATTATTTGGGAAAACATTTCGCGTCTCTAGGGGTGAAGGGGTAAATTTTGCAAATTTTAATTTTGTAGGGGTAGGGGTTAGACCCCATGTGTTATCTAGAAAGTTGTAGAGCATCCTGTAAAATGTGGGTTTAGCAAAAAACCTGGTGAAAAAACCTCATGCCGTGCCCCCTTTATCGAGTGGGTAAAGTGAAAGGTATGGCTAACCGATGTGGATAAAAACCATAGTTATTAGAAAACAGTAAGGCCTACATTTGGAAAAATAATGAGAATGAATGAGTCGTTACCCTGATAAGCTAAAAAACTCGACCGGGCTTTTTTTCCCAGGAAAAACATTATAAAATTGGAATGAGTTTTTTAATGAGTTTTTCTGTTTTTGTCTACATTAGCTAGCCATACCTTTCACTGATGAGATTTTTTTCACCGAATTTTTTTCTAAACCACATTTTACATGATGCACTACAACTTTCTAAATAACACATGGGGTCTAACCCCTACCCCTACAAAATTAAAATTTTCAAAATTTACCCCTTCACCCCCAGGGACGCGAAATGTTTTTATTCAGAATTAGGGGACATTAAAACCAAATAATCAATATACATTTTCCCCCAATTTGTTCTCCTTGAGTCGTTATTTGGACCTAAAGATGGGACACCAATTATGAAACACACTATATATGGATATATTAATAAAATTTCTATGTAAATATAAAAATACGATAAATACTAATAATACTATAACCAAATAATTACAACAATGTAACAAAACACAAGAATAGAAGAAATATTGTTCAAAATTTAAAAAGAATACAATTTTAATAAATCGAAACATTTCAACTGGATATACTGATGATACCGAAAGGGTGAAAATCGATTATAGTTAAATATGTCAATAAATCCTTGTATTGGAAAAAAGGAAATTATGGAATTATAAATATATTCTAAATAATTCTTAAAAATTTTTAACTTGCAAAAAATGCTTGATATTATTTGTAATTTCTTGATTCTGTGCCATTGGAAGCTTATTATAACCTTTGCTGTGTTAGTTGTTTAGGTCAAATCTTGTAATCAATATTAAACCAACTTTCCGACAAGCTAGGGAGCTGCAATTTGACACACTTATGCAGAATCGATGACAATTTATGATAAAGAAAAAAAAATTTCAAATCGGTTCATTGGTTCGTGTTCTAATGGTACTAACTCATTACTACGAATTGATTGTTGTAACAATTGGACATTTCGTTATGGCGAGAGTAAATTTGTCTATTGTTTATTGTTGCAAAATTAAGCTGTATTGTTGCCACTAAATAAAACATTATAAAAGCTTGGTTTGATAAAACCTTTTTTCTCTTAACTTGTTTTAGTTTACGTATGTAAAATTACAACAGTTTTCTCGTCAAGCCTTCATTAGCATTTGTACATATATTTTATCAGAGTCTATATGAAAAAAATATTGGGAAAAACAAGAATAGCAATTTAAGGGCCGTTCATAAAACATGTTCGGTGAGATGACAAAATCTTAACCTTTTTCCTCTTTAATAAATCAAAATACATGTAAGTATTACCTAAGACATTAAATAAATTAAAATTTAGTAAATAGCAGGATATAAGTCTTGGGCAGAGATGGAAGGAGCAGACGGGTTGAATTGCAAATATATTTAATGTATGCAATAATTGGAATGATACAATTCACTATTAAGAAAATAATTTTTAAGTTCATGACAAAATTAAATGAGAATAATCTAAAAGATGTAGTGGAGTTTTCTCTGATGCCTTTCCATACGAGGATCACAAATAATGGACGACAGTCATCTGGAAATGTCGTAATGACAGATTCGAAGTATTGTCTGTGCACCATACTCAAAGATAACCGCGGCCACGATGGGTTTAGTGGACGAAAATCCGTGCCTATTTCAAAACATCGTGAAAAAACAAATGGGAATTTGCAAATTGTATGAAATGCGGCTAAGAAGTCTTAAATGTGCGATTATCAACCTTTAAACTAATTTTAAGTTTTGAAGAAGGTCATTAATTAGTTTTCTTAACGTTAAACAATACATGTTAAAGTTCTCAGAAGTAGCAATCAAAACCCTATCATACCCCTCGCAGAATGCAAAGCAGCCAAGCGGTGCTCGCAGCTAGAGATCTCCACTGGGCTCGCGCTTGCAATGCTGTGGCTGTTCGCTGAAAGCCTGGACGAATCGTCGTACGTAGAATTATCTGCTGGGCGCAGTGGGCTTTCCCATTGCTCCTCAGTGTGAGTTGTTGCCCCTATCTCTCGATTGTGTTCAGGGCTGGTGAAAGGCAGAGTGGAGGCGTCCACGAGGCCTTGCCTGTGCACCTCACGAGGCCGTTCCGAAATACTGTTGATCGGGGACTTTTGTTCTTCCCGGGCTGGTCTATCGACGACCCTCTCTTCTCCGACGTAAATTTCTTCAGACGCAGATTTCTCATCTGGAAGAGGTCCTATTCCGCTCAGCTCCCTTATGTTTTAATCAACGTGCGTTTTGTTAACTCCTGACAAATTTAGAAGAGCAATTGTCGAGTTTATTGGAATCATATTAAAGTTCATTCGCACTCGCCTGTTATGCTGTCGTTCCTGTGACATCCAATGGAGGCTTGGCAAACGTCTTCTCAACAAATGAGCAGTACTTGAGATCGTTCCCGGTATCGGTTTCAATGGACTCCGCTGACGACTGCAGTAGAATCGGGCTCGGTATGGCAGGGGAAATTTCTCATTAAACTGCCTAGAACACGTGGGGCGATTCACTTCACTGGAGGACTGGTCAACACCTAACATACAAGAGAGAGAATTTCATTGTCAGGTAAATAAACTTTAATGTGAGGACTCGCATTTCTTGGCATTTGTAACAAATTGTCGATTCCGCCGAAAATTTCCTTCGTCGTGGCTCCTAGACGAATCTTGATTCTGTTGTCCTCCTCCCCGATGCATAAAATGCTTTCTCAATTCTTTCTGAGGTATTTCCCGTTTGGCTCTCTTTTTATCATCCGACTTAATGAGCTTATTAGGAAAGCAATTATGCGGAGCCAATTGGGAACAAGTATCAAAGTTCTTGCTTGTTTGGCTTCGTCCACTTCTATGAGCAGGTGGGGTGACTTTCTTCATTTTACTAGCGGCTTACTTTATCCTTCTCGCTGCCGATTTTTCTGCTGATAGCGCGTTGAATGATCGAATTTGCTCGCTATATTTTTGAGCAAATCCTATGTTCTGATAGCCTGTGGATAGTATAACAATTAAACGTAAAAGAACCCACCATTCAGTTTGTCAGTTTCGAAATTCCCACCCTCTTCTCCCCGTCAAGCGAAAGTATTTTCTGAATGATCCTTTAATTGAGGTTAGTAAACTTTATACGGGGTGAGTCTGAAACCCTGTCATAAACTTCGCATGGTACTTCTCTTGGCCAAATAAAAAAGAAATGTCCTAAAAACATGGGTCTAAAAATAAACCGTTAACGAGAAAAATGGCGTCCAAATGTGGATGCCCCTGTGAGGTTTGTTTTACAGATATTGTTCTAAATGGTGTCCATGTGCTTCAACACTGGCCTGCAGACGTCTCTGAAACGAATGGCGAACACGTTCTAAAGCTCCTGTGCGGTTCCTAATGGCATCAAATTTGGTGACAATGCTGTCCCATAGCTCAGTCGCATGCTGGACGGGTGCTGCACGTATGTTATCCTTAATATGTCCCCACAGATAGAAATCAAAACAAATGAAGTCAAGAGAACGAGGAGGCTATTCCACTGGCCCCACACGTCCAATCCATCTTGCAGGAAAGCGCTCATTCAGAAACTGAGGTGCAACCACGCTAAAATATGCCCGAGCGCCATTGTGCATAAAATTTGGACGCCATTTTTCTCGTTAACGGATGAGTTTCAGACTCGTGTTGATACAACATTTGTTTCTTATTTGACCACGGGGAATACGCATGCGAAGTTTGTCACAGGGTTTTAGACTCATCCTGTATACAAGGTGTCCAAAAAAGTCTGGTAACATGGCAGATATCTCAAAGCTGCCAGGTAGGCGAGATTTGATTAGTGTGGTTTATAGGTAATACGGGGTTGGGGAATTCATTGCCGCACTACAAAATGACTTTCACCACCTAATTTAAGGTCATCTATTTGCTAACTCGAAAACTATTAAAGATAGGTAAAAATTTCTGATTGTTACCCAGTAGAGCAACACCACATTGGTCTAATAACAATTTTTAAACACACCCTTCCCCTTGAAAGTTTTTGAGAAAATGGGCAAGAAAGAGTCACTCAAGGTCAGGTTGGGCTGTCCAGATTGGCTTCACTGCATTTGCATGTGTTAGAAACCTCAGCAAACCTGACCAGCTTAACCTGAGCTTGAGTGACTCTTTCTCGCCCATTTTCTTAAAATATTTCAAGGGAAAAAGTGTGATTAAAAATTGTTTTTAGACAAAAATGTTTTTTTCTAAATTTGCTACCATTTGCTCAATACAGCCCAGAGCTAAAGGACTGCTTCCTCTGTAGTCTTTCCACTCTTTCTCAATAGTCCGCTAACTCCATTATCTCCAGTTCATGATCATGTTTTGAAAATTTTCAAAAAATTGGTTAAGTACTAAGAACTCTCAATTCTAATAAAAGCCTGAATAACAGGAATTCTATACATTGTTACAAATTGAAACTTATCTATATTGCAGAAACTTTTGCCTTGCAATGTTGGTCATGAGATATATATTCTTGATCCTTGCATAGTGTTGGTGCATTGTGTGTTGATACCATTGTTGATACCTATTGCTGCACAAGCTTTTCCTTTCATTGTTGGTCATGAGATATATATTTTCTATCCGTGCAGAATGTTTGTAAATTGCGTATTGATACCATTGTTGATAACTATTGGTGCACAAACTTTGCCTTGCATCGTTGGTCATGATTTATTTCTGATTAATATGCCTTGATATAACCATGAATATCGATTTTTATCAGTAACTATTATTTTTTCGAAATCTGAGTTAAACAGTTACCTTTCTCATGCTTTGAAAGTCAAGTATGCAAAATGTCATGAAGATCGGAATAAAACAGTAGATTTGTATAAAAAAACAAACAAAACCACAAACAAACATCTTTCTTTATATACAGGCTGAATACAAAAGTCTGAACCCCCCTTTTATTTTTTGAACCGAAGCAGATATGTCAATTTTGATGAATCCAATGAATAGGAAGTTGTGGGTGGCCTATCCCATAGTGCACTTTTCATCATCCCAGATATGCAAATTAGGACACATTCAAAATTTACTCAAAAACCCTAAGGGATAGAGAAAAAAACCCAATTGCAAACCTGTTCACCATAAAAAAACAAACAAAACAAAAAAAAATCATCCAAATCGGACCAACCAATCACCCACAATGACGTGGTGAACTGTTTATAGCTTACAAACAGTCACACTGCACAAGGAAAACTCAGTGTTGATATTTCCACCGTTTAAAGCATGCAAATCAAAAAATTAACATAAATTACCATACTCACATTCACTTTCATGCGGAAAAGCAAATAAAAGGCATGTTTCAGCACACAAAAGACAGAACAATTCCATCCTGTTCCGGAAATGGTCAACAGGATGGCATGATTGTGGGTGATTGGTTGGTCCGAATTGGATGATTTTTTTTTGTTTAGTTTGTTTTTTTATGCTGAACAAGTTTCCAATCGGGTTTTTTTCTCTATCCCTTACGGTTTTTGAGATCAACTTTGAATGTGTCATAATTTGCATATTTGGGATGATGAAAAGTGCACCATGGGATAGGCCACCCACAACTTCCTATTCATTGGATTCATCAAAATTGACATATCTGCTTCGGTTCAAGAAATAAAAGGGGGGTTCAGACTTTTGTATTCACCCTGTATACAGAAGACTGGCAGAGGACCCGGCATGTCCCGGAATATTTATACTTGTAGGTAAGCAGAACACTCTCAAGAAGTTAAATTATAACTCCAAATTGGTTAAATAATAACCCAATCAATGCAACACAGAGCGAAGGAGCTATCCTTTCTAAGAAAAATCCGATTTTTGCCTGAGATTAAGATGATATCCAGTTTCACCACCAGGGAACATCGCTGGATACTTTAGACAAGAGAGCCTTTATAATCAGAGAGTGGCCATTAGTAGAAAGGTTTTGGCAAACCTCTGTTTTGAAAGTACTACAGCAGTATTATATATATTTATTTTCATGGAAAATTTTAAAACATTCATTTATGATATAGCTGTTATTTTATTAATGCATTTGTTTAATGTAAATACATGGGATCAGGTTAGTTCGTCGGACATCAATTAGTCGAATGTCAATTCGTCAAGGTGTGAGTAGGTCGGGCAGTCAATTTGTCGGAGACAAATTCGTCGGGTGTTTAAGTTGGTCGAGATAATAAATAAATGATCGGAAAAAACTTTAATAAAATTCATTAACGAAATATTTAAAAAAATAAATAAATAAATAAATAATAATGTAACAACAACGGCAGGGCACAGACTACCGGATAAACCAGAGGGTAAAACCCTATGTTGTCCCCCAACAGGCCGGAGCCCAACGGGGTTAATGGAAACATATAGAGTGAACAAAAAGAGAAAAATGCTACACATAAATTAACACAAAAGAAATCAGACAAAAAGAGATAAGTTAAGTAAGGGAAGAACAAGAGTAAAATATAACAATAAGAATAATAAAGTATCAATGATAGTAATGAAAAAGAGTGCCAACAACGAAGGATACAGGCCAATCAGATAATCTGAGTGGTCAAACCCCGAGTTGACGAAGTTATAACCAACAAGCAATAATTAACTGTTAGCAGGTCTGAACCAAAAGAGGGTGGGATGGGAAACATAGAAATTTAAATAAATAAAGGGAAATGCATGTCCCTTAATGTCACTAGATCAAAATTATTAAAGTTATTTAAATAGTTGTTAACAAGCTTCGTTACTGGATTCAGATTTGATATGTTAGTCCTCCATTTCAGAGGAGGTTTGATAACGAATCCTCGCCGTGTTTTGGTCTTAATTCGTTATCAAACTCTGGAAATTAAAATCTTTAACTAGAAAAGGGACACATAAGTTATCATGAAAAATATTGAGATACTGAGCAATGTATTAAAAAGATACCTACTGACTAAAAAGTGAATATTGAACGCATTCTTAAATAAGTGAAAATGATCCGAACAGTTATTATTTCTAACTAAAAAGTTCTTAAAACTGATAAGTTTGCACTGGATTAAGGAAATAGCTTGCAGATTGCCGCCATACCAGATCCAAGCACAATAAACAAGCTTAGAGATGACAAATGTTTTGAATAATAAAAACAGTGTTCTGATATCATTAAAAAAATGAATAGAACGCTTAATTAAGCCTAAGCGGCGCGAGATATCCAAATGTATCTGTTCAATATGATTAAGGAAAGAACAGCTATCAATGAGAATAACCCCCAGATCCTTAATGCTAGTAACTCTAGATAATTGTTTTCCAGCTATGTCATAGTCAAATAGAAACGGGGCTGTCTTACGATGAAAAGAAATAACAAACGATTTTTGAGCATTAAGATCAAGCCCATTATTGACCGACCATGACGAAACCGCCGACAAAGATTCCTGCAAATTCGAGCAAGCAATCCAATCTTCGACAACAGAAAATAATTTAATATCGTCCGCATACAAAAGAATTTGAATTGGAGAATGTTTTGAATACGTACCAAAGGTCTGCTATAAAGATATTAAAAAGTAGCGGGCCCAAGGGAGAACCCTGGGGGACGCCACTCATAATAGGATAAGCTGGACTTAAAGGACTTTGGAATCTAATTCTGAACTTTCTCCCCAACAACATAGAGTTAAACCAGTAGATTGCTGTTGTTGAAAGGCCTACGTACTTTAGCTTATCAAGCAGTAGTTGAATATTAACTCGATCAAATGCCTTGGAAAAGTCCAGAAATAAGGCATCAACCTGCTTCCTATTATCAACGTGTAAAGTGAGATAATGCATGAAAGTCGCTAAGTTGGATTGCGTGGATCTCTTTGGTCTGAAGCCGTGCTGTGTAGAAGCAAGAAAGGGTTCAACATGAAAAGATAGTTGATCTGCAACAAGGGTTTCCAAGAGTTTTGCAGAAAACAGCAACAACATCTTTTTAGCTTTGACACTTGACTTCTTGGGTATAGGATGAATAAAAACTTGTTTCCAGGCGTCCGGATAACATCCCGAGCTCAAGGAGACATTAAACAGATGAACCAATGGTGAAATAATTGCGGTAAGACAACCTTTAAAAACATAATCTGGGATGTTTGATACAATACAGGCCTTTGAAGCAGACACTTTACGCGAACGATCAACCACTTGCTGTGCAGAGAACGGTTGGAAAGAGAAATTGTTATTAATCTCACTCCAACAGTCGTTGAGCAAGTTGGCGTCCACAGGTAAGCTGGCGACATTGTTCATGGTAGACGCAAAAGAATGACCAAGCTCATTAAGTGTGTCTTCATCGGGAAGATCGATATTAGATTTTTTAACATTTAAAAACTTTCTGGAAATATCCCAGAAAGACGTCGGCCTGTGCTTTATCTGAGATTCGAGATTATTAAAATAGATTTTCCGATCATTGTCCCAGCCCTTTTTAAAATTACGTCTAGCCGACACAAATTTAAGATAATCGTCGCTATTTTTGGTAAATTTAAATCTTTTGTGCAACGTTTGTTTTAATATCCAATTAGATCTAGTTTGAGTAGAAGTCCAAATAGGAAAAGTTGGCGATGATCTTCTATTTTTGCCGACAGGCCTCCTACCCCTAATATTATTAAAGAGAGGAACTGATTCACTAATAGCATCCGTTAAAGCATCGGTAATGCTAGTCCAGATTTCATTCACATCAGTAGATCTCAGCGCCTGCTCCCAGTTTTTATTGGCGGCAATATGATAGAGGCACTGATAAACGCCCTTACCAAAATTAAAGAGCGAGTCTCTAGGTTTAGTGTATTCCTCTAACGTGTTAGAAAAGACAACCGACAAGGGAGGGTGATAATCATCAGCGCCAAAAAGTACACAGTCGGAATTACTGACAGATAGAGCCAAGTTAGTAAAAACTTTATCGAGATTATCGCCGAATTTCTTTTGAACACATTTATGATTAACGAAGTCCAATTCACTGGGCCAGCAGTTAGTAAGAAGCTTTCTATGTTTAGAATAATGAACGGATATATATTAAGAGAAGGACGAGACACAAGAACCCTGGAATACAATAAATAATTAATTAAAATTACAAATTAGATAAAAAATAAGGTATAATAAACAAAAATAATTAATCTAAATCAAAATAAAAAGCTGACGTTTCGGATAGAGCCTATCCTTTATCAAAGCAAAAAATGTTTACCTGAGGTAGTAACCTACATTACAGGGTGATTTACATCGAATGTAAAATACTTAAAGGGGGTATTATAGAGGTTAAGATAAACACAAAACGTCCTATGAACATGGGTTCAAATATGAACGATAACTGAGATATGAACAGAAATAAAAATGCCGCCACCAAGATCAACAAGTTAATAACTCAGGTTCTGTAAAGCCTAGATTAATGCAATTCGGGGGAATAACAACGTACATAAGACTGTGTATACCGTTAAAATTTGATTGAATTCCAACGAGAAGTTTCCGAGTTACACAGTCAAAATTGTGACAAGTGCTAGTTAGTACTCACAAGTGAACACTTATTATGATGTTGAATGAGTAACTTGGAAACTTCTTGTTAGAACTAGATCAAATTTTAAAGGTATACACAGTCTTACGTACTCTGTTATTCCTCCAAATTTCATTAATCTAGGCTTTACAGAATCTGAGTTATTAACTTGTTGATCTTGGTGGCGGCATTTTTATTTCTGTTCACATCTCAGTTATCGTTCATATTTGAACCCATGTTCATAAGACGTTTTGTGTTTATCTTAACCTCTATAATACCCCCTTTAAGTATTTTACATTCGATGTAAATCACCCTGTATATTATTAAGGCTCACATACACTCTGTCAAGAAAATATAAACTCAATCAGCATAATGCAGTAACTTTATATTGAGATGATTGTTTAGCATCTCAATTTTTTCTTAAGTTAATAAACATAAATAAATACTGGTAACGTTATATAACTCCGAGATTTTGAGTGGTTTTTAACTAGATTTTTGGGTAATTACACAAAAAGTTCACTTTCCATCCGTAAAGAAATTATAAACTCAGGTTGAAAGCTTGAGATTTAAATATAAGGAGCGTTTAAAAAGAAACGAGCCGGAGGCCTAGGAACAGAAAACAGTACCTGTATGTCAGAAGTATTGGCCCTGGCTGTTGAGGCATTTGTCCCACTGCGACACAAGGCGGTGAATGGCTGTCTCGTAAAATTCCCGTGGCTGCGTTGTGAACCAGTTCCGCATGTACTGCTTGACATCGTCGTTCGAGGTGAATCGTTAGCCCCTCAGGGCTTTTTTAGGGAGGGTGGTCTGGACTGTACGGAGGGGGACTGAGAACCTCCCACTTGACTTTCTGCAAGGGAGCCGTGATTGTGTTGGCCGTATGAGGTCTTGCATTGTCGTGGAGCAGAATGACCCCACGGGTGAGATTACCTGGTTGTTTTGTTTTGATTGCTTGGCGAAGGGTGGTCAAGGTTTGCGGGTAACGCTGGGCATTCACTGTTGTCCCGTGCTGCGGAAGTCTATCAAAAGTTGGCCGTCTTGGTCAAAGAAGAACGTCAGCATATCCTTTCCTGCATTTGCGTGAATTTCCTTGGATTTTTTTGGTGGTGGTAAACCTGGATGCTTCCACTGGAGACTTTTTTGTATCGATTCTGGTTCGAAGTGATGACACCAAAACTCATCTCCAGCCACCACTCGTGATAGGTACTCATTCTGTTCCCTGGAATAGTGCTCAGATGATCAAGACAGTGGGCCATTCGACATGCTTCCTGTTGTGGTTGAAGACTGTGGGGCCCCCATTGGGCACACACTTTGCGCCAGTTCAGTCTTCCCATTAAGATGGTTTGAACACTTCCGAAGTTCAATCTGACCTCTGCGACTACGGCTTTCACTGTAACTCGGCAGTCCTGGATAACGAGTCCATCAACCAGCTGGATGATGTCATCGTTAATGCGGTTTGGTGTTCCAAACGGTGAATCTTCGGATAACGACACTCGTCCTTCCCTGAACCGCTTGTGATTAGCCTTGACCCCTGCAAGGGACATGCAGTGTTTACCATACACTTGTGACATTCTTCGATGAATGTCCGTTCCCGTACTCTATCCCCTGTCAGAAAACGAACAACACCTCTTTGTTCTTCTTTTGACTCCTCCATTTCACTTATTCACTGCTTATACAACGCGAATGACCATTGGACGATTGATGCTTGCTCCTGCTTCCTTTGAATGGTAACGTGACTTCTACCATCACCCTCTTTTGGTGGGCTGTGAACTTCCACGCTCTTATCTTTGTTACACACGCAACAATATCACAATTATCTGTCACTGGTTTGCACCTTCCATATTATGGCTCGTTTCTTTTTAAACACTTGTTAAAAACTTTGCAACTTTAGTATGCAAATTGCTTTCAAAAGTCATTTATTGAGGCATTTCCAATTATTTATCTTCGCAAAAATGTCCTCTGTGCACCATGCTTTGCTGAAAGTCATTGACAGAAAAGTAATAAAAAAATAATGCATTTTCTTCATGACAAGAAAAAATGAAGAAGAAAAATTGCTGTGGAAGTACACCGTTCACAAACTGTTCAAAATATCATTAAAAAAAAGTGATAAATATCGAACCAAAAAATAAAGATGTCAACACCAAAAACTTAGCCCAGAGTACATTGGCGAATACAAGTATTTGCTTTTCGTGAACAAACGTCAACTCGTGAAATTGCACGTGAATTGCAAACACAAGTGTTATCTGTGTTCCAAGAATGCTGTGGTAAAGCTTAAACTCAAATACTCATATGAAGTTTAAAAAAATGAAGGCGACACCGAAGTGGTTATACATCGGCCCGACTTGGGCTAAGGAGGTTGTGAAATGGAAACAAGTGTCGAATGAAATACTCTTTTCTAATGAAAAACGTTTCTGTTAATGATCCTGATGGATATTCTTCATATTGGTATGATTTATGAATTCATCCAAAGACAGGACTGAGTAGACAGGGTGGGGGTGGAGTGATGGTCTAAACAGCATTTGAAGCAGCAGACAAGGCTGATATCGTGTTTGTGGATGGCAAGATGAACTACGAAATATACCAAAAACTGATGTAAGAACATTTTATCCCATTTGGACTATTCATTTGTGATGCAAACTGGAAATATCAGCAAGACAATACTCCAGTATATGTTTTGGCATCCACCATGGACTGGTTCAAAACAGAAAGGTCGATTGATTCCATGGCCCTCACATGTCGACCCCATTGAAAATGTCTGCAATATGATAGCAAAGATTATATATAGCCAAAATAAACATTACTATCTTGAGAATAATCTGCAAGTCAGAAGGAAGTACGCCGGGCTTTTGAATAAAATCAAAAGCAAGCTGTGTCTGACAAGATGTCACATGGTAAGGCAATGATATACAGAACAGAAACGGGTAAGATGAATAAAGAAATACTTTTATTAAACGGATTGATCTATAGTGGAAGCAATTAAACCAACTTGATAATTACTAATATTGAGAATTGCACTAATTATAACATCAATATGCTTGGCTGATTTACCGAGAAACCACTTCAATCAAACGCCTACACTTCGTGCTGCACTATTAAAGTTGTAATAAATACACATATAAAAACGATGCACTATACCACATTCAACAAAATAATTATAGATTAATATATTGGCCACAAGTGGTACTGCGGACTGCTAATACCAGTGTAACACCTCTTTTTTGTACCAACACTGAAGGCACTAATTATAACACCAAGCACAATGAAACTTAGGAACATTGCACATTCAAATGATAATTAAGCAGTAGCACTATGCGACGTCTTATCGTAAAATTTCGTAGCACCACACATCACACAAGCACATAAAATATGCACTAGTATATCACACTAGAAATAACTGAAGGCACTTTATATTGTATCACTATACGTCGAAGTGATCGAAGCTATTGAGCCATAGGGTTGCTGATATAGTTTTCTAAGGTGCCAGTATCGATGAGGGCTTTACAATCCACGTTGCCTATCTGTAGTCTAATTACACATAGTTCTTTCTCCCGATCTCTGTAAATCGGTTGACAGGGTGGTCAAACCGTTGCCTTCTTCTCTTTTGCTTTTGGCGACAGTTTCTACTAATGTGCCCTTTTTCCACAATTGTAGCAGGTCACATCTCGGATAGACACGTTTTCCCTACAGGGGCGCTCAGGTGCCCGTTTAATAGCACCCAACAGCATGGGTTCGCTGTCATCCTTTCCTGCTTCGATGTCGTGTGCATTGAACCATTTCTTTACGAATTGGATTCCTTGTTCTACTATCGCACAGTCATCCATCTTCAGTTTGGTGGCTAGCTCTTTAGGCAGACCCAGGATTAGGGAGTATATTTCTCTGCTTCCGAAGTGCCCGTGAGCCCGTTAATCAGGTGATGATTTGGTTACGTATGTCAATACATCATTATTTTATAATTTAAGTGTTTGTAAGTCAGTTCAACGAGATAGTTGCGTTTGTCCCCGAGCGAAGGCACGTATGAAGGCTGCCTTAAAGTCCCACCAAAGCACAAATTGGTTGTGGGTATAGCTTGTGTACCACTCCAAGGCAGCACCCTTAAGGCAGCCCTGTATGAATCGGGCGCATTCTTCCTCTCTGATATTTTTGCTGAGAGCTGGGGAGACGGAGTTATGTATGTAGAGTTCTGGATCTTCGCCACTTTTTCCATCAAAAGATGGACACAGTAAACTGTTTACCTCTTTGCGCCGGGGTGATCATCAATTTTCTAATGATGTCTGTAAGCTCTGCTAATGGGCTTTGGCCTTCTTGGTTCATTTTTATTTCATAAAGTGTCCTGAGGATAGCCGAATTTTCTTTCTCATGTTCTGCTCGCCTTAATTCCGAGTGATCCGGTTTTGCGACGAAATTAAGTCGAAACTTCGTGAAGAGTGGGTTGGGCAGGAAAAATAGAAAGCTCCTTCTCGACGACGTCTGAGGCCACCGTCGAATACTCCTGGAATTTAGGAGTAATCACGCCTGATACCAAAAATTCCGCTCTGTCACATGGTAAGGTAAAGATAGACAGAACAGAAACGGGTAAGATGAATAAAGAAATACTTTTATTAAACGGATTGATCTCTAGTGGAAGCAATTATATCAACTTGATAATTACTAATATTGAGAGTTGCAATAATTGTAACACCAATATGCTGGGCTGATTCGCCGAGAAACCACTTCAATCAAACACATACACTTTGTGCTGCACTATTAAAGTTGTAGTAAATACACATATGAAAATGATGCACTATACCACATTCAACAAAATAATTATAGATTAATATATTGGCCACATTGGTACTGCGGACTGCTAGTACCGGTGTAACACCTCTTTTCTTGTACCAGCACTGATGGCACTAATTATAACACCAAGAACAATGAAACTTAGGAACATTGCACATTCAAATGATAACTAAGTAGTAGCACTAAACGACGTCTTGTCGTAAATTTTCGTGTCAACACACTTCACACAAACACATAAAATATGCACTATTATAAAACACCTAGACATAACTGAAGGCACTTTATATTGAATCACTATATGCCGAACAGGTGAGTTTCGTGTCGGAACCTTGAGACAAAAATCTCATATAAAGTGACCCATCGGGATTCCTTGATCCGGTGCTGTTTCACTTTCTCCAGTGAAATGAATGGGCTTAAGTGAATTTTTGGAAAATAGTCAACTGTAGTCACATCGGGATATTACACGTCTCCATATTACGTGTCGTCCAGAGAAAGGTGAGTAGAGTAAAATTATAGGGGCACTGTGGATTTCAAATTTGAATGTCCGTTGAGGCTATTTCTCGCTCTGGGTAATTAACACTAACAATAGTGATGATTGCTAAATGTATATATAAAAGTTACATATCGAGCATTAAATCTGGCTCAAAGGGCAAAGAATTTTAAGGACAAGAATGTATGCTTTAACCGGTTTTAATCATGCATAAGAAGGAAGAAGTTTGATTAGAATTGGCGACGATGGTAAAAGTTGAATTTATGAGTATTGATAAGTTCGCAATAAACCTCCAGCGCATCCTATAAGTAGCTAGACAGTGAAAATGGGAAGACTCCTAGCATCTCGGTATAATCTTTTTTTACATTATTTAGGTCTGGGAAAATTTCGATACGCAGGTGCCATAATGAGGAACCGTTTACGAGTAACACACAAGTGTAGCTTAAAATACAAGTAAAAGATACATGGCGGACGATGATATCGAGTTGCCAGACGATTGACGAAGTGTTGCACTGCTGACCTCATTGTAACGGGGGCGTGAATGCCAGCGGAGAAGTTGACCTCATGTCGCCGCGCAGAGAATTTTCATCTGTCGCTTTACAGAGTACACGTAGGGCGTACTGTTCCTCTTTCCTCTTGGTCACCTGTCGAAACGCATCTGGTTGTCCTCGCTGACATTTACTGGCGAATTGAATCCATGGTACCGCTGACTTTTCTGGTGGCACCTCCACGTATCTCGCTGTCATGGCGAGGTTGCTCATCGTCTTCCGCGAGCTGAACTCTCAGCTCGGCCTTGTTATGATTCCTCGGTCTTCTTAGACTCTTTTTCATGCGAACGCCGGAATTTTTCCGTCTTCTGTCCGATCCTCTTTTATTCCACCATCGTTCTGACTTTCTCACCTCAAATCCCCGTTGAACTTCCTGTATCTTGGCATCGATGCCAATTGGCTGAGTTCTCTCTTTTTTGCCCGTGCTTAGCACCAATACTATTCAACGTCAAGACCTTCGATTCTGGTCATTTACGACGTGACATGCTCACCCCCGCCTCGATCAGCAGTGTCAAGGACGAGATCATATTCGCTGCTGGTGAGGCATCTTGCGCCATCCTGGACAGGGCATTGGCCATAAATTTATTGGCTGCTTTTATGTGTGTTTACTTAATGTTAAAGCCCATCAGGTGTTGTATTACAGTTGCTCGCGGCTGGGATAATTTGGGTTGAGTCGGTAGTTTTGCCACTGATTGGTTGTCGGTGTTGATAATCGTTGATAATCGTCGTAGCTTGTCGTAGATAATGTCTCCATGTCCTTGCGGCATGTGCGATTGCTGAGAGCTGATCCTCTTGGGGTCTGAATCACCTTGATTTTTAGGCAACAGGGAATAACTTGTTGCCGTATTGTTGCGTAGCTACTGCGCGTATTGCGCGGATGTCAAGCTTCGTGAAAACGTTGCCCCACATAACTTATCTATCAGTGACTCGATGCGAGGGACAGGGTAGAGGTTGTCTTTCAACATTTGGTTTAGCTTACAACAGTCCACACACATTCTTAATGAGACATTTTTTTTCTTATGAATACGACCAGTGAAGGCAAAATGTGAAGTAGAGGGAATGATTAATCTCTTACCTATTAACTCGATTACTGTGTGTTGTAGTTCATCTTCCTCGTCCTGTGATAGCGGATAAAGTCTGTAGTCGAAGTGGGCTACCACTTGTTCTAGCTCTAAGTGATGCTGGGTTCCTCGCTTAGGCAGTAGTCCAGCTGGTAGCTCCTTCCGAAATAGTGTGTGGAAATCTAGAACAATAGATTGACATGATGGCTGAGCAACTGTTGGTTGCTTTGAGTTATTTTCTTTAATTAGTAATAGGAATACACCATTGTGGTCGCCAATGGATATCATATGGTTAGGTTCTTGTGTTGATATCAAATAGCTCGGGTTCATTCCATTGGGGTAGCCAGTGATATTTATTTTTTACTAGAAGAGGTACCCGGCGTTGCCCGGGATTATTACACTTGGGATGTAAACAGAACAATCTCAAAAATTAAAATAAATTTTGCAATATCTTAAAAATAAACACATGAAAATGCTTAGAATTAATACAGTAAAAATTCTTAATGAAAATTCGAAAAAAATCTTTTTAAAGGCTCAAAATGGATGGACTGCTCCAATAATTTCTTACTCAGATAATCTTACTTCAGATCTACACTTGATGTTGTTGCAATTTCCACTCTTCTCTCGCTGTGTTGAAGCAAAATTTGGCCTTTCATCACTTTGGGTAGTCTAGCGGTCGCCAATTCTTCTATTTACTTGCTTTCCATTTGCTCAATACAGCACGGAGCTAAAGGTTTGCTTTCTCTGTCGTCTTTCCACTCTTTCTCAATAGTCTGCTAACTCTTCATTATCTCCAGCTACTGATCATTTTTAAAGATTTTCAAGAAATTGTTAAGTACTAAGAACTCTCTTTTCTAAGAAAAACCTGAATAACAGGAATTCTATGCATTGTTACAAATTGAAACTTATCCATATTGCATCATCATTTTATGTTCATTGTTATAATTCTTGGAAAGGATTGCTTTATCATTGCATCATCATTTTGAGCTCATTGTTATTGGTGAATTGCGTGTTGAAACCATTGTTGATACCTATTGTTGCACAAACATTTATTTGCATTGTTGGTCATGAGATATATATTGTTGGTCCGTGCAGAGTGTTTGTGAATTGCGTGTTGATACCATTGTTGCAAAAACTTTGTCTTGCATTGTTAGTCATGCGATATTTCTCATTAATATGCCCTGCCATAACCATGAATATCGATTTTTTATCAATAATTATTATTTTTTCGAAATCTGAAGTAGACAGTGACCTTCCTCATGCTTTGAAGGTCATGTATGCGAAATTTCATCAAGATCGGAATAAAACTGTAGATTTGTATAAAAAACGTACACACAGAACCACAGACCCACCCACAGACCCACCCACAGACCCACAGACGCACAGACCCACAAACATCCTTCTTTATATATATAGATTTTAACCCCACAACGTCGTTGTTTCCATTTAAATATATGTTTTACTTACTCAATCCATTGGAGTTCCAGTATAACGTGAAAATCACGCAAGGGAGTAGGTTGAGATTGATTTTCCCCCTATATTTTCCACTGGAAATCGTCACTTGGAATGCGGCGATTAACTTCTTGTTTGCGTCCATCGGCATATGCGCTGGCTAGCTCTTGCGAAATTCGTGACCAAAGCTGTTGAGCCATACAGTTGCTGATATAGTTGTCCAGGGTGCTGTTATTGATGAGGGCTTTACAATCCACATTGCCTATCCGTAATCTAATTACACATAGTTCTCTCTCCCAGTCTCTGTAAATCGGGTTGACAGGGTTTAAAATCGTTGTCTTCTTTTCTTTTGCTTTTGGCGACAGTTTCTACTAATGTGCCTTTTTTCCGCAATTGTAGCAGGTCAGGTCTTGGGTAGGCGACTTTTCCCTATAAGGGCGCTCAGCTACCCGTTTAATAGCACCCAAATGCATGGGTTCACTGCCATCCTTTCCTGGCTCAATGTCGTGCCCCTTGAACCATTTCTCTGCGAATTGGTTTCCTTGTTCTACTGTCGCACAGTCATCCATCTTCAGCTTGGCGGCTAGCTCCTTAGGCAGACCCTGGATTAGGAAGTATATTTTCTCTGCTTCTGAAGTGTCCGCGAGGCCGTTAATCAGGTGACGAAATTTTGTTACGTACATCAATACATCGTTATTTTTAAATTTAAGTTTTTGCAGGTCAGTTCTACGAGATAGTTGCGTTTGTCCCCGAGCAAATGCACGTATGAAAGCTGCCTTAAGGTCCCACCAAAGCACAAACTGGTTGTGGGTATAGCTTGTGTACCTCTCCAAGGTGGCGCACTTATGGTAGCCCTGTATGAATCGGGCGCATTCTTCCTCTCTGACATTTTTGTTCAGAGCTAGGGAGACGAAGTTATTATGAACAGTTCCTGATCTTCGCCACTTTTTCCTTCAAATGATGGAAACGGTAAACTGTTTACCTCTCTTTGCGGCGGGGCGATCATCAATTGTCTAATGACGTCTGTAAGCTCTGCTAATGAGCTTTGGCCTTCTTGGTTCATTCTAATTTAGTAAAGTGTCCTGAGGATAGCCGAATTTTCTTTCTAATGTTCCGCTTGCCTTATTTCCAAGCGATCCAGCTTTGCGACGGAAGTTAAGTCCAAAATTCTAGAAGGGTGAGTTGGGCGGGAAAAATAGAAAGCACCTATTTTTCCACGTCTGAGCCCACCGTCGAATACCCCTGGAATTTAGGATTAACCACGCCGGATATCAAACATTCCGCTCAGACACGTGGTAAGGTAATGATAGACAGAACAGAAACGGGTAAGATGGATAAAGAAATACTTTTATTAAACGGACTGATCTACAGTGGAAGCAATTAAATCAACTTGATAATTAAATAATAATAATTATTACCCGGAGATACTCTCCAAGCATTGGTAATGATTTTTTCTTCCATTTTTCAATCGAAACAACTTGATAATTACTAATATTGAGAGTTGCATTAATTGTAACACGAATATGCTGGGCTGATTTGCCAAGAAACCACTTCAATCAAACACATACACTTTGTGCTGCACTATTAAAGTTGTAGTAAATACACATATAAAAACGATACACAACACCACATTCAAAAAAATAATTATAGATTAAATAAAAGAAATAAAAAACTCTTTCACCACAACAAAAATTAAGGAAAAATACAACCTGAACCTGGAAGCGCTTTTCGACAGCAAGGCCATCATCGTTCAGAACCAAGGAGTACACTAGGGGGAACCGAGTGAACTGACTTTAAAGCGACAATCGACAATCGAACAGTGTAGTGTATCGGTATTCGTGTGGAACTTGAAGCATTGCTTCCATAATCTCACCCTTCATAATCATATTCCAAGGGAAATACACTGAACTAGAAAAAAAGCCTGATGTACCCACAAAGGTCATCCAAAGTATGAAAGAAAATTGCCTCCTCTTGGTGGAGGAAAATTTGATTGACGATTGTCTGAACTAGGAGTATATTACATAGTAAGCCACAGAAAAAATGAAAGAATTTATGAAACCCAGTAATCTGGGAAGATGACATTATCAATGTCATCAAAATTGACATCAAGGATATGTCTTGGATTACGATGCCTTTTTCTACGGAGAGAATGTTTTAGAATGCCAGAGACTAGATCATTATCATGATTTGCCATAATAGGCAGCACGGTTTTCATGAGCTCTTGAACATATTTCCCGACATGGGTCATATCGAAATCATTATGAATGGAGTAATTGCGAGAAATTCTCCTATCTAATTGTGCAATAGTCCTTAGGATAATGTTCTGGAAAGTTTGTAGTTCCTTCCATCTTGTCTTGCAAATCGTAGCCCAGACGGGCATGCCATATAGCAAGATGACACGAACAATTATTTGGTATAAGAGTAGTTTGTTATCAACACTGAGGGCACTGTTTCGACCCAACAGAGCAATTAAGCTAAACTTTGCTTTTTTGGCCTTGTTCATCGCATAAGTCACATGCATATTCCATGATAGTTTTGAATCAATAACAACGCCAAGGTATCTATAATTATCAACCCATTCCAAGTATTTGGCATATAACTTTAAGGAGTCAAGATTTCTCTTTTTCTTCTTAGTGATAAACATTGCTTTGCATTTGTCTACATTCAGTTTTAATCGTCACTTGCTAAACCAGATTTCACATTCTTTAAGGGCTTTCTGCAAACGTGATACAACAACACTAGGCTGGCGTGCCCATGTCAGTATAGCAGCATCATCCGCATAAAAATATAGCTTGCAGTAAGAGATTTCAGGGAAGTCACGTATATAGTAATTGAACAGAACTGGCCCCAGCACTGATCCTTGTGGGACACCGCCATTTATCTCACAGGTATCAGATAATTCATCTCCAACCCTGGCCTGAAAAGACCTATTGGACAGAAACGAGTGAACTAGACTAATTAAATCATGTGGGAAACCATCAGTTATCATTTTATAAATCAGGCCTTCATGCCAGACCTGATGAACATCTAAGAAGATGACACCGCAATACATCGAAAGATTAAGGGGAGTGTTAACATCCGCTATAAGTCTCCAAACTTGGAGCTGGCAAGAATGTTCCGCCTGAAAACCAAATTGTTCTGCACGGATGAGATTATTGGTTGTGCAGAAATCTAAGAATCTTGTGAGAATTGTTCTCTGCAAGACTTTGGATATAGAAGACAGCAAACTGATGGGCCTGTAGCTTACAGGGTTTGCAGAATTTTGACCGGGTTTAGGGATACTTAGGACAACAGACTGTTTCCATGTATCCGGAAAGTAACAGTTATCCCAACAGTCGTTTATAATTTTAGTGATATTACTAGTTACATTATGCGGTAAGTTTTTTAAGGCATTGTTATTAATAGTGCCTTTACCTGGTTCCTTCTTTTTCTTGAGTTTCTTAAAGCAATTTTGAATCTCAGCTACCTGTATTTTATGTTTGGCCACATGATGGCTATTGTTGTAATACTTTGTTATGCTGCTTTCTACCAGTTTGTATATTTCTAGTCCTTCTGGACGATAACCAATTTTTAGCGACGGATAACTCGGAATTTGCATAAGAAATTTTAGTGAAAGTATATGCTGCTTGTGCGTTAATATTTCGTTAAGTTTTATCTTTATTTTCTGTAAGTATAAACGAATCTTGAATTAGTATAAGCCTTGGTATACTAAAATACAGATATACCAAAAATTTTCCCTTAGGTAGCTTGTCTCAACTGTGGGCTATTAGTGAGTGTCTCAACTTCTCTGGGACGTTTCCCAGTTGTTTTGTACGATCTGAAAATAACGCAGAGCTCCTTGGTCATTCGGCGGAAAAAAACACGTGGCATCTCTCTGCAAATTAACTGGTTTTTGTTTTCCTTTAATCCAATTCAAGGTAGCTTAACATGCGTTTTATTGACACTTCCTGTTTACGCTTTGCAGACACGCAAGTTTGGGAATTGTTTGTTTTTTGCACAATTTATTCATGCAACCACCGTCCTCTCAGCCGTCTCCTCTTCTTAACCATTGAAGCCCAAAATAAAACTTTATGGCAGATTTTTATGAAGCTTGCAATGAGATGTCAACGAACACTTGTGTAGAATGTTATGTAACTTACAATTACATTTTGTTGCAGTGATTTTTTTTTCTTAGACGTATGGTTTGTTACATCTGGATAGATAAGTTTTGGCTCAGAGGTGGTGGAATATTGAGAAGGCGTAAGAAGCTTTCTTAAAAGAGAATTTAAACAATATTTTATTTTTTAACAAACATACATTTGGGAGAAGAAATAAATTGATTTGGCATGCAGTAAAAAACGTTTAGAGAAAGATCACTTGGCATTTTTAGTAAGTAAGAAACAACAAAGCAACTTAGTAAATATCAGCTTGAGTTCTTCTTGACGCAAATTTTAGACAAGTGAAGCGAATGTGTTTTTCTTTCTTCTTTCGGGCGAGGCAGTTGCGAGCACTCTACTAGTGTGAATGAGGGAGTTTTCTGAAGGGGCGTTGCTTTCTGTGGCGATGCTTCTTTTAGGTGAAGTGGCAAGATGACGCCTTCTTAAAAGAGCTAGTATTCGCTGAGCTAAAAAAAAATAATGAAATGCGAATGTTAAATAATTAAATTTGGTTGTTAATTTCTTGCTGGAATTTCCTCTTCAATAAATATGCAATTTAATCTTCTATTAGCTATCACTCATGATTAATGCATTAATATGAATATACAGTCTTTAATGCTATTTTAAAGTGACTTATTATTTAATAAGACAAAACAATACCGATAAAATTCAGACTGCTCCATGGAAAAATGCCGTGGTGATGCCCTTCGATGGGTAGGTTTCCGTGCGAAAAAAAAGAGGTTTTCTACTTTGGGTCGTTTTCTTTTTTTGGTGTTAAAGTTTTGTCCATTCTTCCAAATGTCAAGTTTAGCTATTTCACTTTTTTTTTTTTTTTTTTTTACTGTCGCCAATTCTCTTTTTCTATTGTTTGGGAGATAATTCAGGTTGATTGCAAATTCAGTGGCAGCAAGCCACTTGCGTTTTGTTAGGATTTCTGTAGCGAATGTAGTGCGAAGGCAACAAATTTGTAACGTTCAAAGTCTCTTTGGGGGAGGTTGCCTTCCATTTTGGCGAATACTTTTTTCTTGGGCTTTATGTGAGTTCTCGCAAGTTGTTCCTTTTTAGATTGGGAAAGTGGTCTTGTATGCGGTTTCGTAGTTTCGTGTAGCAGATTAACGTTCTGCAGAAGTTGTTTTGGTACATGTTGTTCGGTGGAGTTTTTGCTTCGATTGCTGTAGTTGCTAATTTTTTTGGTCAGAGTATTCAGTCAGCGTTTCGTGTCGACTTTGGGCTGAATGTGTTTGTTGCTTGTTTGTTTTGTTCGAGTTCAAGTTTTTTAGGGTCTTTTGTGATGTTGTAGCGTCTTCCTTCGGTTTGCTTAGCGGATTTGGGTGTGAAGCCATCAAATTCGTGGCATTGAAAGTTTTTGTGGGCGAGGTTAGCTTCCATTTCTGTGAGCACATTGTTCTTGGTCTTTGTCGGAGTTCTTTCAGGTTGTATCTGTTCGGGTTGGGAAGGTGCTCGTGCGTTCCGCTTGAGAGTATTGACAGCGGGCTAGCATTTTACAAAAGTTGTTTGGGTGTTTTTTTTTTCGGTAAGATTGTTGCTCTGGTTGCTGTGTTTGTCAACATTCTGGGTTCTGAGCGTGTTTAACCTGTGTCGTGTCAAGTGTTTGGCCGGGTTGTTGTTGTTGCGTGTTCTTTTGGTTCACAAGATCTTTTTTAGGTAGAAGCTTTTCAGGTTTCAGTAGTCTGTAGCGTTTGCCTTCGGGTTACTTTTCTGTTTGGTCTGAAAGTTTTGTCCGTTTTTCAAATGGCAAATTTGGCTTTCACTTTTCGTTTTGCTGTTGTCGTTTTTCTTTCTGTTGTGTAAGGGATGATTCAGATTGTTTGCAAATTCATTGGCAGCATGTCAGCTGTGTTTTATTGGAATTTCTGTAGCAGATGTTGCGTGAAGCCATCAGATTTGTACCATTCAAAGTCTCTTTCGAAGGGGTGGGTTGGCTTCCATTTCGGCGAATTTCCATTTGTTGTTCCATTTGTTTATATGAGTTCTCTCAGATTCCATCTTTTTCAGTTGTGAAACTTCTCCAGCTATGGTTGTTTTTTCGGTTGCTATGGTTGTTAGCATTCTGGGTGCTGAGTGTATTCAACCAGCATGTCAAATGTTTGGTCGTAATGTTACTGTTGCGTGTTTCTTAGGGTCATAAGGTGTTTTTTTTGGGTAGAGGCTTTTTAGAGTCTTTGTGGTGTTGTTACGTCTACCTTCGGATTGCTTTTCTGTTTGGTCTTAAAGTATTGTTCCGTTTTTCCAAATGTCAAGTTTGGCTCTTTCAATTTTCTGTTGTCAGGTATTTTTTTCTTCTGTGGGAGATGATTCAGGTTGATTGCAAATTTTCTCGCGCTTGCGTTTTGTTGGAGTTTCTTAGCAGATGCAGTGTGCAGTCATCTGGTTAATCGCTTTCAAAGTCTTTCTTGGGGTGGTTCGCTTTCATTTTAACGAACGCATTGAGAGTTCTTGCAATTTGTCTTTTTCTGTCGGGTAAGTTCTACTGTGCTCCTCGGGAGTGTCTTGAGGAGCGCTTGAGCGTTTTTGTTTGAAATTGTCTGTAGGGTCGATGCTGCGGGTGTTACCATTGTGAAGTTTTAGATCATTTAGCCGCTGCTTGCGTTTCCAGGGTGCACCGCTGGGAGGTAGATCTAATTTGCACTCCATATAAAAATTTGAACGAAAAACACATAAATAGAAAACACAAATGCAATAAATTTAAAGTAAACTATTTAAAATTAAATGAAACAATAGTCACTATTCAATTTTGGGGCTGTTTTAAATTGCATAATTTTCTCTTAGCGTGATCAGAAAGCTGGAAATAGCGTCGTCATCCCTAACGACTCCCTGTACATGAATTCATACAAGTACGATTGGAATAGGTCGCCGCTTGTTCCATGCTGCCTTTTCAGCTTCTGTTTTGCACGTATCCATAAACTCTCAATGCTTTGAGTGTGGACTTCGGGGTTGTCTGGATAGACGAAGTTGGTTTGGTGGATTACCGTGTTGTAGGCATAAATACCATCATCGATTTTCTCAATGTGTCTGTACCCTTTCCACCCATCTGACATTATATGGGTCCCAGGCAGGATGTTTTCTTTGATTGTGGCTTCCAGAGTTGTTCTTTTACGGTTTGGAACAACCACCAAAAAACACCGTCTAGTGGTACGTTCAATGCCGCCAAAAACCCAGTGGCCTCCATGGAAGTAGCGTACATGGTATGTCCGGTGGAAAAACCAACTTTCGTCGATCTCAACCACCTTTCCTACTCCATCTTCAGTCATCCCGCCGATTGGTGCAGCATTTCTTTCATGCCATTTCTGGCACTCCTCACGACAGAAGTTGGCCGAGTCGATGACTGTCTCCCTGTTTACTACTTCAGCTTCACGCTGAATAACTCTTTGCGGCAAGTCATACGCCCAAGCAACAACTAATAGGATAATGCTCCTTAACGGAAGATGACTTCTTGAAAAAAAGGAGCTATCTCTCACCGACTTGAAATATCCACAGGGCGAGCAACGCCATCTCCTTCCGTCAATCCCTGTAGATAGTTTTACTAGCGATGCTTCTCTACCGCAATTTCCGCATGAGCCCCCTTTCTGCAAGCCAACGCAGGCTGTCGTCTGCTGTTTGCAAATAAACTCCTAAGTTGGCCAAAGTCCATCGCTCCCGGCGAATTTCTGCAGGTTGCAGAATATCGATAGGATCAACGATTGTAGTTTTTCTCGCCATCGATTTAGAATGTTGCTTTCCTGGCAAAGGGAATGACACTAAACACATTAACAATGCTAACAATGCTGTCAATATGAACGTTTGCGGTCCTGCCAAAAAATAAAAAAAGCTTTGACTGAAAATTTCAAACCACGAATCCCCTTGCCCCCCCTCTCCCCACCCCTTGCCTTAAAACAACTTTACATGAAAAAAATTGTTGGAAATCCAAAGAAAAAAAATTTCTTGCAAACTTTATCTTTCTCAATCCCGCTGAAAACAATGGTCCTCTTTTAGAATCTTCTCTACAGGTGGAGCAACTGGATAACACTAAAAAAAGAAAAATAATAAAGCTTTGGGGTGAAGCATCGGCGCTTCAAAATATACACTAAACGATTCTTAAGCTTTCGCAGCCTTTTCTCTCACATTTCTCTCATCAGATGGCATGAACGGTTTTTCGTTCGTATTTTTCGCCATCACCTTTTCCAGCTAGCAACATGAAAACCTTGCAGTGAAGCACCGGCACACTAAAATATACATTCCCCAAATAGGACACGACGTTCGTACCTGGAAAATATCCCTTTTATTTGAATAAAACAATAACCAGATCAGTTATTATACGGGGAAGATTTTTGAAAATAAACCACTGGGAGAAATTACAGAGAATAGAGTAATTATTACAAAACTTTTGTGCTTGTGGAATCTCTTACCAGAAACAACAGATGATTGGCTGCCTGGTGGTGAGATGAAAAAATGGATATGTGATAGAGCTGGTGAAGTGGACTAAAATTACCTGAGATGTTCAGCGAAAAAAGTTAATCCTGATTGGTAAAAGGGGCAGGGCATGAGATTTTTTCACCGGGTTTTTTGCTAAACCCACATTTTCATGATGCTCTACAACTTTCTAAATAACACATGGGGTATAACTCCTACCCCCTAAAAAATTAAAATTTTCAAAATTTACTTCACCCCCAGGGACTCGAAATGTTTTTATTCGGAATTAGTGGACATCAAAACCAAATAATCAATATTCATCCCTCCCCCCCCCCCACCTGTTCCCCTTGAGCCGTTATTTGGACCTAAAGACGGGACACCAATTATGAAACACCCTGTATTTAAAAACAGAAAAATATCAGCATTTATAAATTTCAGAATTTTATTTTTGGTGTTACTCCAAACCATGATAAAATTTCCTTACATACTGAAGAAGTTCTAACAAAATTCAGTAAAATTTCAATTCAAATGATAAAGTAATTGCGATATACACTTAGCTGCCTCTCCCGAGCATCCATTGTCCCAAGTCATGATATGAGACATATGTCATATCGGGAACAGGCACCTCTATTACATTGCGATAATATCGAAGAAAGGGAAATTAGAATGTAAATAAGTGACGGGTAAAGGGAGGCACCAGTAAGTTAGTAAAAGGAGTCCCACTTGCCTCATTTTATAGATATATGACTTGTGTGTGTCAAGTTTATAATTAACTAGCAAATATACTTTGGTAATTTTAAGTAATTTTATTTATTTTATCCCTATTCGTATTATTTATTTGGTTCTTTTTTTAATTTTTCAGGGCACTTCCTATCAAAGATGTTTGTACCGTTCACTTCCTTTCTGATTGTTTCATTGTGTCTGGTTAGAAATGCGGCTTATGGTAAAGAAAACAGTATGATCCCACCTGCAAGTAACATTGAACGAGCTTCAGAACCTAATTTGCACAAGCAAGATGATAGAGACATAGAACCAAGGGATGCTAAAGATATCGGTTTCATGTATACAGTTCTTCAAGTGTTATTTGACAACTCATTTTTTCATGGTTTGGAAAAACATATTGCACTTGGTTCTTCTAACGGAGGTGGTCAATACGTGGCTTGTGTATTTGCTACGACTAACACTCTCGTACCAAAAGTGCTTGCTCTTGTAAGTCACTTGATGACAACTTTAACCAAAATGTTTTCTTAAATGCTCCAGAAAATTAATTCATTATATTGTAAAATGAAACATATATGAAAATGGAATGTTTTTATATGACAAAAATGCTATGTAGAGGAAAGAGAACAGCAGAAACTTGTATTAATTATTTATCTTTAATCCACCATTAAATTTCATGAGAATTCTCAGTTTTAAAGTTTTCTTTGGTATCGTGAAATTAAATTTTCATGCAACGATTTTAAAATAAAGCGCAATTTCATTTTAAACGAACGAAACTACGTGTTCTAATACAAATATTTTTACAGAACAATCTATAAAATATAAATGAACATGAAGGCTCTCATAGTTATACTGTACTTGCGCTTGGTATATACTCGCGTTTATTCCAAACAATATAATTATGAAATGAGTAAAATATGAATTATGACTATAATTTGAATAACAACTATCATTTGAATAATGACTAACCACCATCTTGCTCTGTTATGTAGGAGAAAGTGGATGAGGTCAAGGCAGAAGGTGATGGCATATCTGTCATGCCTGAGTGCTTAATTAAGCGGGTCAGGTACGTTTCCGCGCGGCCGTTTCGGCGCCGATTCAAAAAACCCAGTTTTGAAATGGTTTCCATGCAGAACCAATTCAAACTAGATGGGGGAGGGGGAAGGAATACCATTGTGGCGAAATCCAATTTGCGCTTATTTTATTTTTACTATACAAATAAGTAATATAAAAAACTATTTCTATTACTGAAAAAATATATCTTAGCAATTTAATAAAGAAAGAATAAATATTATTAAACGTAATTTTCTTTTACATATGCATATTAAAAATGAGAAATTAAAATGCTCCAATTTCGTTTGATAGAATATCTAGGTGAGAAGATACCCCCTTTGTTTCACCCAAAACAAAGACCTCCTGCCCCCCTTCTCGTGTATAACAACTGTTTTCGATTGCATCATCCCCTTTTTTTGGTTGACCCATAATCTTCATTGCTTTTAATATTAGTATTGTTGTAACACCAAAAACTGAAAAAAATGGTAGGAACAAATAAACTTACTTACTTACTTTTCAAACCCGCTTATCTGTTAGGGTCGCGGGGGCAGCAGCCCTATGGAGGATCTCCAGCGATCGCGATCTTCTGCCATCAGGCGCATGTCCTCCCTGGTAATATCCAAGCGACTCGAACCCAGATTCTCTATGTAGTCTACCCACCTGGTTCTAGGCCGACCCCTTGGTCACTTACCCACCGGCTTGGAAAATAACAACCGCCCAGGAAGACTAGTTTGCGGCATCCGTATCACGTGGCCATACCAGCGCAACTGAGATCTCTCAATGCAGAGAAGTAGCGGCTGAACACCTAAAGACTCCCTTATTGTGCTGCTGTGCACTCTATCTAGTAGGGTAATACCTGCCACACCTCTTAGAAATCTCATTTCGGCCGCTTGTATCCGCGATCGCACTCTTGGCTTTGTTATCCAGCTCACGTTTCGTTACCACGGATCGCCACAGTTACGTCTGACACAGCTTGCTGCACCGATCCGAGTATCCCATTCTTTCTCCTTCCGTCCATCTCTAGTGAATGCAATCCCGAGATACTTGAATTTCTCCACCTGTCTCAATGAGGCTCCCCTAACATGGAGAGAGCACTGAGCAGGCTGTCTTGAAAGGACCAGAACCTCGGTTTTAGCCACACTGATCTTCATCCCAGCTTCTTCACATTTGGCTGCAAACCGATCTAGTGCATGTTGAAGGTTCGTGCGAGAAGACCCAAGGAGGACAAGGTCGTCAGCAAAGAGCAACCTCTCCACCAGGCAGTCGCCCACACAAACACGCTCATCGCCTCGGCTGCCCCTGTCTATCCAGTCCATAAAGATAATAAACAAGAGGGGCGACAGTATGCACCCTTGGCGGAGTCCAACACGCACTGTGAAGGGTCTTGACTTAATGCCATTTATCCGGACACACATCTCAGAGCTTTCGTACAGAGACATGATAGCAACCAGTAATTGCTCATCATCCACTCCATACTCTTGCAACACTTGCCAGAGCTTCTCCCGAGGAACTCTGTCATATGCTTTTTCGAGGCCTACAAAGCAAGCGTAGACCTCGTTTGCATACTCCCAGAATTTCTCAAAGATTTGCCTTAGAGCAAAGTTGTGATCCGTCGTGCTTCGGCCAGGTTGGAAACCACACTGCTCCCCCGACAGTTTGGAGTCGACTATTTCCCTACTTCTCTTCTCCAGACACTTAGTGTACACTTTCTCAGGAATGCTGAGCAAAGAGATGCCTCGATAGTTGTTGCAATCTCTCTGATCTCCCTTTTGAAATAATAAAATAAGGACAAAAACCACAATTCCACAAATTGTGGGTTTCTGGTTTCATTGCTATTGTCTAGCAACGTAAACATTTTTAATTAATAGTGAAGTTTATAAACTTTTTATAAAATTTTCTTGAATTCAAAAAGAAATAAAAATTTATTTAGTTATTCATTGTTTTGGGCGACTTACATTTCCCGTTGGAATTACCCCCCCCCCCACCTAGTTTGAATTGGTCCTGCATGGAAACCATTTCAAAACTGGGGGAAACTGGTCTGGCCGAAACGCCCGCGCCGAAACGTTCCATTCCGTAATTAAGGAGCCGTTCATTAAGGTAGGAAAAAAAGAAAAATAAACAGCATATAAAAACAAAATAAAGAAAAGAAATTTTGCACTCTTCCGCACTTGATGTAGATGGTCTACAACATTATGCATGCTTGAAAATGGAGGTCGTAAATCAAATGCGTCCCATCCGATCATCAGTGCTGTTATAAATTTTGCAGGGTAGAATATTGGACAGAACAACATCGTACCCAGGATTTTGTTTTGGGGGGACGGGGGCCCACATGTAACAGAATTTCTATAGGGCCTCTTACAGATGTAAGTCCAACAGGGCCGATAACTGGTGAGGACAAAGGGGTTCACTTTCCCTGATCAAAAGAAGATAGGTATGGAGTAACTGAATCAAAGAAATCCTTATTAGTTTTTTTCAATGAGAAATTTTTCATGATCAAAATAAACCTTCCTCGAGCGAGGTTACCACTATCCGGAATTACAACCTCCGAATTAGATCGTGAAATAAATTCTGTAAGAAATCCAACTTTAAAGGCTTCGACCTTTTAACATATTCCAGAATACTTCTTAAATAAACTTTAAACTCTCTCGATCAATATTTTGAATTTAAACAAAAAAGTTTAAGGGTTTTAAAATTGAACATTTTTTTTTACGATTCATAAGGCCTTGGAGTTACACCCCAATGAATTGGCATTACCAGCAGCAGCGATCAACTATGGCGACAGTGTGAATGGAGCATATCACGCACACATGGAAAAAGTGGAATCATTCAAATAAATGGAAATTTCCCGATTTTAAATAGCCTTTTTAGATTAAATTGAAAGTAGTTGTGATATGAAAAGTCAGTAGATTTTTTTGGTACATTTTCAACAACATGAACTTAATAGAGGGTTACAATTAAAGGTGGTAAATAACTGGGTGCTGCACATGATAATTAAATATTCCTATGAAGTCCTTTAGACACAGATAAAAAATATGTTAATCATGGAAGTGTATATACTGAGAAAAAGAACCATGCACATCTCACAGTAATAAGTATTTACATTCCAGAAAATTCCCAAAAACTTTAGTAATAATTTTTTTATTTTCAAAATACGATAATTTCACTAAAAATAACATCTTTCAAGAAAAAAAATTAGAACTGATAGTTATTAGAACTGAACCATTTCTTGAATATTGTAATAGGCAGCGTTGCTCATCAACTCGAAATTCTACATCAGGGAAAAAAAAGGAATTAGTTAATCTAATCGCATATCTGAGTATGAGACGTTCGAACGCAGAGAGGTGTAAGTGCTATTAATAATTGTGTTTCTCAAATGGATAATTTCTGTTTGGTTGCTCCCTCCACAGCTGATGAGGGGGGGGGGGTGATTTATTCTTTCCAAGCAATAGTTCGGAAAGTAAGGTCCGTTTTGTAATAAAAACAAAACTACTATACAGTCAAAGACTCGTTACCACAAACTAGTACATGCATGCTATATCAGTTCGTAGTATGCGAAGTTTGTAGTATGCATGATCTGTTTACCACGAACTCTGTTCGTCTTATGTTTACCAGGAACTCTGTTCAATTTAGCAAGGCTTTGTATGAACACTACACAAAGCAGGGTGGTAGTCTACGTACATGATGTACAGTCGGGTGCAAAGAGGTTTTTACCTGCTCCGTAGGGGCTGAGCTTTTACATTGTTAAAGACATTTTCAGTGTTTGCTTTCCAGCACGGTCTATAGATATTCATGGTCTTCTAGCTCCATTGTTAAAATGAAGCTAAAGTTTCTAGCTCCCAATAGGGCGGGCACTCTATTGAAAAGTGGCGCTGCATGTACAATTGGCCCAAAAACGCCTGCAGCGCCGCCCTATCGACAGGCAGAAACTTTACTTTCATTTTCAGTTTCAATGAAAAACCTCTATCGCAGGTCACGGTCGGCCCTGGGTCGAGTTCTTGGACTTGAGATTGCGGTTTAGTAAGCATCGCTCATACGTCAAAATTGCGTAAGATCAGAGCAATTGCCATTGGAAGGCTTTGATATTACGCAATTTTGACGTATGAGCGATGTTTACTAAACCGCGATCTCAAGTCCAAAAACTCGCCCCTGGTGCGATCTATGCGACATCTGGCGCGATCTGTTTTCCTTAGCTTCTCGAAACAATGGAAAATGGCCGAAGCTCGAATGAATATCTATAGACCGTGCTTTCCAGCAATTCAATGCTTTCATAAGAATCACAAGGCACGCGTAAACACTGAAAATGTCGTTAACAATGTAAAAAAATGTAATACACTTTTGGATCACCCGGTATATTAAAGGACAACTCTACGGTCATATACAACTTTATTTAAACCGAAAGTCTAACCTATTAATAACATCGTGGCATATTTAAAAAAAATTAATTTGAACTCTAAATGTGTGAAAAATTGAAAATAATGAGCGGGATTTGGGTGAGGCTGTGACGTAATTGGAGTCAAACGTAGAATAACAATGTAATCAAAATAACAATGTAGACCGAAAAGCAAGGCAATTTTCATTGTTTCCATCTTGGATTTTAACAATCAGTATTTTTTCATTTGTTGAAAACAATGACGGCTGGATTGTTAGTCAGGTGACTTTTTCGCGTCAGGGCCTTTCTTGTTATGGACAGGTGACTTTTCCGCGTCTGGGCCTGTCTTTTTCGTTGGCCTCCTTTGACTCAAACTATGTCACTCAAAAGTGCCGTTTTTCAATTTCGAAGCCGTTTCTTATATTGAAATTATGGACCAAATTTAAATTTTCAACGGGAATGTGTTATATTTATATCAAAGAACGATATTCTGTAAAAAAATTGTAATCGATTTTTTGCGTAGAGTTGTCCTTTAAAACGCAAAGAATTTTTTGTAAAAGCAAAATTGGCATTTATGCGCATGGGCATCTGAAGCCAACAAAGAAAGTTACGACTAATCTATCAGAAGCCAGGGATTGTTGTAATGAGACAATATTCAGTCATTGTTTTGTATTAAATAAAGTTAAGATTTGCAGAAAGAAAATCCTGCCTTGATCATTTTATGACGTTTCCTTGTGACTACTAAAAAACATTGAAAATGTTATGTTAAATGTTATATCGTTAGAAAGAGCTTTAAAAACTGATCATTTTATTCGCTGACACTTTTTATCTCAGAGAAATTTAGTTTAAAGCTATTTTGATTTTATATATTAACTCATATCTTATTCTTTGTGCATAATGAGATATTTAAGCTCTGATTATTCTATTTGTTTGTGCATAATGATTATTCTATTTGTTGGTCTGAAAATATTTTATTTTATTATTTTTTAATTAAAGAGATGGGGATTAATAATAAGATAGCTTGTTCTCCGTCAAATTTTGACGGAATCCATCTAGTTATATAATAAATTTAAAAAATTTTTCGGATGGTTTTGGCATAATTGTCGTTGATTATTTTATATACACACAAAAACTGAGACTTGTAATCTTTCGAGCAGTCAAAAGAAAATAGCTTCCACTTACACCTGTAAATCACTTCCGCATCAAATCATAACGAGCGCCGCATCAGCTTATCTCTTGATCACGCATATAATTATATCGATACTGAGCACCATTTATGTTACACTATTAACCAAACAGATTAGTTTATTATTAATAAAACAAAAATTCTCATCAGAACAGCCAAAATAATCTTTTTGTCAACATAATTGAGCACGTGACGTAAAACTTGCCTTCCCCCAATGCTAAGCAAAAACTTAATGGAATCGTTCCATAGTAAGCGTGCTCGTCTGGATATCTGGAAAAAGTAATCTCATTGGATTGAAATATTGTAAGGAAGCCGAAATATCTTGACTTAGGTCAAAACCTTTATGCACTCGACTGTACATAAATACTTTACATGGATAGAAAAAATGTGCAAAAATTCTATTCATATAAATTTTTTTGTTTTGAAATTACACGTGTATCGGATGGCGCAAAAAAGATGTTAGAAAGTTTTTGTCTACTACGACATAATATGAGGTTATATATATTTATGCCACAACAGACATCCTGAAATTTAATGCAGGAGTTTTTCAAAGTGATTTCTATCTGCTGTAATCTGTGTGTAGAGCCTAGGACTGAATTCCGTGGTGTCTCTCTGAAGAACATCATTTTCGAATGCACGAATTTCTCTGAAAATCTAATGAGACACATCAGTGAGTGACCTATAGAATGTTTAGAGCAGTATCATGAGGAAAATCATTTATGGCGTACGATTAAACAACAGTACTTTTTAACACCTTTCTAGCGTTAAACGGAATTCAGTTCAAGGCTCTACACACGGATTGCATCAGATGCACACACAGCAATATACGGTTAATATTGCCTGCTTGTGAGAGTCCTATGTTTCTTCCAATACGACCCATTTCAGAGAGTCTTTGGACACACATGTTAGTAAGAGATGTTTGACCCGAATTTCCGAGTCGCCATTCTCGGGTAAATTGACTCGATTGTACAAGACTTAAGACTCAATAACGGAATATTTATTATACGCGTATATACCTATTTACACATTTTTACATTTTCACAGCTACTTACACATTTACATAGTCGTACTTATATACGTGTATACACAATAAACACAAGTTTACACGTGGATATACAACTATTCACACAAGTTTAAATATGTCTATACATTTATTTACACAAATGTACACTTTTGTACACATCTGTATAGAATACAAAACGGGAGCTGCGGTTCAAGCTCAACAAAATCCAAGATAAATGAATTAACTAGATTACGTTAGGCCCAGATAAGATCCAATATACAATTATACTCACAAACTAAAAAAGTTAAATTTATGTCAAGGCTGGATTTGAATAATTCAGTTTTTGTTTAAATAAACTTTCCCTTTTTAAACCGATTTATCCCCTTTTTAACTATCTATTAGTTCGAATATTATACGAACAGAGTAATATGCGGTAGTTCCAAGAAAAATTGGCTTTTTATTACAACTTGAGTTGTAATAAGAAAACTACAAATATCATTACATGAATTTTTCCTTTTTTTTTACACAAATAAAAAAAAGAAATTGAACAGACGAGCTTGAAGATAATTGATCAAACGATGAATCCCTGAGTTTTGACACAAACCAAACTTCGGAAAAGGAGTCGAAATTCCAGATTAAATCGAATCTCAAATGCTTGGAACAAAAAAAAATTTAAAATAAAGATACAAAAAGAGTTAAAGGGAAATAGTGAAATAAATAAACAACAACAGAAAACTTGATAAATAATAAATTTCACTTCGCTGGGGACGATTGTCTCAATGACAAAATAATCAAAGTTCCGCTTGATGAACAATAGCTAGGTTGATTGTAGAGTTCCAGGTAAAAGGCTTGAATTGAAATAAAAGAATAGCAGCAGGTGCAAAAAAACAAACAATTAAAACAAGGAAAAGAAAAGGGAGAATAATGAAAAAGAAAAAAAAATTAAAAAATGAACAATTGATTCAGAAGGAACAAAGGAAAAATTAAAAGGAAAACTAATTTAACTGTGAGCTTACCTCGAGAAAAATCACATGGGATAATCACAAGTTCTTGGGGTACAATACAATAAAAAGTCAAACAACATTGGGACAATACAACAAAAACAGAAAGCTACATGATGCAAACGAGGTAGGCGAAGAAAGAATACCTGAAAAAAATAAAAAAAAACCCAAAGAAAACGGAAAGAGAGGATACTTAAGTCAAGGAAAAGATTAATCAAATAATGAAAAAAAAATTAAATAGAGAGGATAGGGAGACTGCTATAAACTACAGCAAGAGAGGAAAACAGACGTATCAGCTTGCTGGGTGGATCCACTTGTGAAAGAGAACAAGTCATAACAAGGCAACCAAACAGGTCATCGAAAAAAAAAAACACAGAGCGCAGCAATACAATCCCGCACTGAGAAAGACACTGGAATTGCTGAAACAAACTAAAACGATATAAAATTGAGCCAAAGTTACCAAAGATTCGCTAAGTTCCGACGATCAGGCTGGTGGATAATTAGGCAGCACATGGCGTAAGCTGGATTAACAGTTGGAACAAAAAAATAGACCTACTTGGAAATTGATTCATCAATGGTTATGACTTCCATCAAAGAAAAGTTAAATATATGTTAAGACGTTAATGTAACTCCAGCAGGTTTCTTGTACAGCTATGAAAGATCCCAGGTAACTACTGAGTAATGGAATACAGCAGGAAGTGAACATCGTATATAGCCGGCGTGACGTTTCATGATAATCCATTAACGAGCCGAATGAAAGACTTTAGTCATTAATCTCGTACGTGTGGTCGCAATAGGCCTCCAAGAACATAGTCGAATGCACGAAAATTCCACGGATGAGTGAGCGTATAGGCATTTTGCGACTAAGTCAGGAAATGAAGAATCGACATTCTACTATTACGTCTAAGTCCATTCCTGGAGTTGAAGAACTTGAGGAGTCATCTGGATCTCGACCAGCAGTAGACTGACTACCTACTCAAATTTTTGCCGACAAGATATTGTGCCATTGCATGCGCCAAACCTGCGCACGAGATCGCATTGAAACTGACCACGAGATGAAAAAAAATAAATTAGTAAAAAGAAAACGTGTAAAACAATACGAGTTCAAAGGATACTAATATCAACAATAGTCAATTCGTGTTCAGGAACAAGCTTGTAAAGAAATCCATTGTTTAATCGATGGACAATACTAAAATCTAAAATATTGTTTTCTCTTAAATCAACTTCTATGGAAAAAAAAAATTATTTTACAATTAAATATGACAACATTAAGGTAAATTAGGTAAATTTTTAATTCTAGATCGGTTAACCGCGTTGATTGCCTAAGAAGAAAGCCACACATAAACCCTCAAAAACCATTCTTGCTTCTGTCTTATTTTTTACTTTTAAAGTGCGATTCAAAAATATATATCAAGTGGTTACCCAATTTCGTCCCGAGTATTCGCTTGGTTTACCTTAATTTCTGAACATCTAATGCGTAATTGTGATCCTCTGAATTAGGAAAAAAAAAACACAGAATGAAAAGTGTCTTACTTTTGTAGACCTTCTAATCTTCTGGTAACTGCTCCAAAACAAATATTCCTAAAAAGTAGTTGTCTGGCCAGACATTATATAATTGTTTGAGATTGACTCTCAATAAAAATGGGCAGTACCTATCATCTGGAAACCAACGCTAAAGAAAGCGTCAGGTGGACCCTTTGATTTGCATCAGACAGAAAGGGGCCACGATAACCTCCAAAAAAGGTAATCATAGCAAAACCTAGCACTCAACCCAGAGAATAGGAGGGGCGAGGGACAAGAGAACAAAGACCACCGAATATCTAGCCGGGCAGAGGGCATAAAAAATTTAATTCCGACAGGGACTCTTAGAACAGCCCAGAGATCAATCGTATGAACGAGATTAATATCCTAAAAAAGAGGCAACAAAAAAATTTAAAGAGCCTAGAACACGAACGATGCTAAAATTAGGTCTACAAAAGAGAACATGGTCTTCTTTTGTAATCAAGAAAAAAGATCGCTACATTCCTCTCTTTGGTGAACAAAAAAAAAATTCGATGTAACATGAATTTTCTTTTTTTCATCAGAACTTATTTGCTAATTAAATTGTTAACAGACGTTTAAATTTACTTCTAAATGAAGGTTAGGAGAGTATTAAATTTGTTTGAGGGTATTTTGTTGTTTTCGATAAAACGTTTTATGTTGCTTGTCGAGACTCCATTCTGGAGTATCATTGCCCTCAGGCAAACATATGCGTACAGTGTTAGAGTCAAAATGCCCTAGAACTCAAAAAGGCCCTTGGTATAAGGGTTCTAGCGACCCCTTATGTCTCATCAACATTGGACATACTGCGGTTTTTACGAGTACTTTATCTTCAGTGGTATAGTTACGTTCATTTTTCCTTTCGCTTTTGCGTTTCTTAGATTTGTAACGGTTTACGTAAGCTTTTCTTATGTCCTCTTCATATTGGTTAGCCGGAATTGTATAATTATGGGTTCCCCACCTATCAGTCTTTGACATTAATCGTTCTGGAGTTAATTTAGTTTTTTCGTGGGGCAGTGCGTGTAAGGTAAAAAGACACGGGCTGAGGTGATTGTCCCATGGGGCAGTAGGATCATCTAACAGACTCAATCGAATTTTCTCTTTTAACGAGCGTACAAAACGTTCAGTAGGGTTGGTTTGCAGTGTGTAAGGTAGGCTATAGAGGGCTTGTATCTTATGAGTTTTATAAAACATTTTTATGCTCATACCGCTTAAATATGTGGCGTTGTCTTGAAAGATCTTTTTTGGAGGACCGAACCTCGACATTACCGTATGAAATAATCGAATTACTGCTGTTTGATTTAATTTTTTGACTGGAATTGTGTCTATCCACCCTGAAAATGCGTCGATTATTATTATTAAATAACGATTACCCCTAACTGAAACAATAAAGGGCCCTACAACGTCAAGGGTCCAGAGGTTGTTTGGGCCTGTAAGATGCTTCACCAAGATGTGTCCCAGGCTACGTTGGTTTATGGCATTACATCTTTGACACTCCAGACAGCCTTTACCAGACTACTGACATCGTTTTTCATATATGCGTTTTAAAATATATAGGATTTCTTTCACCCCGGGGTGGAATAGAGGGCCTTTTCGGTGCCAGTAAGCAATAAGTTTAGTCCTCCGTTGTACAGGTATCACTATTGGTAAATTCTTCTTGTTACGACATAGAACCCCATTTTTTAGTCTCCAAGGACCGTTACTATTAAATCCTCGAAAGGAAAGTTTCATAGAAAATCATTGCTTCGAGGGTTTGACACGGACAAGACGGAGAAAAGAGGAGGCTGCCACCCACAAGCAGAATGGACCTGCTGAGAGAAGAAGAAAGCAGAGGAATAAAGGCAATTGGAGGATTCACTGTGCAGAATCGGCGCCGAATCCTCCAAGGGCAAATAAAAGGAAGACCTCGAGCAATGAGAGTGAGAGAGCAAGTAATCACCACTGGATGCGGAACGGAGCAAAGGTCGATAAGGTATGGAGAAGCCCTGGATCGCCTACAAGGAGGGGAATAAGCGGATTGAAGCCAAGGAACTGTAAGCATAAAGACATTGACATATTTTCACATGTTTTTGCTACCGTTAAGACTGAGGAATCCGCTGACGGCTACCGTAGCTCGCACCGAGGACAGATAGGAGAGACGGCCGACAAAAAGGTACCTCGACGAAGGCAGCTGAGGAGAAGACGCTGACGTACGTACATCAGCTGCCCTAAATCTCCCCGACCGTTCCGAAGAGGTGCATCAAGAGGTCCGTTCCAGGCTAAACAAGATTCGCTTCAATTTCATACTGGATTGCATCGGAACAATAAGCCACCTCTAATTTTAATTGATGATCTTAATATGAGCTCTAATCGCTCTCATAGCTTTCCGTTGGATAATCTCAATATCCCCCATTCCGCGTCGCCCGAATTACAACCCTAGCGTCAATGAACTTCGGACACCTACAGAATTTTGGATAAGTACAACGAAAGTAATTGTAAACAAATGAAAATTACCTTATTGAGTGCACAACTGTGATATAGCATATTAACACAAAAAAACACGAGAAAATTAAATAGGCGACTTCTTGTTATGTTACGTTTCAACACGTTGCAATGAACTTCGTACACCGAACCGTTTCTTGCACATTACCACTGAGTGGCGTCACCTTTCCGACGAATGACGCTCCGAAGTCGTTGAGGCATGCTGGACACTAAATTCTGCGTTGTTTCTACTGGAATTTTGTCCTACTCTTCGGAAATACACGCCCGCAACTACTGCAGTGTTCGAGGCTTACGCTGTCTGACTTTTCGCTTTAAAATGCGCCATACATTTTCAATGGGTAACAGATCTGGGTTGCAGGCAGGCCAGTCAAGCACCCTGAAACGCTGCTGTTGTAGCCAAGCCTTGGTGTGCCGAGCAGCATGAGGCTTCGTGTTGTCCTGTTGAAAGATGCTTGGTCTTCTATTCAACAACTTTTGGCGGGATAGACGCAGATGCTGTTGAAGAATGTTTATATAGGCAGCAGAGTTAATAGTGCCCTCGCAAAAGTGAAGCAATCTTGTCCCAGCTGCACTCATGCAGCCCCACACCATCAGCGATGCAGGCTTCTGAACATTCCTCTGGTAACCGTCGGGATGATTACTTTCGTGCTTAGTCCTTAGCACCTTGCGACCGTTGTTGCCATACATCACTGCAAAGGTGGACTGGTCGGACCACAGAACACTATTCCACTGAGCAAGGGTCCACTTTAGATGGGTTCTGGCCTATGCTACCCGGCGACGCTTAGTTACAGTGCTCATAAATGGCTTACTCTTTGTAGAGTATAAGTAATAGTTGCATCTTCTGATGTAACGGCGGTCTGTGCTTTCGGATATGGGTATATGAAAATATTTTCGAGCCCAAACAGTCATTTCACTTATGGGAACATGCCTGTTTTTCACAATGTAACGTCGAAATACTCGTAGGTCCCTAACATTCAATAATCGCTGCTTGCCTGGTGCAGTCCCTGGTTCTGTTTTCACGATTTCTCTGAAACGCTTGATGATCCCATTAACAGCAGAGAGTGGAACTGATAATTCATGGGTAATAGCTTGCTGGGATTTGTTATTCTGGAACTGCTGTATAATTTTTTGCCGTATACACGTTTCTACTGGCTTACCGCGTCCCATGGTTCAAAACAACATGAATACTGTGCTCTGTCGCGTGGACGGTGCTTTTAAAGCTTGATGCAAAACATTCTGGGCGTTTCTACAGCCTTCAGGAAAGTTCTATATGCTGGTGACCCCTTGTGTACGAGGTTCTTTGAAACCTGTTGACAACGCAATTTTACATAAATTTGAATAAATTATTTCACACCATTAAATCGATTCTAAATCGATGTTGATATTGTTACATATACTCAGTAAATCTATTTTCATTAGCCTGCAATCCTCTGTATGCACTTTTCATTGTGTTTTTAGCCAAATTACTTGGTGTCCGTAGTTTATTGACGCTAGGTTTGTACATGTTCAAGAAGGAGACAGGGAGAGGATGACAGGAACCCTAGCAGAGTCAGATGAGTCAACAACGAGAGAAATGCTACAGGCCTCTGCCGCTGAGGACACGAAGGGCCTACCTAAGTCGTCCCACTACCCAGAGACATTGATACCGATGATACGGGTGTTCCCCAATTAGAAGCCAATTCCGTTCTCCCGTGGACGTTGGAGACGATAGAAGTGACCGTCCCAGTTGCAGATGTAGCCGGTGTTTGCGTCAGGTGCCATCGCGAATGTCCGCGCTTGGACATGGGGCCTTCCTCTATCATTTAAAGAGTAGCACTAGAACTCTTAGGACCAGCATTTCTTATTTTACCTGTTTATATATTTCAGTAATATATGATTCTATTCCTCACAGTGTACACGTCACGGTCGATTCACCCTAAGCGGTTGCCGCTTTCTGAAGTTGCAGTACCGAAGAAAGACACCCCTACCCTTCATTGGTCCGGCACCATCAATCAGGGACTTACCTTATCTCGTCTTTCACAAGATCAACCAGCCCCGCCGTTCGTCTAGGAACTAACCGTACTGAGGAATTGGAATTCCCTTCAACCCTGAAGAATGCTGCTGCTGAACTGGACTGATGTTTAATTACGTTATTTACCACATTACATTGTAATTTTCTCAAGTCGTGAAGATTTCTTGTTATTTACTCCGAATTTAATAAATTGTTTCATACAATTCTATCTCCCGTTTTGCTTTGTGCTTTAATTAAAAATATCTGACAGAGTGGGGAGGTGCTTTGGAAGCAGACAAAGGCGAAGACTATGGACAAAAAGCATCCACTGCGTAAGAACTCTACCAATCTGCATCATATCTTATATGGTGTTTTTCTTTTACCCTCTCAAGGAATTCCACGAATGAAAATGAAGTGAGCGGTGAGGTGCTTCAGGAGAAGAAGCGACGCCTACCAATGAGGATCGCAAAGTGAAAGGATTTTCAGGCGAACACGAGGTTCTGGGAGGAGCAATTACGAAAAGGAAAGCAACTAAAAATAAGAAAATTGAAAAGCACTTGTGTGTGTGAGTATAATAAACGATAAGTATGAAGGGCGAAAAAGTGAAAGAGTGGCTAAAGAAAGAACATTTTAATAAGGATAGTATTAAGACAATAGAAGACTACAACAAAGGTTACCTACAATTAATTAATTCCGTCAGAGAATGGAAGGAAAGAGATAGGGTTAAAGCATACTTAAGTAGTTTGTCTAAAGAGATCTAAGTAAAATTAAAATGTAGTAAAGAGTGAAGCTAGAAGTTATGAGACAAGCAGTCAAATTATTAAATACAGACTCAGATCCAAATAGGGGCGCAAGTTTGGATAGTGAAGAGGAAAACGATTTCGAAGCAGATAATAGCAAGCTCTTAAATCTTAAGCCACATTCAAGAGGTAATGAAATTAGTAACGTTAATGAAGAGAGTTATAAGCCTAAATCAGAAATAATAGTTAATAGAAAGGCGAAACGGAAAAAACAAAAAAGGAAGGCTAACATAACTAAAAATCCAGAAGCAAGGTCAGAAGTAGTTAAGTCCTCAATATTATTTAAAGTTAAGAATTTGGAAGGCTCTAGGCAAAATCAAATGAAGAAGGAGAAAGGAATCAGGATAAGTTTAATAGAAATAAATAAACCGATAGAAGATAAGGATTTAACAATAAGGACTAGTAGAATAGTGGATGAAGAGAAAGCTACGCTACAGGGCGAGTGCATGAGGTCAAATAGTAAAGAAGAACGATCAACGGAAAAGGCTAGCTTAATAATTCACTACAAACAGTTCATCATAGAAAACGGGTCGACGGAAGATTATAAACAAGCGGTAGCGTTGTCGGTAGCGGAAGCCATGAAGCTGATAGATGAAGAGGAATTATGTAATTGTTTGCAAGAAGTAACTAACTGTGTTTAAGGAGAATACAATAGAAAACATTTCGAATTAAGTTATAAGGGGCAGTTCAATTCGTCATGGAAAATTCTCAATAGAAAAGTTAGTTATGAAGTCATGAGAAAAAATTACATACACAGCCATAATATGGAAAATAGTGAATTAAGATTAATAATGCAACCTAAAGAGAAGTTATGGATAGACACCTGTAATACAATAGATAACGATGGGAAATCTATTAGCCACGAAAAAGGACTAAAATGTCTGATACAAAAAGATAGTGGTGAAATACCGGATCTAAGAAACTATCGGGAATCTCAGAAGAAGTTGATGCTAGAGCAAAATAAAATGTCCCATAAAGTTGTAGGGAAACAAGAACCGATAAAAGAAGTCAATGACCATAAAGCCAACAGAGAAGTAGTAAAAAGTAATGATGCTAACGAAGGCAAAAGAGTTAAGAAAGAGTGGTCTAGAGATGAAATGATAAACAATTATAAGAAAATAACCATTAATAGTGGGAAAAAGAAGAAATTAGAATTCGTAGATGCTTTGGAGAAAGCCGTTGAAAGGCAGATGATGGATAGAGAGATGTATGTAGAGTGCCTACAGAAAGAAGCACAGAAAATGCATAAAAAGGATTTAGGCAAAGAAGCAGCATAATAATGGAATTTAGAGGGAAACTTCCGTACAAAACTATGGCTGTCTATATGAAAGAAAAGGTTGGAACTAAGAAAGAAAAAATAGAGCTAAGTTATAGAGAGAATGAAGAAATAAGAAGAATAGAAAATTAGACCTATTCGAGTGGAAGACAGACAAAGTTGTAGAATTAGGAAAAAAGAAGCGTTCTTCAGATACTCAATTAGTGGATATAAACCCAAAAATGCACGTAAGTACTACATCGAATATTGAGGATGAAAATAGAGGAGTAGTACAGTTTCAAGTGGAAAATGAAGCTGAAGGCAGAAATATAAAGAAGTTTGAATTTGCTAATGGAGACAACAGAAGAATTCAGACAGAGAACAGTGAAGATAAGGAAACACTGTTGAAAGAAATATTGAACCAGATTGATTATGTTGGAAGCGAATATAGACAAGCTTGAAAATTACAATAAGGTAGTTACAAGCAGCGTTGAATGCTTCAAGAAGGCTTCAGAAAAGAAAAGGTTAGAGCGAAGAAAATAGAAGAGAGTATCTATTCGCAAGAAAATAGGAAGTCAGCATTTAATGAGGAACGAGAAGCTGGACACAGAAAAAGAATATTCTATGGGTAAAAATATAGAAAAGAGTGGAGCAGTGGTGATCGAAGGAGATATTCCACTGGTTCAATAAAGATGAACGTAAAAGGAATTAGAAAAATCAGCAGTGCTTCAATCAAAAGAAATGATCTTAATAATTATGATTTTACTTTGAATCTTTCAGAGGAAGCAGAGGAAAAATGGCAACTGGAGGATACACTGCGCAGAATCGGCACAGAATCCTCCAAGGGCAAAGAAAAAGAGGACCTCAAGCGATGAGAGTGAGAGAGCACGTGATCACCACTGGATGCGGAACGGAGCAAAGGTCGATACGGTATGGAGAAGCCCTGGATCGCCTACAAGAAGGGGAAAAAGCGGATCGAAGCCAAGGAACTGTAAGCATAAAGACATTGACAAATTTTCACATGTTTTTGCTACCATTAAGACTGAGGAGTCCGCCGACGGCGACCGAGGCTCGCACCGAGGACAGATAGGAGAGACGGCTGACAAAAAGGTACCACGACGAAGGCAGCTGAGAAGACGCCGACATATGTACACGAGCAGCCCTAAATCTCCCTGACCATTCCAAAGAGGTGCATCAAGAGTTCCGTTCCAGGCTAAACGAGATTCGCTCCAATATTGGATTGCATCGGAACAGTAAGCCGCCTCTAATTTTAATTGATGACCTTAATACGAACTCTAATCGCTCTCATAGCTTTCCGTTGGATAATGTCAATATCCCCTATTCAACGTCGCCCGAATTACATGTTCAAGATCGAGACAGGGAGAGGACGACAGGAACCCTAGCAGAGTCAGAGGAGCCGGCAAAGAGTGAGGCGATACAGGCCGCTGCCACCGAGGACACGAAGGGCCTACCTAAGTCTTCCCATTACCCAGAGACGTCCAATACCGAGGATATGGGTGTTCCCCAATTAGAAGCCCATTCCGTCCTCCCGTGGACGTTGGAGACGATAGAAGTGACTGTCCCAGTTGCAGATGTAGCCGGTGTTCGCATTGGGTGCCCTTGCGAATGTCTGCGCTTGGACATGGGGCCTTCCTCTATTGGTAGTAAACGTATCATTTAAAGAGTAGCACTAGAACTCTAAGGACCACCATTTCTCATTTTACCTGTTTATATATTTCACTAATATATGATTCTATTCCTCACAGTGTACACATCACGATCGATTTACCCTAAGCGGTTGCCGCTTTCTGAAGTTGTGATACCGAAGAAAGACACCCGTACGCTTGATTGGTCTGGCGCCATCAATCAGGAACTTACCTTATGTTGTGTTTCACAAGCTCAGCTAGCTAGCCCCGCCGTTCGTCTAGGAACTAACCGTACTGAAGAATTGGAATTCCCTTCAACCCTGGAGTATGCAGCTGCTGAACTGGACTGATGTTTAATTACGTTATTTAACACATTACATTCTCAAGTCGTGAAGATTTCTTGTTATTTACTCCGAATTTAATTAAATTGTTTCATACAATTCCATCTCCCGTTTTGCTCTGTGCTTTAATCAAAAATACCTGACAGTTACGAACAATTTTATTTCTTAACGCCTTACACCACAGATCTCTCAGCTGTTCTAGTTCCCAATGATGATCAAGTGTTTCCGAAGTGGCTGTTAAGCATCTAGGCAATGCGTCGAGGACGTGATTGAGACGCCCGAGTTTGTGTTTCACTACGAAGCTAAAACATTGCAGTTTCATAGCCCAGTGGGTGATGCGGTTGTTCTGGTCTCTGAGCTAGTGAAGCCAGGTCAATGCCTGAGCATCGCAGTGGACCACAAACTCGGTCCCTTCTACGTAGGGCCTAAAATGCTGAATG
>JAHWFO010071428.1:254082-285871 GCA_023313115.1 Rhysida immarginata | reverse complement strand
TGAATGGTTGAGAGGATGGCTAAATACTCCCATTCTAGAGTTCTGTAGCGAGTCTCACAGTCGGTCAATGCCCGGCTATAGTATCCGATGACATAAGGTTGCTTCCCCACTCACTGCACCAACATGCCGGAAACTGCTTGCTTGTTCGCATCCGTCTGCATTTCGAAAGGAATGCTAAAATCTGGCTGCCTTAAAATCGGACGATTCGTTAGTCTTGTTTTAATTTCATTGAATGCTTCTTGGCACGCCTGATCTCACTTTCTTGGCTGATCCTTATGGGTAAGTTGTCGTAGAGGCTGTTTTATCCAGCTCAGTTCTGGTAGAAAATCTTTATAAAACTGGATCATGCCTATAAACCTTTTAACATGGTCGCGGTTTCCTAGGTACGGGAAAAGATAGCATGGGCTCAATGTTTTTGTAGTGGGACGCAGGCCTTCCTGATCAACCTGGAAACCTAAAAACTCTTCTGAGTTACGGCGAATTTGGATTTTAGAAAATTGAGGTTGTGAGCTGTCAATCGCAACAACACGCGATTTAGGATGCGTAGTTGCGAGAGCAAGTCTGGAGTTCTCACTATTTTGTCTTCCATATAGTGGAAACTCCCGAGCTCAATGAATGGGTCTAACACCGTATCCATGATAGACTGGAAGACCTGCGCTCCATTTTTTACGCCAAACGTCACTACGTTAAAACAGAAAGTGCCCATACCAGGAATCATAAACTCAGTTTTTTCTTGGAAAGCAGGGTCTACGGCAATTTGCCAATAAGCAGCCTTTAAATCTAGGACGGAGAATATCTTAGCATGGTCTAGTTTCCTTACTATTTGGTGAACGGGTAAGGGGTAATATGTCATCGGTTTAGTTATCCGGTTCAAAGGTCTGGCGTCTAGGACAAACCTAAACTCCTGCCCCCCCCCCTTTTTCTCGATTAAGAAATAGGGCAGTGACCAAGCTGACTCAGTGCGACGAATAACTCTTAAATTCTCCATGTCTTTTACAAGCTCTCGAAGGATGGATAGTTTAGCGTGTGGTTGAGGATATGGTCTTACCTTCGCAGGTTCCTGATTATTGGTGTCGATTGTGTGCTGATATCCTGGGTATCTCGCAGTTATTTGCGCCATCTCTTTTTTGAAACTGGCAATCATGTAGTTCATTTCCTTTATAATTTCTATGTTTTCGCTATTATCACAGAATACCTTGACCAAAGGATCAGGTAAATGTAATGTCAGACGTGCGTCAAGTTTTCGTAAGCTTTCTAGTCCCAACGAACCCATACAGGGAAGTCGGGAGCAATCGTCATACATGACAAGATCGATATCTCCGCAGGTTTGTCCATTTACTTTTCGAGTTTTGACGTTTGCGACCTTGATGATTTTGTCTTCACCTGCGGTTCGCTTTTCTAAAGACCATTTTCTAACTATCTCATCTCTGAGCAATGTCACGTTAGAACCTGAGTCTACTAAAAAACGTAGAAGGTTTACATGTATATCCAGTTCGAGTTCCCAAAAAGTCTTCGAAGGCAGACGTAGTTGCATGACGTTGTTTCCATCTAAAGTCGTGTTACAATCGCCTTCAGACGTTTGACTCGTGTAATTCGGTTTAGCTACGTGATCTTCCTTGTGTTTAGATTCTTCAAACAGCTGATTTATAAATGTTGTCCTCCTTTGAGGACCGCACGCAAAATCTTGTAAGCTGGAATACGAGTTCGTTACGACATTGCTTAATTGATTTCTTTCTCCTTCCTCCTCGCTCAACGTGTCTTTGGTTTCTCCTTTTAGAGTATTCTTATGTTTTGAGCATTTCTTTCCAGCTTCGTCGCATTCGGGAGTTGGTTTCGAAACAATTTTCCAAAGGGTCTTTTCCATTAGAATCGTTTCTGGCAGTATCGTTCTTAAGTTCTTAGTTCCTGCAGATAATATTCTCTTTTTTACCGCGGGTAACGCGTTTGCAACGGCCAGTTCAATTAACTTCTCTTTTGTTAACAAATTACCTAGCGCGGCGTTTTGGTCATAGAGTTTACACAAGTAAACGAGAAATGGTTCTTTCTTCATTTGCAGGATATTGTAAAGGTGGGTTCCTTTTCTACCTTATCTTGAGGACTTCCCAACATTTGTTGGAGTTTTTCTCGCAAAAGTTTCCATGTTTCAGTTTCTTGACATACTACGGCCATCCATGGTTGGATACTAGCTTCCACTAGAGTTAGCCAAGTTTTTAGAAGTTCATGGTCAGACATTCCCTTGACTCATGCCTAAACGGAAGGTGGGCATTTCAATGCGTTTACTGCCCTTGTCAATTCCATTCTTCAACATAGGTACCTAAAAAAAGATCAAGTATATACAAACAAGTGTAGGCGTGAAAAGAACCAATTAAGACGACCCAAAGATTAAATCGAGCATTTACGAGAAGGATAAGAACCTAAATGAGAAAAAAGGTAAAAGAATATCATTAACAACCAGAAACACACAAAAAAATAAGGAGAGCTCAGAACCTTAAGGGATAACAAAATTGACGAATTTTGCTTGGAAAAAAACTTCTCATTTGCGCTTCAAGCTCAAGAAAATACAAGATAAATGAATTAACTAGATTGCGTTAAGTCCAGATAAGATCCAATTTACAATTATGCTCACAAACTAAAAAAGTTAAATTTACGTCAAGGCTGGATTTGATTAATTCAATTTTTGTTTAAATAAACTTTCCTTTTTTAAACCGATTTATCTCCTTTTTAACTATTTATTAGTTCGAATTTTATACGGACAGAGTAATATGCGGTAGTTCCAAGCAAAATTGGCCTTTTATTACGAATTGAGTTGTAATATGAAAACTACAAAGATCATTAAATGAATTTTTCCTTTTTTTTACACAAATAAAAAAAATAGAAATTGAACAGACGAGCTTGCAGTTGGTTGATCAAACGATGAATACCTGAGTTTTAACACAAATCAAACTTCGGAAAAGGAGTCGAAATTCTAGACTACATCGAATCTCAAAGTTGCTTGGAACTAAAAAAAAATTAAAATAAAGGTACAAAGAGAGTAAAAGGGAAATAGTGAAACCAATAAACAACAAGAAAATATGATAAATAATAAATTTCACTTCGGTGGGGACGATTGAGTCAATGACAAAATAATCAAAGTTCCGCTTCAGGAACAATAGCTAGATTGATTGTAGAGTTCCAGGTAAAAGGCTTGAATTGAAATAAAGAATTAGCAGCAGGGGCAAAAAGAAACAACAAAACAATTAAAACAAGAAAATGAAAAGGGAAAATAATGAAAAATAAAAAAATTAAAAAAATGAATAATTGATTCAGAAGGAACCAAGGAAAAATTAAAAGGGAAATTAATTTAATTGTTAGAGCTTACCTCGAGAAAAACCACATGGGATAATCACAACTTCTTGGGGTACAGCAACAACGAACATAATAAAAAGTCAAACAACATTGGGACAATACCACACATACACACAAAGCTACATGATGAAAACGAGGTAGGTGAAGAAAGAATACCTGAAAAGAATAAAAAAAAAACAAAGAAAACGGAACGAAAGGATATTTAAGTCAAGGAAAAGAGTAATCAAATAATAAAAAAAATAAATAGAGAGGATAAGGAGACTGCTATAAACTGGAACAAAAGAAGAAAACAGACGTATCATCTTGCTGAATGAATCCACTTGTGAAAGAGAACAAGTCATAACAAGGCAACCAAGGGAAAAAAAAACACACAGCGCAGCAATAAAATCTCGCACTGAGAAAGACGCTGGAATTGCTGGAACAAACTAAAACATTAGAACACTGAACCAAAGTTACCGAAGATTCGCTAAGTTCCAACGATCAGGCTGGCGGATAATTCGGCAGCAGATGGCGTCAGCTGAATTAACAGTTGGAACAAAAATATACACCTACTTGGAAATTCATTCATCAATGGTTATGACTTCCATCAAAGAAAAGCTAAATATATATTACGACGTTAATGGAACTCCAGCAGGTTTATCGTACAGCTATGAAAGATCCCAGGTAACTTCTGAGTAATGAAACATCGTATATGCCAGCGTGGCATTTCATGATAATCCATTAACGAGCTGAATGAAAGACTTTAGTCATTAATCTCGTCCTTGTGGTCGCAATAGACCTCCAAGTCGAATGCACGAAAATTCCACGGATGAGTGAGTGTATAGGCATTTTTCGACTAAGTCAGGAACTGAAGTCTCGACATTCTACTACTACATCTAAGTCCATTTCTGGAGATGAGAAACTTGAGGAGTCATCCGGATCCCGACCAGCAGTAGACTGACTACATACTCAAATTTTTGCCAACAAGAAAATGTGCCATTGCATGCGCCAAACATGTGCACGAGATCGCATCGAAACTGATAACGAGAGGAAAAATATAAATTAATAGAAAAAAAACGTTTAAAACAATACGAGTTCAAAAGATACTAATATCAGCAATAGTTAATTCGTGTTTAGGAACAAGCTTGTAAAAAAAATACTACCAGAAATCCGTTGTTTAATCGATGGACAATTCTAAAATCTGAAATATTGTTTTCTCTTAAATCAACTTGTATGGAAAAAAAATTATTTTACAATTAAATATGACAACACTAAGGTAAAGTTTTAATTCTAGATCGGTTAACCTCGTTGGTTGCCTGAGAAGCAAGCCACACATAAAACCTCAAAAACCATTCTTGCTTCTGTCTTATTTTTTACCTTTAAACTGCGATTCAAAAATATATATCATGTGATTACCCAATTTCGTCTCCAGTGCTCACTTGGTTTACCTTAATTTCTGAACATCGAATGCTTAATTGTGATGCTCTAAATTAGAAAAAAAAACACACAGAAATTAAATTGTCTTACTTTTGTAGACCTTCTAATCTTTATTGCAAGCCGTTTTAACATTAATTCTTCTTTTTCTGCAATGTATAAATTCTTTGACATATCGTTAATTCCCAGGCACATATCGCTAATTCAATTTTAAATATCGCAAGTTCGAAGTCACATATCACTAATTCTGTTCTACATATCACAAATTCGAGCTATTTAATGATATCAGAAATTGAATTAGCGATATGTGGCTTCGAATTTGTGATATGTAAAATTGAATTAGCGATATGTATCTCCAAATTTGTGATATGTAAAATTGAATTAGCGATATGTACCTATGAATTTGTGAGATGGAAAATTGAATTAACGATATGTGCCTTGGAATTTGTGAGATGTGAAAATGAATTAGCAATATGTGCCCTTCGAATTTGTGAAATGTAAAATGATTTTCTTCTGCAATGTATAAATTCTTTGACCTATCGTTAATTCTTCTGCGTTGTTTTAACATTTATTCAACTTTTTCTACAATGTATAAATTCTTCAGACATATCGCTAATTCTTTTGCGCCAGTTTAACATTTATTCCAGAACTATTTTTGCAATGCACAAATTCTTTGACATATCATTAATTCGAATTAAGGATATGTACATTCGAATTTGTGATACGTTTAATGGAATTAGCGATACGTGCGCTCGAATTTGTGATATGTGAAATTGATTTAGCGATATGTGTCCTCGAATTTGTGATATGTGAAACTAAATTAGCGATATGTACCTCCGAATTTGTGATATGTAAAATTAAATTAATGATATGTACCTCCGAATTTGTGATATGTAAAATTAAATTAATGATATCTTAATATGAAGCGTAATTAAAGATATCAGTAATTCTATTTTAGATATCATAAATTCGAGGGTACATATCGCTAATTTAATTTCACATATCACAAATTCGAATGTACATATCCTTAATTCGAATTAATGATATGTCAAAAAAATTTGGCCAGCCATTATATATAATTGTGTTGGGCAGAGGGCATAAAAAATTTAATTCCGACAGGGACTCTTAGAACAGCCCAGAGATCAGTCGTATGAACGAGATTGATAGCCCAAAAAGGAGGCAACAAAAAAATTTAAAGAGCCTAGTACACGAACATGGTCTTCTTTTGTAATCAAGAAAAAAGAACGCTACAACACATACTTACACAAATTTACACACGTGTTTACACCAATTTACATAGGTTTACACTCAGATTCACTTGTTTACATCTTTACAGCTTATTTACGAAAGTTCACACGTATTTATACATATTTACACAACTTTACACACATTTATACATGTATGTGCACAAATTTCCACACAATTTATGCATCTGTACAGCTTATTTACATATGTTTACACAAATATGTACATAAATTTACACATTATATACAAATTTTAACACGGGTATACACCCTATTCACAGAGGTTTACATTTGTACACCTATTTACACATGTTTACACTTTTGTAGCATATTTACACAATGTTACACACATTTATACACACAGGTACAGAAACTTACACACGTGTGTACTGTTTACACAAGTTTACATTTGTATACCGACCTGTGTGAATTTTATCATCTTTATAGTCAAAATTCGCCGGCAGAAGATAGAACTTCAAGCTTGTAGGCAGAAAAAGAGATTTTAATGATAAATCTGTTGCTAAATTCTAAAATAACGATCACCGTGTTCATAAAGTCAACAGCTATTGAATAGTAGACAGCAATAGGAAAAGATACGATGACATTTTTAAAAAAAATTTAAACATCAATTTTTTTTATAAAGTCATTTATTGATTTAGGAATATATTCAACTTATAATGTACAATGCAATAAATTCACCATTACTAACATAATTCACCACTACATTGTTCTCATTATAAATCTGCAAGATTCCTTTTTTATTCCTTTGGGTAGGCTTAATGGAAACTATCACGAGGAGGCTGAAGAGGAAGGCTGAATGGGAATCTTATTCGACCTCCGTGCTGAAATTAAGTCAGCCATCCTTCTTACTTTCTATAAGGCTCCGATCCACAGCTTCCGGTGTTTAGATCCATTCTTGCTGCGACAAACTAACCATGTTGTTAGTAGTCGATAATAATGAATGCTGTTCGGTGGAAATGCATTTCAGATCACAAAGAGTAAATAAAAAATAATCATAACAATAATGATTAAGAAAACGTGTTAACAAATAAATTTGAAACTATTAAATAAGTGTAATGTACGTTAGAAAAATGTGAGAAAAGTGTAACTTACTTAGATTCCTGTTTTCGTTCAATTTTTCTTTAACTGATAAAATTTGAAGGTGCAAGCCGAACAACGTTAGAGAATGGCTTATTCAACCTTGGGTTTCTGAAGGAGACTGTTCTCGCACTCAGATTGCAGAGACTATCCCTACTGATAGATAGTCTTTAGATAACTTGTCCCATCCATAGTAATATTAAAGAGTCGTATTAGTTGTAATAATTTTCTATTAATCTTCTTACTAACACGAACGGCGAAATCGTTCATTATCGTTATCTGCCATGTTTTCATAACTTGATTTCGTATCTCTACCAGAAATGATTCCCATTTCCTATGATTGGGCTCGTTAAGCTGTGTATGGCGCTGTTAGATGAGTCGGGGTTTCGTAAACACTTGAGGATGGGTGATACAACCTATCTAGGAAGTATTGTATTTTTATAATCAAGTCGGACAGCTATAACTTAATAAAATGAGTCCTACGAGCTGGAAAATGCTGTGAGTATGGAAACAACTTTGAAAAAAGTCCGCATTAAATTTCAGGATGTCTGTTTTAGCATAAATATGATAACAAGAACCTATAATCTCATATTAAGTTGTAAAAGACAAAAAACTTTCAAACACCTTTTTTGCGCCATCCGGTACATTAATTTCTGAACCCTGTACCGTACATAACTACTATATACCACAAACTTTGACCTGAAAGTAGGTTCGACTTATCCGAGTTTTGGTGAAAACCTAGTTCTTCGTAGAGCTAGTAAAATTGCATAAGAATAGTAGCCAGCTAACCAAACTGAGTAAATGAGTTAAAATTAGACGAGGATTCCTGGTACACGAGTTAGCACTAATGAGATTTGACTCTAAAAATTTTCCATTTTTTTCAGATTCTATGCACTTTTGACTATATTTCGACAAAGTTTCCAAGTATAGTTATAGCAGTCAATTCCGAGCAATTGTCATAGCGGTCAATGTACTTCTGCATGATCACTTCATAGAAGCTGTGCGATGGAGATAGTCACGCAGTTATCATTTGTTCATCATCGCTGAAATGCAGGCTGCCAATGATCTCCTTTAGATCCCGGAACAGGTGGTAGCCACTGGACGGAGGTCCGGACTGTAAGGTGGGTGGTCAAGTTGTTCCCAAACAAAAGATATGAAAATTTTTTACAAATATACAGTTTTGTTTTTATTATAAAACAGATCTTATTTTCCGAATAACCCTCGTAGAAGCGGAAGGATCCCCCTGACAGGAGAACACAGGGGTATTTCAAAAATAAAAAAATTATTTTGATTATAATAATTCTGAAATTTAACAACATCGTCCATAATCTTTCTTTTCTTTTCGTGGTTTTCGTTTCAGTTAGACGCCACACAAAGGATAATGAAAATAAAATCAGTTCTCTTCCGGCGGGAGTCTCGTTTCATCGAAGTTTAACATAACAAGAGATAACAATAATCTTCTTTAATGATTCGTGAATTCTCGTCGTATTTCAATTGAAGGTTCTTTCTAAATAACACTACACAGATATGTTAGTTTACTCAAAATCGTTTTTGCATCGAAATTATTTTTTCTTAAATCTGTTTTGATTCTGCTTTTTTTCTATCCAGGTAGGGTGCGGCGGGTACGGCTCTGGCGTTCTCTGCACTAAATTTTACAAATTCGAACAAGTAGTAAATTTCCTTAAATTCCAAGGTCTTATTCTTCCCGACGGGTGAAGACGTCCTGTAGTAGAAGCTAAGAGCAGTGGGGCATCGCTAAGTGTGGGGGGAGGGACTCAAGCACAGATAATTATTCATACTAGGCCAGGGGCAGCAGTGAGAGGTGTTAATCATTCGAGCAAATTAAGAAATGGGAAAAAATTGGCAAAGTCATCTTTAGTCATCTCTTAATATACTTAGAACACTGTAACTCAGGACTAACCACTGTTCTTTTTTTCGTTCCACACATTTTTGTCGACTCTCCTTCAATTGTCAAAAATATTTTTGTTTATTTTACTCTGTCGTCTACCACGACGTCTCTAAGCTTCCTCATTCTCAAATTTTATAACGACATTTTATACCACTTGACTTTTCTGTTTGGGTCAAATCTTTCAACCAACTTTTCGTTTACTTCCCGTTGTTCAAACGACCCCAAATCTTTTTTCATATTGTAAGTACACAACAGAAGCACTACATTATTACTTTTAACAGCATTATTATGTCAGTGCTTACAATCCGAAGCCAACGAGAAAGACCAACACCTCCTAGGAAAAAAGCCTGTGAACTGAAAATTCATATATTGTTACGTGGTCATAAGAAGTCATAATTTACGGCTTATTATTGGTAGAAATACGATTAACAATGCCTTTTTATGATGATGTAACAATATATGAATTTTCAGTGCACAGGCTTTCTTTTTAGGAGGTGTTGGAAAGACAGGCCTCAAAGCAGAAAAGTCACCTGACCAACTGAGTCTGAACAACAATCCAATCTTCATTGTCTCCATCTTGGATTATAACAATCAGTATTTTTCCTTTGTTGGAAACAATGAAGATTGAATTGTTGTTCAGACTACTATGGTCAGGTGACTTTTAAGTGCCCAGGTCTTTCTTTTTCGTAGGCTACTCTATCATCCGAGGCCTAGGAGATACCAAGGCCTGGAAGCGAAAAAGTCACATAACCAACCGGGTGCTAGCAACAATATAACCTTCACTGTCTCCATCTTGGATGTTATCAGTCAGTGCTGTTCCTTTTGTTGGAAATAATGAAGGTTGGATTGTTGCTAGCACCCAGTTGGTCAGGTGAATTTTTCGCTTCCAGGCCTTGTTATCTCGTTGGCCGCGTTACAATCCGTAGTCTTTCTAGTTGGCTTTGTTACATTCGGAGGAAATGTATTATAGATAAGCCGACAGTAAATGACTTTTAGGCACTAGGAAAGTTAAAAAATAAAATAACGGTAATAACAGAGTAACTAACGATAATGGAACCGGCGTTAAATGGAATAATTTATGCACTAATTTAGACTAATCGCAAATCTGAGTCTAAGTACGAGACGTTTGAACAAACAGAGGTATAAGTACTATTATTAAATGTGTTTCTCAAATGAATAATTACACAGTTTAGTTGCTCCACCCACAACTGATGAGGGGGGGGGGTATTCTTTTCAAACAACAATAGTTAGAAGTGGAAGGCCCCCTTGACAGGACAAAGGGGCAATTCAAACATAAAAAATAAATCTTCTTTAATTAACATGAATAAGAGAGTTGCAGTTTGATTTCAATAAAGTCTGAATAATAAAAACATCGTCCATAGTCTTTGTTTTCCTTTCGTGGATAATATTAACCAACCATCTGGGTCGTCATCACTAAGAGTGTAAGGTTTTTAGAAGGGTATGTGATCTTTATTGGCTATAAGAATTTAGAATTTAGAATGAAAGCTAAATTAATTATTAATTTAATGAAGTGTAATTTAGAGTAAATAATATGACCTCCCTTACATATCTAATATGTCCCATACAAGCAAGGCCAATGGAAACAAGCAGGTGACAATAAACAAAAATCATTTAAGAATAACAACAACATGGTTTATGAATGACTAGTATTAAAGCCCATCTTACGAAAGCGCCACAACAGGTGAATCTGTAAATTAGATTTTAATTATAAAATTTCACTGTGATAGCACTGTGATAATTGACAGGACTAGTAATAGCAAATAAATCGCTGTCAATATGAAAGCGAGGCTGAAAATGTTTTCTTACTTAGTATACAAATCTGCTTATCGTAAGGTTGCAGGGGGAGCACTCGAGATTTTCCGCCATCAGGTACATGTCCTCAATTGTAATACCCAAGCGACTCGAACCCAGATGCTCTATGTATTCTAGCTATCTAGTTATAGGCCGACCCCTTGGTCTGTTATGTGACCACAGACTTGGAAAATAGCAACTGTCAAGGAAGACAGTTTGTGGCATCCGTACATGTGGCCATACAAAAGCAACTGAGCCATCTCAATGCGGAGAAGTAGGGGCTCAACACCTAAAGACTGCCTTATAGGGATGCTGAACGCTATATCTAGTAGGGAATACCTGCCAACTTCCTAGGATTTCATTTCAGTACTCTTTCGGTCATTAACGAAGGTCCATGACCATAGATTAGAATGGTCAAATGGGGGAAAAGATGGATTTGAAAAAAGACAGCTGGCTTTCTTACCTAGCTCAAGTTTGTTACAACGGATCACCACAGTTCTTGTCAGACACAGCTTGCTTTTGAATTTATTCGAAAGCCCGGCATACGATGGTCGCCAAAACAGTGGAAACTTTAAGTTCTATTTTATCTATAAATATAAAAATGTATGTATGTATGTATGTATGTATGTATGTATGTATGTATGTATGTATGTATGTATATATGCATGTATATTTATTTGTCTTTTATACAAATCTACAGTTTTATTCCAATCTAGATGAAATTGTAAACACTTGACATTTAAAGCAAGAGGAAGAGCACTGTAAACCTGACATTTCCAAAAAAATTTTTATTCGATCTCAAAAACAATTTTTTCGAAATTATTCAATTTAAATCGATATTCAAATGGCAGTGCCATCCGTTGGGAGCATTTTAAAACAATGTTTCTTGCATTGTTTTAGTTTCAAATTTCTGTCGCCGTATATTGGGAGCATTTTAAAAGTAGTGTTTTCGATTGTTAAACATGAATTTTTACTATTATTAGTACCGTAAGGTGCTTTATGCTATCAGTGCACAGTGGACCAGAAAGCTGCAAAACCCAGACAAGAACTAAAGTTCAGAACTTCATGATATAAGTACATAAGATTGTCTTACAAGCAAGTGAAAATTATATTTCCTTGATATGAATGAAGATATTAGTTGCATTTTTTGAAATTTAACTTTAAATTTAATGAATATAACATTTATCAGAGAATCAAACCAATACAAATAATAATGGGAAAGAAGTAATTGGTTGTAAAGTGAATAAACACTTGGAGACAGCTGTGTCCATAGTGGCAAAAGATAACATTATAAGCTTACAACATTTGACTTTCCCGATCCATTTGAAAGATCCTTCTCCACTTCTATTACCTTTTTGGCTGAGATTACACCACCACACAATGAATACATCATGCAAAAGATGCTTGAAGTACATGAACTTTGGTGGTCGCAAACTGTCGCAGTTAAATTTTCATTATAACATTCTACACACAAACCTATGCTATAAATTATAGATCCGGAGTTCGTCGGAGTTTTCCTATGTGACGTTCCATGCTAGTTGGAAGTCACGTGAGTCTGGCAAAGGGGGTAGATTATAGATAATTAAAGGTACTTACCTGGGTTTTGGAAATTTGTAATGTCTGTCATGATTTCGTTCATGGGAAAAAGGATACGATGCAATATTATTTTATCTTATTTTAGCTATGAATTGAAGTGATCCAGTTTGTAAAGGGGAATTTATTTGGTCGAATAATAACGTGATAAAGATTGTTTTATTGTTGATTGTATTTGTTTAATACTGTCAGTGTTGCGTTTGTTTGATCGTTGAATTGTTGTAAGGAGTGTGAGTTTCGTGTGTCTGCTCTGTTGCTCAGGGATTCTCGTTGAGTGAGAGTTTAGGTTGTGGATCGACTGGTGTCTTTATAGATGACTAGAAGAGGTACCCGGCGTTGCCCGGGATAATTACACTTGCACAAACTTTTCCTTTCATTGTTAGTCATGAGATATATATTGTTGGTTCATGCAGTGTGTTTGTGAATTGCATGCTGATACCATTGTTGATACCTATTGTTGTACCAACTTTGCCTTGCATTGTTGGTCATGAGATATTTCTCATTAATATGCCTTGCCATAACCATGAATATCGATTTTTTATCGATATTTATTATTTTTCCGAAATCTGAGGTAGACAGTGACCTTCCTCATGCTTTAAAGGTCATGTATGCGAAATTTTATCAAGATCGGAATAAAACTGTAGATTTGTATAAAAAACGTACACACAGATCCACAGACCCACACACAGACCCACAGACCCACAGACGCACAGACCCACAAACATCCTTCTTTTATATATAGAAGACTAGCAAAGGTACCCGGCGTTGCCCGGGATAATTACACTTGGATGTAAACAGAACAATCTCAAAAAATTAAATTAAATTTTGCAATATCTTAAAAATAAACACATGAAAATGCTTAGAATTAATACAGTAAAAATTCTTAATGAAAATTCGAAAAAAATCTTTTTAAAGGCTCACAATGGATGGACCGCTCCAATAATTTCTTACTCAGTTAATCTTACTTCAGATGTACACTTGATGTTGTTGCAATTTCCACTGTTCTCTCGTTGTGTTGAAGCAAAATTTGGCCTTTCATCACTTTGGGTAGTCTAGCGGTCGCCAATTCTTCTATTTACTTGCTTCCCATTTGCTCAATACAGCACGGAGCTAAAGGTTTCCTTTCTCTGTCGTCTTTCCACTCTTTCTCAATAGTCTGCTAACTCTTCATTATCTCCAGCTACTGATCATTTTTAAAGATTTTCAAGAAATTATTAAGTACTAAGAACTCTCTTTTCTAAGAAAAACCTGAATAACAGGAAATTCTATGCATTGTTAAAAATTGAAACTTATCCATATTGCATCATCATTTTATGTTCATTGTTATAATTCTTGGAAAGGATTGCTTTATCATTGCATCATCATTTTGAGCTTATTGTTATTGGTGAATTGCGTGTTGAAACCATTGTTGATACCTATTGTTGCACAAACTTTTATTTGCATTGTTGGTCATGAGATATATATTGTTGGTCCGTGCAGAGTGTTTGTGAATTGCGTGTTGATACCATTGTTGCAAAAACTTTGTCTTGCATTGTTGGTCATGCGATATTTTTCATTAATATGCCCTGCCATAACCATGAATATCGATTTTTTATCAATAATTATTATTTTTTCGAAATCTGAAGTAGACAGTGACCTTCCTCATGCTTTGAAGGTCATGTATGCGAAATTTCATCAAGATCGGAAGAAAACTGTAGATTTGTATAAAAAACGTACACACAGACAGACAGACCCACAGACAGACCCACAAGCATCCTTCTTTTATATATAGAAGACTAGCAAAGGTACCCGGCGTTGCCCGAGATAATTACACTTGGATGTAAACAGAACAATCTCAAAAAATTAAATTAAATTTTGCAATATCTTAAAAATAAACACATGAAAATGCTTAGAATTAATACAGTAAAAATTCTTAATGAAAATTCGAAAAAAATCTTTTTAAAGGCTCACAATGGCTGGGCCTCTCCAATAATTTCTTACTCACGTAATCTTACCTCAGATGTATACTTAGTGTTGTTGCAATTTCCACTCTTCTCTCGATGTGTTGAAGCAAAACTTGGCCATTCATCACTTTGTGCAGTCTAGCAGTCGCCGATTCTTCTATTTACTTGCTTCCCATTTGCTCAATACATCACAGAGCTAAAGGAGTGCTTCCTCTGTCGTCTTTCCACTCTTTCTCAATAGTCTGCTAACTCTTCATTATCTCCAGCTACTGATCATTTTTAAAGATTTTCAAGAAATTGTTAAGTACTAAGAACTCTCTTTTCTAAGAAAAGCCTGAATAATAGGAATTCTATGCATTGTTACAAATTGAAACTTATCCATATTGCATCATCATTTTATGTTCATTGTTATAATTCTTGGAAAGAATTGCTTTATCATTGCATCATCATTTTGAGCTCATTGTTATTGGTGAATTGCGTGTTGAAACCATTGTTGATACGTATTGTTGCACAAACTTTTATTTGCATTGTTGGTCATGAGATATATATTGTTGGTCCGTGCAGAGTGTTTGTGAATTGCGTGTTGATACCATTGTTGCAAAAACTTTGCCTTGCATTGTTGGTCATGCGATATTTCTCATTAATATGCCTTGCCATAACCATGAATATCGATTTTTTATCGATATTTATTATTTTTCCGAAATCTGAGGTAGACAGTGACCTTCCTCATGCTTTGAAGGTCATGTATGCGAAATTTCATCAAGATCGGAATAAAACTGTAGATTTGTATAAAAAACAGACCCACAGACAGATCCACAGACAGACCCACAGACAGACCCACAGACAGACCCACAGACAGACCCACAGACAGACCCACAAACATCCTTCTTTATATATATAGAAGATTGTTGAGTGTGGGATTGAGTGCTGTGTTGCTTGTGTGTGGGCTTAGAGGGTGTATATTAGCAAACAAGTAAAATGCCGGGAAATGAAGGTGATACCTGGGTTGCAGCCATCCCAGATCTTGCAGAGTATACCATCGCAGTTCCTGAATTCAATGGAGAAGATTGTGGGATCACAGTGACGGCGTTCTTAGCCAGTGTGGAGAGTAGTGATGCACTGGCCAAGTGGATTCCTGAGCTGAAAGTCACTATAATAAGATCGAAATTAAGGTCTTTGACATTGATGATTATGAAAGTCACTATAATAAGATCGAAATTAGGTCTTTGTGCGCGCTTGGAACGCGTGTTCGGAAAACTCAAAGTCATTTTTCCCAGGATCTACATGAAATGATGCAGGGAACTAATGAGACCGTGTCCTCATTCGCCAACCGCCTCAAGTTAGCGATCGAAAGATATCTAGGGGCCACTCCGTTGGTAGTGCCAATGCATCAGACTATTTTATTGCAGCTGTGGCTGCACGGAGGCAAATAAGAAATTGGAGGGCTTGGTGGAAGGCCTGTCGAAAGCAGTCGAAAAACTGGTGTTAGGCCAGGCTCAAGCGTCGTTGCCCCTGCTGTGCCCAGCACAAGTGATGCTCGTGCAGTTGTGCTCCGAGGACCTGGATCAGGTGCTAGGTGTTATAGGTGCGGACGCCCCGGACATTACGCCCAAGATTGCCCCAGCTGGCACCTCGGCCTCGAAGTGTAAACATTAGTGGGCACCCTGAGGGGCCGTTCTTGACCCAGAGTGGTATTGGGGGCACTTGCACTGCAACAATGTATTTGCAGGAGCAGCCCATCACTATGCTGATCGACACCAGATCTCAGGTGTCACTGATGTAGAGGCATACAGTCATCTTTGGGATTCCCCATTGCAGCCTGCTGAGATGACTATTAAAGGAATAAATGGCATCAGCCTTAATTTGAGGCAGGAGGGTATGCTAGAGGTGGATGTCCAGGGCTGTCATATGAGAATGCGAACTTTTTTAATTCATTCATTTGCAGATCGCCCATATGATGGCATCCTGGGCATGGACATCCTGCGAGGCATGACCTTCCAGTGCACGTGTGCATAAGTGGTCGAGCCAGTGCAAGTCCTGTCAGTGGCAAGGGTGGAGGTTGATGGAGACAGATATATGGGGGGCAATAGGGGAATAGGATGTTGTGGGACTAGGTGCACTGGGGAAAACTGACAACCCGATCTGGACTGGGTGATGCTGTAGGTGCCGGGAAGGGGTCCCGAGGGCAAATAGGGAATAAGTCACGATGGATTGGCCCATTTGAGGTGTGTGGGGAATATGGAGCCGGGTGGGTGCAGGTGATAGGTGTTAGATTGAAGGATGTTAAGTGGGTACGTTTAAGGCAGATCTGGGCTAAATGGAAAAGAATGGTCAGGGATATACCTAATGAGGGGTTGCCACAGGTGGAGATTAACAATGGCTTGGGGGAACAGGGATTGACAGGGGTTTATCAACCACCTCAATGGTACTCAGGAGTCAGGGGAATGAGCCATCTCACTGAGTGGTACAATACCGTACCAACACAGCTAGTCGAGGGTATTGCACCCAATCCGCTGTGGGAATATTCCGAGGGATGCACATATGAAAATGATCCAGGAACATGACAAGAGGAACTATCTGGAAATTTGTGGTCACACTCTAGCAATATGGGGTATAATACAGGCGACGTGAATCAACAGGAAGTGGATGATATTGGGTTTTCCCCATGTGGAGGAAATAAGCAGTGGCCAGAGGAGGACTGGGGTGAACATGTTCATGTAATGAGTAATGGAGAAGGAGATGTTCAGATTCGTCCGAGCATGCATCAACAATACCCCATGGTTGAGATTATGCCTTGTAGGGTGGAGGAACGGGATAAGTTTAAGGAGATAGCAATACCCGGGTAGTTTGAGCCGACCGTTCGTAAGCAGGACTCTGTAAGGGAGGATGTGTGTCAGCCACCTGTAAGGAAGGAAGTTGAGCCTATATTGCGGACGGGCTTACAAGTGTTTCATAAAGTTCGGCAGCAAATGGAGAACAAATTAGAGGTATATAGGGGAGAAACAGATGCGAGTGGGAATAAGACATGTGCGTCAACTATGCGGGTGTTGGGTAAGGGTAAGTCAAAAGGAGTGAAGAAACGTGTTAGTCGAGGTAAGGATGGTAAACATGCACAGAGGAAGGAGAAGGACCTTGAAAGAGAGCTAAGCCGAATAAAACTGATAAGGGGCATTAGTGGAGGTATTGGCAGTAGAAGGGATGCCTGATGCATATGATGATGGATTTGGAGAATACGGAGAGGGGGATGTAGTCGAGAACTGGGAGGAAGGGGCGTTCAAGGCAAGCATGGACGAATACCAGTACCCGTTCTTGTTTTTACATAGAGGTGAGACTAGCATGTGTGAATTGGATTGGTAAGATGTATGCTGAAGGTATATGAGTGAGTATGTGGTGGTGAATGGATGATACATTTGTGGGTTGTGTTGTGATGATGTTTGTGGTCTGTTTGATTTGGTTAGTGAATCATAGTGGGGTTTTAAGGGTTTTTTTTTGTTCGCGGGATTTAGTTTTGAACCTAAACTTGTTACATATGGAGTTAGTTTATAGTTTAGGTAGTGGGTTTTATTGCTATTTCTCGAACATAACCCTTGACAGGGTATGTTCGAGGCCTTTCGTCGGGTGCATATGACGTTCCATGTTAGTTGGAAGTCACGTGGTTCCGGTGAAGGGGATGGATTATAGATAATTAAAGGTACTTACCTGGGTTTTGAAAATTTGTAATGTCTGTCATGACTTTGTTCATGGATGGGGAAGATAGAAAAAGGACATACAATGCAATATTGTTTTGTTTTCTTTTAACTATGAATTGAAGGGATCCAGTTCATAAAGGGGAATTTATTTGGTCGAATAATAACATAATAAAGATTGTTTTATTGTTGATCATATTTGTTTAGTACCGTCAGTGTTGCGTTTGTTTGATCGTTGAATTCTTGTAAGGAGTGCAAGTTTTGTGTGTGTGTTCTGTTAGTGGCAGCGATTGTTATCTTTGATTTCCAAGAAGATCATCGCAGCTTCCGATAGAGCATTGTTGTGTGAAAGTTTCAGGGGAAAAGTGCTACTTGTGTGAATGTTTATGTTTTCTTGCACGTGTTAATTTTTTTTTGTTTTTATTTATCGTATTCTAGCATCAGCTTCTGAGCTATGTAGACGTGCATCACGGGAATAAAGCTTCCACACTTTCGAATACCTCGATCAGAAGTTCATGCTGGAATGGATGCTCGTTAATTAAATTACATTAGTAGTTTTTTTGTTTTACCACTGTTGATGATTAGTATTTATTGTTAGAATAGTTTTTTGAATTAAGAAAATTGTTCAGTTTAAATGTGAGGTCTAGAAAAGCAAGTGAAGGAAATGCAGAGTGGATGCGAATCATTGACCGGCAGCATCGTCATGGAGGGGTGATGCATTTGAACGATGTTCAAGAAGGCAGCATGCGACTGCGTAGCCAAGCAGAGCTTTGATGGCTAATATATCGAGCTAAATATTCCTTGGTGAGTGATGTCTTTTCTAATCTTTAACGACGTAGAGAGCCGACGAGAATAGTGAACTTTGAGTGGGATGCTGTAAACGTGGTTCCATAACCTCCTGCCGGAGCCCATGTAAACTTTAGGGTGTTATCTCACACCTTCCATTTTGAACGTCACTATAGAGAAAAGCTCTCCCTTTGAGGAATTCTAAATTGTTTACCTTCATTGATTGATGCTACAGCTATCCTGTAATATAAAACTAGCTGAATACATACTAATTTTCTTTGCACATTGGCATGGTAGAGAGGGGAACCTAATGAACGGAGGTAGAGAGGGGTAGAAAGAAGCTTTTGTGCCAGGGAAAGCAACGTGCGAGACTAAGTCACGTGTTGCGTACACGAACGCTGAAGTTCACTCAGGGCTCGCCAATGGCCTGCAAGTTGCGAGTGCTTCCTCCTGCCAAGAGGGGTCATGGTGCCTCTCCCCTACCTTGGTAAATAAAGGAGGTACAGTGCGCAATCTTCCGCGAGTTTCGGAATACTTTATTTGGGGGAGTAATCCCAACCCACGCAAACTCAGTGTTGTTGTGTGGGGAGTCATCCCCCCTTTCAAGAATTTCATTATATGGTTAAAGGATGCCGTACCTCAGATATAAATATCATGAATCTGAGTGCACACATTTAATTTAGTTAACATTTGCATAGTAGCAATTTTGTTTGCTCATTGAGTATCTCGCTAGGGCCCCTTCGAGTTTTCATTTATTATTCCTTAGTCATATAATCGATTTTCATCCTTTCGGACATCATCAGTATTTTTCAGTTGAGAACAATATAACCAAAAAACAATGAATAGAAGAAACATTGTTCAAAATTTAAAAAAGAATACCATTGTAAGACATTTAAACATCTCAACTGAAAAATACTGATGATGTCCGAAAGGATGAAAATCGATTATATGACTAAGGAATAATAAACCAATTGTATTGTAAAATGGACGTTATGAAATTATAACTAAATATTATAAAAAATGAAAATAATCTTGATTTTGAAATATATGAAAAACCAACAAAAGGTAACAACCACATTACTTATCACAACAACCCACACACCAAAAAATTAACACTATTAAACAATATTTACAATGAATAAAAAATCTTACATTCCCGAAATATATTCCTACAAATTTAAAAAAACTTAAACTGAACCTAATAAAAAACAAATATCCAATAACTTTAATAAACAAAATATTAATAGATGCGTTTACAAACAATACAACAAAAACTATACCAATTCAACAAGAACATCAAAAAAGATATTCAATACAATACAATAATAAAATTTTCCACAAACAGAAAAAAATATTAGAACAATACCAAACATAAAAATTATACCAAAAATAACAAATAACATTACTAAAACATTAATAACCACATCCCAACCTAAAAACAACAATCAACCAAAATAATAACACAAATATCGATTTCAAAGAAATAAGTCAAAATAATAAAGAAAAATGGAACACTAGAAATATAATTTATCAAATACCATGTAAACATTGTGAACATATCTACACAGGTCAAACTAAACTACAATTAGAAATAAGATTAAAAGAACATGAAAGAGCACTTCGCCACAAAGACAAAAACAACCATTTAGTAAATCATTGTATCAAAAAAAACCACACACCAGATTAGAATAACACAAACATCAATGGAAAAGAAGAAAATTATAAAAAAAGATTAATTAAAGAAACAATAAATATCATTACAAATAGCAAAAATTTAGCCAAGCCATCAAAAGAGATAAACAATAAATGGACACTACTTTTAAACAACAATTACCCTAGTATACAATAGCCAACAATCATAATCAACAGTTACAACCAACTTAGCTTCATCAACTTTACATCAATTGTTTTTCTTATCAATTGTTAAATTCTTATTTCAACTGTTTTCACCATTCAAAAATGTTTTATTTTACTGATGATGAGAAATATTCTCGAAAACGTTTTATATAAATTTTATCCCAAATATTTGGCTCACCCTCTTCAAAATTTCATCTGCATTTCAAAACCAACACTTCCTTCAAGATTATCGTTTTCTACTATCTTCACAAGACTTCATCTACATCCTCAATAGACTAAGTTTATTTCTACAATCAACAACATCTTCAATAGACTACATCGTTTAAGTTTTCTTCCATCTCAGAGGTTTCTTCCATCGTTTTTCAAGTTTGGTCACTTTATTTTTGTTTTTATTAAATTTTATTTTACGATTTTTCCCCATTAAAAGGAGACTACACACATTTAAATTTAAAATTAATCATTTAAACTTTTTACAGTTCAAGTTAAGTTTTTAACTAATAAGGTGTTTGATACAACCCTATTAGTTTCACTTTAGTTTTCTAATCCTTAACTTAATAAAATATAACCATAATTGAAACATGGTTTTTGGAGGATTTTTTGACGCCAATACCTCCGATATTATTTAATAAATAAAGAAAAATATAACCAATTTAACATAATAAGAAATAAACAATGGTCGGTTAACTAAAGTCAGTATCCTTATATCTTTGTATTCCATCAGCAATCCAATTTTCTGCTAGATGTTTTCGAAGTGTAAGTGTATAATAAATGTATAACTTCAAACGAAATGTACACTACTGTTTATAAAAATCGCAACACCCTGATGGAAGGGTCTAATCCATATGCAATTTGCAATATTTGCATACAATGTGTCAGAGTATAAATGATTAGATTTTCAGAGTAATTGCTTGAAAGAACACCATGCCTCGGCGACGACGAAGGGTACCATATCAACAGCTGACAGACTTTGATAGAGGACGCATAATTGGTCTGCGTGAAGCGGGATGGTCGTAGCGTGACATTGCTGCTCGCGTAGGACGTAATGCAACGACAATTATGCGTGCATGGAGGCAGTGGAGCGAAGAGAACAGGGCACACCGAAGACCAGGCTCAGGAAGACCCAGCACGACGACACCGCGAGATGACAGACACCTCTATCGCATGTGTGCAGCAGATCGTACAGCCACTTCCACGGTGTTAGCACAACAGTTGGGTGCTACAGTAGGCAGGACAATGTCTGCTAGCAGTGTACGATGCCGTTTGATTTCCAGAAAATTGATAGCACGAGTACCATTGTTGCAGATTCCTTTGACTCAAAACCACCGGCGCCTCAGGTTGCAATGGGCCCATCAACACCAACAGTGGCAAGCTGAATGGCAGCAAGTTGTGTTTTTGGATGAGTCAAGGTTTAACTTGCAGCACCATGACGGCAGGATACGAGTCAGAAGATATCGTGGCGAGCGCGACCTTCCAGAATGCATCCTGCAGCGTCATTCAGGACAAACGCCAGGGGTGATGGTGTGGGGTGCAATCAGTTACCATGGCCGTTCCCGTCTGATCAGAATCCATGGTAATCTGAACAGTGACCGGTACATCAGGGAAGTTGTGCAACCCTAGGTCATCCCCTTCCTGCAGAACCTTCCAGGCGCTGTATTCCAACAGGACAATGCCCGACCGCATGTGGCCAGAAATGTCCTCGCCTTTTTCCAAGCACATCAGACGCTCTTGTTCCCCTGGCTTGCTCGTTCATCAGACATGTCCCCAATCGAACATGTGTGGGACAGGGTTGCTCATCGATTGGCTCGTCAGATTCCTGCAGCAGCAACTGTGGATGAAATGTATACCCGTGTAGACAGAGCATGGCAGGACATTCCCCAGGCCCTTATTCAGAGCTTGTTTGACTCAATGCCAGGACGTTTAGAGGCTGTAATTGCATCCCACGGTGGTTTCAATCGATACTAATGTGACAATAAAACGCATTGCATTGACCTGAAAATCTAATGGTTTCTTTTCTGACCCATGATATGCAAATGCTCCAAATTTAATGCAGATTGGGCTATTCCATCAGGGTGTTGCGATTTTTATAAACAGTAGTGTAGCTAATAATATTAAATAAGTATAAGCAATAAATATCTGAAAGTGAGGGATCCATATTCTCTGTAACTCAGTGAATCTGAGTATTTATAACAAACAAGTGTGTTCGAGTAAAACCATAATGTATCTAATAGAAAAAGTGTACATGTGTAAAACAATGCGTACATGAATGAAACAAGGCTAACACATGAAATCATTGCTCTAATCTTATTATTACGAAGTCCGAATAAAAAGACAAAGCCTCTACTACTTAATTTTTTCTTTCTTTCAGGTACCTTGACATCAATTGCAATCAAGATGTTAAATTTAGGTCACATGACATTAATTTTTATATTTTACCTCTCAATGAAACTTTGTTGACGCCTAAAGAGTCATTTACAGACTCCCTGTTACCCTTCAACCAGATACAATGTCCAATTTCCTTGCTAATTCTGTCTTGCTGTTTTCTGTCTTTCTTTCTATCCGATCCTTCTTTCATTGTTCTAATCGAAAGGAAATAGTAAACCTCTCTCCAAAGGTGAATTCTGCAACTTTTAAACCGCTCCTAATCAGAGTAGAAAAAATAATACTCAAAATATTATTTAACATTCCCGAGGTGGCGCGTTATCTCAGGGACCGCATCACTCCATTTTCGTGAATATCTTCTCATGAATTTAAAAGTAACAAATGACCAATTCTGTATTTTTCCATTTTGGACCCTTCTAGAAGCCAGCGTGTCTGAATCCGTGAATGCGTGCAAAATATATCAGGACATGCCTTCTCATGGACTGCATGCCACCAGTTTCGTTACTAAAAAGTTTTGATGGAAAAGTAATTTATTTTACTTTTTTAATTTTTTATTATCTAAACATTTTCTCCAGTTAATTCCCAACATATACAACATATTTTTGGTTTAAAAATATTTTCCTATTTAGAAACTTTTATTTGAAAAGAAATATTTGAAGAAATTGCAATATGCAAATAATGCAAGAATACTTTTTCTGAATTTTAAGAATAATAAAATGTTTCTACAAATATAAATCCATATACATTTAACCTCTTTTTATATTACTTTTTCTTTTAAGACAAAACTTAGGATATTTTATCTTCTGTGCTGTTGTTATTTCAGCAGTATAAGTAAAGGTGTAAGCAGTGGGTTCCTATTAACAAATTTGTACGCAACTGTTATCAGCTACTTGGGCACTGTGTACAATGTTTGGGATGGACAGAGTTGTAGATCCCCTACTAACTGCGTTTTGTGGTAATCTGTGCTAAACTAGTCGTGTCTTCCAGTTAGGGTATGTAAAATATGTTTCCTCATTGGTTTTATGGGTTATTCGGCTAATTAAACTCTGCCTCTTGGTAAATTTTTTGGTACATTGTTTCAGTTAACTACTGATAACCCGGGCCGTTGAATTAGAGAGTTGGCATACCAAACTTTATAAACACTGTTTCTCAATACGTATGTTAAATTTTTTCTACTCTGTGATTTGTGTGGTCTGATTGTTCAGTTTGTTGTTTGTATTATAAATAATTTCATCTCGCTCCCTCAATATTTACTCTTTTAAGGGCGTGCAGGAAATAGTGTAATATAGGTATGTTTCTATACGTGCTTTAAGTTAAATTTAGGTTAAAATATCACTTCGAACTTTTTATTGTCACTTGACTGTGTGCCCTACCTTGTCCAGTGAGTAGAACATCAGGTTATCATTCACTGGTTGAGTGATGGTCTGAGTTTGATTCTCTGTGACTCTAGGGCCCACATTTTATTCAGCCAATCTCTGTACACCTGTTATACACATGGGTCAAAACTCGTTTTCTTTTTCTTTTTATCTGAGTTTTTACTACTTTTGATGTCATTAAAGGTTGTTTACGACTTTTGTTTCCAGACTGACCGACAATTGTCAGGCATGAAATACGTTTGTCTGTGGTACTTTCAGTAGCCTACGCATTTTTCAGTTGGGGGTACATGAAAAGCGTTGCTTTGTGCTCCATTTAAGTTTCCCTATTAGTTGCACAGGTTTTGTTTTTTTTTTACCTCTTTGAACAGTTTGTTCCAGACAACTGAGTAGTCAACAACCTTTTCATGATGAGACAAGTTAATGGCATTATTATTATAAATCGTATCTTGAACTGTCATTCCAGCACTAAAGTTTTAAGTATGTTTCACACTTGCATTCTCCAATTCACCTTCAGACACTCAATGAAATTCATTTACGATGTGTGAACTGCAATCAATCAATCAACTCACACGTACAAATATTAATTCTTATGAACCGAATATGTACTGATTCTGCATGCATACATTTATTGATTTTTCAGCCAAAAGTTCACTTATTCATTTAGTCACAGTGTTCTAAAAATTAAAGTTTCGCTCGGTTTTTTGGATGGTTGGTTGGGTGGTTGGTTGGTTGGGTGATTGGCTTGCAATCTAAAGATTGAAAACATTTCATGCATTTTCGTAAATTACCAAACATTGTAACACATTACTGTTATGATGTTGTACAGTTAAACAACGCACACACCACCCAAGTAGCTGAGAACAGTTACGTACAAATATGTTAATAGGAACCCACTGCTTACACCTTTACGTATAGTGTTGAAATAACAACAGCAAAGAAGATAAAATATCCTAAGTTTCGTCCCAAAAGTAAAAAGAATAGCACATTCATGATTTTCACTGAAATGCAGCCAATTGCGTGGATTTTTCAATTTCAGGCACACTTTTTGCCAAACTTTCATGATTTTCACCGAAATGCAGCCAATTGCGCAGATTTACACTTTCGTGAATACTTTTTACCAACAGTTCATGATTTTCACTGAAAGTCACCCAAATGGGTGGATTTACAGTTTTGTGCACACTTTTTGCCAAACGTTCATGATTTTCACCGAAATGCACCCAAATGGGTGGATTTACTGTTTCTTGCACAGATGTTTGAATATCTCAAACGAAAGGAACATCATCTGTGAAATGTTTTAGTGATGGAAGCGGCTGTCAAGGATTTATTAAGAGCACAAAGGTGTGACGACATTGATGGGAAAAAGAAAATCGTCGAAACCCTCATGTCTAAGACCAGGAAGATGCAAAGGCTTGCACGTGGTAATTCTGCAAATGAGTGTGCATCTATTCTCGATGGGATGGTAGAACTCATTTAGCTACAATCTCTAATCCATCCATGTTCTGATGTAGTCATGTGTGTGTGTGTGTGCGTGTGTGTGTGTGTGTGTGTGTGTGTGTGTGTGTGTGTGTGTGTGTGCGTGTGAGTGTTTTTGTGTGTCTGTGCGACTATGTGCTCATGTGTTTGACAAAATAAATATCTTGTTTGACAGCCCGGTGGCATTCTTGAACAAACGTTCTCCAAAGTCAAACAACTCAACATTTTTACACAACAGTGTAGTTAAGGTTTTAACATCCACTATATCAATTTCACAGTTGAAAAACATGATGTGGTTCAGAACACCAAACACTAGTGTATGGATAGTAAGAAATACGAGAGGCATTCGTTTTATGGTACATATCAAAATTAAGTTCGATTTAAAATATAAACAAAAAAGGTACCTTTAACTGGTAAGCAAAATACTAGCTTCTATGATTCGCATCTTCAGTGGAAACTATTCTTATGTCAGCCATCTCATGCACTTTTAATACAAACTCAGGTTTCATACTTTAAAATATGGAGGTATTTGTTCAGACATAGTGAAGGTTTGAAATTTATTAAAGAAAAACCATCCAAAATTTATCTAACTTTTTTACTCTAAACTCATTACCAGCAATTCAAATTACATGTTGGTATTACATGTATTTGTTTGTTTAAGTTTCAATAGTGTAGAAGTTGCAAATTCAATCAGTCAACCAAACACCAAAAAACAAACAACTTCATCAGACTTCTCTTTCATAAACAAATCAAAGTACTTGCAATAATCACGTCTTCGTCTAAGTCATTATTTATCAACTGTAAGGATAGAACTCAACATCCATAAATTATTTCTAAGGGTTAATAGATCATCATTTGACACATGGTGTAACATCTCACGACGTTAATAAAAAAATTATAATATTCAACAACTCATCTGAACGCAGCGATAGTATCTTGTCATGGTATAAGTAACTTCTCTTGCATTAGTAATTTTTTCATGTTTAATTTCGCGAATGCAAAAACGATCGGAGTTGTAATTTCGTGAATGTAAATTCTTGCTAACATGTAAAACCGCGTACACAATTTCTAGGCCGCGCCTAATTTTGTGAATGCAAAAAAGGTCGGAGATGCAATTTCGTGAATGCAAATTCTCGCCGACATGTAAACATGCGAATGCAATTTCTTGTCCTTACGTATTTTCACGTACGTAAAAAATGCCGGAGATGAAATATCGTGAAAGTAAACTTTTGCTAGCATGTAAAACCGCGTATATAATTTTTAGGCGGCGCTTAATTTTGTCAGGGCAAAAAAGGTCGGTGATGTAATTTCGTGAAAGCAAATTCTTGCCAACATGTAAATCCGCGACAGCAATCTCTTGTCAATGCGTATTTTCACGTACGCACAAAATGGCGGAGATGTAATTTCATGAATGCAAATTCTTGCTGTCATGTAGATTTGTGAATACAACTTCCAGACTCTTCTTTCCATTCTTACAGTTGATAAATAATGACTTGGACGAAGACGTGATTATTGTAAGTACTTTGATTTGTTTATGAAAGAGAAGTCTGCTGAATTTGTTTGTTTGTTTGGTGTTTGGTTGAGTGATTGAATTTGTAACTTTTACACTATTGAAACTCTTAAACACAAATACCAGGTGGGCAAGAAATAACGTGAGGTGGTCAGAGCTCGCTAGCAGGAATTCTATTAGGCCAAATGCAGTACATTTTAGTGTATATACTTAGTGAAACATGCAGTTTTGATTTCTGCAAAAAAAAAAAAATAGTACCAAAAGTCGCCATAGGGGGCGCTTATTTCTAGAAAGCAATGAATACCAAATTGTCAAATGAAAAAATACCGTAAAACCAACTTTAGTAACAACAATAAACAATGTTTTATTTTTAACTACAAATGTGTTTCAATATGATCACCAGTGTGTTCTTCCAATAGCTGCATGCGGTACACGACATTTTCTACGGCAGCTCACAGCATATCTGCATTAATTAGTCTGATATGTAACGTTATTTGATCCTTTAAAGTAGAGAGGTCAGGAACATGTACTTGATACACAAGGCTATTCAAATATCCCCATAACCAAAAATCACAAGGGTTGAGATCAGGCGACCTGGGTGGCCATACCATGGGAAATTCATGACTAATTATTCTGTTGTCTGAAAAACGTTCTCGCAAGATCTGCTGCACCTGACATCCGATGTGCGGTGGCGCACCATCCTGCATAAAAATGGTAGAAGCCAGACAATCCTTTTCCTGCAATCGTGGTATCACAAAATTCTCAAGCATATCGGCATACCTGGCAGAACTGACGGAACAAGTCACCGGTCCACAGGGACGGATTTCTTCAAAAAAGTATGGGCCGATGATGAAAGAAGCAGTAAAGCCGCACCATACTGTTAGTTTCGGTGAATGCATAGGAGTTGGCACACACACTTGTGGATTTGATGCAGCCCAAATATGGCAGTTGTGGGTATTGATATCACCATGCAAATAAAAATGTGCCTCATCACTCCATAAAATTTGCCATGGCCATGCATCATCCACTTCCATACGTGCTAAAAATCTCAACGAAAAGTCAGTTCGGGTACATTCATCTCCAGAAAGCAATTGTTGAACAGGTGTGAGTTTATAGGGATAAAATGTCAATATTTTATGCAATATTTTCCTTACCGTCGAATATGGGATATCTGTTTGGCATGCTATTGCGTGTGCACTGCTGGTACCCTGCACAGTAGTCATCTCCTGTTCCACAACAGCAGTTGCAACTTTTTCAACGTGTTGCTGCCTGAGTCGTTTGCGCCCCCGGCCTGGTTGCACTCCTAGAGTTCCGGTAGATTCAAATCGTTCAATCATTTTCCGTAAGTTAGTTATGCTCATCGGTCCTCTTTGTAACGTTTTCAATCGCTAAAATTCAGGAAGGGCAACACTTGCATTGCCGCTCTTCTGATAAAACAACTTGACTAATAATGCCCGTTCAGGAAGAGGAAGCATCAATGTCAGGCCATTCGTTCATGAATGATGGGAAATCATCAGCCTTGCCTTTTATTGTCATGACTGCTTAACACAGAACGCACTTATGCAAATGTATTCATTGTTTTCTTGAAATAAGCGCCCCTATGGCGACTTTTGGTACTATTTTTTTTTGCAGAAATCGAAACTGCATGTTCTACTAAGTATATACACCAAAATGTACTGCATTTGGCCTAATAGAATTCCCGCTAGCGAGCTCTGAACACCTCACATTATTTCCTGCCCACCAACGTGTGGTACCGTGAGATTTGAATTGCTGGTAACGAGTTTAGAGTATAAAAGTTAGATAAATTTGGGATGGTTTTTCTGTATTACATTTGAAACCTTCCCTACATCTGAACAAATGCCTCTGTATTTGAAAGTATGAATCTTGAGTTTGTGTGAAAAGTGCATGAGATGGCTGGGTTAAGAATAGTTTCCACTGAAGATGCAGACCAGAGAAGCTAGTATTTTGCTTACCAGTTAAAGGTACCTTTTGGGTTTATGTATTTAAATTGAACTTAATATTGATATGTACCATAAAATGAATGCCTGTCGTATTTCTTACTGTCCATACACTAGTGTTTGGTGTTCTGATCGAAATCATGTTTTTCAACTGTGACATTGACTTAGTGGATGTTGAAACCTTAATTATACTATTGTGTAACAATGTTGAGTTTTTTGACTTTGGAGAACGTTTGTTCACAAATGACACCAGGCTGTCAAATAAGTTATTTATTTTTCACACTCATGCGCGCACACACACTCGCACGCACACCTACATACTGTAATGGCCCTGTTACCAAACGCTATAACCTCTCCTGTTTTGCTGGGGTTCTGCATCAGTCATCGTTCTCCGAGTGAAGAAATTCCAGTGCCAACTATGCTTACTGGTACTTATTACAGTCTAATGAACAAGCCGTATGCAATAGGTATCGTACAAATAGCCTTGAGAGTGTTAAACTTTATTAGTGATCTATAAATAGCCATACATTTATTTAAAGGTCGGAATCAGTGGCGGCTCGTAGCTAAAATATCTGGGGGTGCTGCGTCAGAAAATTTTAATTTTTTCACGAACTAGAGAATAGCTAGTGTCATTAAGCTTAAGGATCATGTAATATACATGTATAAGAATAGTATTAAAGAAAAAAAAGACGCATTATATTGAATTTTATCGATATCGAAAGTGAAACTGGGGGTGCTGCAGTGCCGCAGTGCCTATGGACGAGCCGCTACTGGTCGGAATACAATAAATGGCCTCCTTTAATTACAAAATACTTGCGCTCTTACGATGAGGGCTGGATACATCTTCTTCCTTCAGGGTGCAGAGAAAAAAGAAAAACAATAGAAGAGAGAGAAACAAAGTATTAATGATACAATAGATTAAAGGTAATTCTTAATATTATCTACTAATGTTCTTCTAGGAGTATTTCCCTAATGGGGTTTAACTATACTTTCCTCAAGATTAATCTGTTTAAAATTAAATCTCTTATAGTAAATGGTCAACATTGAATATCAATAACAATATTGATAATCAGTGCGCCGCATGAAAGACTCTCCGGAATTCTTCTTCAATTGATCGAGTCCAGGGCGCCCCTAGCTTTTTGGGTAAGATATCGATTTAGTTTATTTCAGCTTAAATCTCTGTTGCACTTTTATCTTTACAGTTTTATGTTTATTTCTTCTAAAATACCTTTTCCTGTCAGTTATTGTTTTTTTTTTTCCTCTAATAGCGTCTTACTATATTCTCTTATGAATCCTTTAGGCATGTTTAACATAGTTCGTCAGGTAAGTAAGATCTCTATGGAGGAGCAGATCAATGGGGGGGGGGGCCACGACCAAGGAGGGATTGGGACCGGGGGGGGTGTAAGGTAAGTTAATTTTTTTAGTAAGGGTGACCCGTTAACCTAAACCTAAATACGACCTGGTCATTTCTTGTTTTTTTTTCTCTGCTGGAATTGGCACTGCTCATCCTGGCATTCCAAGGTGGCATTGCACAGCTTTGAAAATTCCATCTCTACATTTCGCAAACCTAGGAAAATGCAGGAAAAATCTTTGAACAGGCGAAAAGGTTCACAAGATATTAATTATGGCCAATCAATTGAGACCAGTACCGGAACTGCATAAGACTCTATGCGTTTTAGTCCCGTAACTCCTGGGCCTATCGTTCGAACGCACTGTTTGCATCTTTATCTTTCCTGGCTTAGACCAAATCTTCTACATAAATACTTTATTTCATGGCAATATCTTGCTATTTTTTTATTTTTTAATTAAGCTTTAGCACTTAATGGCATGCATGTCGTCGCTCACCGGCGGAGCTGGCCATCCTTAGGCCTTCAAGGGCTCCTGGCTCCAGCAAAGCCTCCGTCTTCCATGGTGGTCGCAACGCAAAAAAAAAACTTCACCACTGTCCCTGGTTACCTCTTAACAAACTTGCTCTTTTCCAGCTGCAAGCAAGAATCTGTCTTTATAACAATGCAGGCCAGACTTCATGTCACGATATCTCGCCATTGTTGGTACATCAATCTTTTATTAACATATCTTCTTAATTTCTTCACATTTAAAGCATCGTAAAACCCAGTGACAATTAAGCTCGCCACATCACAGTTCGAAGGAGAGGCACCTACCATAGGGAAATTTCCTCTCGAAAGTTCATTGTAGCAGCCAAGGAATCAAAAAATTTTTCGTGCTCTATTTTTTTTGCTTCGAAGCTTCAATCAATCTAAAATTCTGATTTCTTGGGTGCTACAATACACAGACACACACACACACACACACACACACACACACACACACACACACACACACACACACACACACACACCCACACACACACACACACACACACACACACACACACACACACACACAC
>JAHWFO010071428.1:188529-245540 GCA_023313115.1 Rhysida immarginata | reverse complement strand
TAATGCGTTTCCAAAGATTTTATAATAAACGATTTTGACTCCTAATTATTCGACGAAATCATCCTAGAAGTTTACCTAATAATGTGAAACTAACATAACAATGTTGCTTTTATTAACGAACGGAAAAAAAACTTGACTGTTGCGATTGCCGAGCGACGGAGTGGTAGAAGAAAACGGAATCGATTTTGGAATGCTCGAAGACAAGCAGCTCAACCATGAGGGCTTACGTAACTTTATAGATGTCGACAAACGAGTAAACCAAGGAGTGGAGAATTATCGAAATAGTGTTGGGTCCTATGTTTTGGGTGTTGGTCCTCGTAAGATCGATTGGTGTCGGACCATGGATGTTCGCCCAGCCAATAATAAGACCACTACAAGAATAAGTAATATTAATTAATATATATTCCATTTCAGGGGCCTCATGCTAGGGCACTTTTTATAACTTCAAGCAAGGACTGTATTATGAAAACACCCTGATGAAAGTTTATTACCGAATTGCTCATTTCCTTGGGACTAGGTTGGGCAACCCCTACCTTACCCTGGCATAAATGCTTTACTGATTGTTTTAGACCCTTCCCCCTACTCTGTCCAGACCTCTCATATCCTGGCAAGAGTAAATTCTATGACTGGTGACTTTGACTTTCGATTTTGGCCCCAGGCACCCCCCCCCCCCGTTCTTCCAGACGAACTTATGCAGAATGAAACCTAAAGTGACAATAAAACGAACATAAATGAATTAATAAAAAAAGGGAGAGATAGGAAAACAAATGATAAACGAACTAGTTAAATAACGAGACTTACCTCTAAGAAAATTTCACAATTAAGAGCTAAAAACTGAAATAAGACAAAAAACCTAAAGAGAACATATCCAACGTAGTTTTAAGAAACAATTACGCCCATAAATAGACTTTACCCTGTGACGAGGTACCCCCGACGTAGACTTACACTAATTAAGACTCCAGACTTTGTTTAAAAGGAATTACAAAATTATAGTTTAGAGACTTTATTTTCTGTTTTGATAGAACAGTGTTATCAGTAACGTTTAAATGAAAGAAACTTTTAAATGGGGATTTAGTTATTTTTATCTTTCTTGTTTTTTCTTAGAATATTTTTCTTGTTTTTTTTATTTTTGGTTGACTTTAGCGCTGGTGAGGTCCCACTATTTATTGTTTTATAATTATATCTCTTGAGAATAAACGAACCCCTCGCAGGTTAAAGGAGGGAACAACCAATGCCGACTAGTATATATATATTTTTCTGTAAAGATTTAAGAACGCAATTATGTTTGAACTTCGAAGCTTATTCTTCAGAAACACAAAGTATTCGAATTATCTGTATCCCGACCAAAACCGGTCCGTTACAATATAGAGGTTTATTTACAATAAGATTAAAGCACTCCTAGCGATAAATTTGGTCAAAACCGTACAGCAAACACAAGAAAGCTTAGGCTAGGGTTCAGCCGTATTTTCCATTCCATTTCAATATAATCTGTCAATATTTTTTTGAAATAAAGTAAAAACAGAAACTAAATCAAACTAAAATAATGAATAACCAAAATAAATATGAGTTACACACCTTATTTAATAAAATACAAATTCTCTATCTATACATACCAGGTGGTTATAATTAAACTTCCCCTATAAAGGGCATGCTACAGCGCAAACAGGTGAACGGAATGCAACGAAATTTTGTATATGGGCTACACTAGATGCGCTCACGGAATTGCGAAAAAAGTTTTAGTTCAAAAATGTCCACTAGAGGGCGCCTTTTCAGGGAAAGCATGAAATTTAACACAATAAACGACCAAAACGGAATACAGAAACAATATTAACAATCCAAGATGATCAGAAACTAGTCAGTAAATGTTAATATTGTTTCTGTAATCCGTTTTGCTTGTTTATTGTGTTAAATTTCATGATTTTTCCGAAAAGGCGCCCTCTAGTGAACATTTGGGAACTAAAATTTTTTTTTTCGAAAATCCGTGAGTGCATCTCATGTATAGCCCATATACAAAATTTCGTTGCATTCCGTTCACCTGTTTGCGCTGTAGGATGCCATTTATTGGGGAAGATTAATTATAACCACCTGATATAATACATCTGTTGCCTGTCTGTTTGTTTGTATATGCATCACACAAAAACTACTGGACCGATTTTAATGAAGCTTAGTATGATTATGGCTTATATACTGGCTCAACATTTAGGTTGCTATTATTCGGATCAATCATGAAGTTCCCGAGAAATTATATTTTTCTTCTAGACTGATCGTTTTGTTGTTGCATTACCCCAGGAAAACTCCAAACAATGGGATATAAAACGATGGGAAAGCGTGCAAGTGTTGTTGTCAGCGCAATGTATTAATCTCTGATTTTCTTAAGCTTCCGCTTACATTATTATTATGGTTTTAGCACTTATTGCATTACTAAAATAATTATGGGATTAAATTTGAATTTATTTTTACAGGTTATTTACATACCGGGTTATTATAATTAAAGTGCCCCATTTCTGCAGACCGTGTTATTTCACGAATTCTTCTTTCATTTTCTTTCTTTCTTTCTCTCTTTCCTTCTTTCTCTCTTTCCTTCTTTCTCTCTTTCCTTCTTTCTTTCTTTCTTTCTTTCTTTCTTTCTTTCTTTCTTTCTTTCTTCTTTTAGTTATTTTCTTATTTTTTTGTTTTGATTATATTCCAAAGCTTGGAGGATATTTAAAAATTATAAAAAACCGGCATGAGTATGTGTTTCAGCGATATTCGTTAAACTCAGATAAATAGATCTGAAATACATAAACACTTTCCACATTTGATCTTTTATTGATCATGGATGCGCATTTCAATCACCATGCGATCTTCTTCATCATGCGTGTATACAAATGTAACAATATTCTCACTACATAGCAGGAAACTGAACTATGGAGGAAGAGGAAGGAGGGGGCTACAAAGCGAGAGCACTAATAGCAGTTAAAAACAACATTATATCAGCCAATCAGAAGTTACACTAAAATCATTTGCTATAAGTTCACGGTTATAACAGGTTGAACGAAAACAATAAATAAACACTAATAAAATAAAAATAACATTAACAAGAGAAGGCCCTGACCTACACTTCAACATATACAGGAAACTGAACTTCATCCCATCATATATTCATGAAAAATCCAACCACTGCTACTCCCACAAAATGGCAGCATTTCATCAAATGATCAACAGGGCACTTAAAATACCAATGACGAAAGAAAGAAGAGAGGAAGAACTACAAAATATCAGACATTTATTTATTACGATAACCATAGAGATGTTGATGCACTAGTTAAATTGATTCTGCAGAAAGAACGAGCTTATTACAGTGTCAATCTCACCCCAAACAAATGTTTTCATTTCAAAAGCTCAGAGGGGCATTACACATTAGCTTTACAGACAGATCTCGCTGATTCGGCTTTAAACTGGTGAAGGGTCGACAACAATCGATCTTACGAGAGGAATACATGGATATTATCTATACACACACATCATTCGACCTCAAGTTGTAGGTAACACATATACACTGTTGCTAGTATCATTCCTGTGTCGCATGCAAGACGAGAAGTAATTTATCAAACTTTCCATTCCCTTCACTATTTTCCCTTAAGTAAAAACGTCATTGACACAATTGAAATTGCAGTTCATTCAGATCATGGCGATTTGCTCTCGTTTATATCTGGTAAAACAGTTGCGAAATTACATTTTCGTAAGAAACTGCCGTAAAGTGAAGTCGATTTCTTTTGCTCATGCCTCGTCAATACACATAATTCAGTTCAAGATGCATGTTCCTTACAAGCCAAACCAAGATGCCATTTCAGGTTACTATTTAAGTCAGAAGGGTAGTGGCATACCTGTGTTTAGAGGCACCATGTTTCAGCGAGGTAATGGTATTTAACATCAGGACAGCTCTGAGTTAAATCGAGTAGCAAATAACTATGGGGTTCCTGCATGGCGTCTTTAAAGGCTTCGATGAGTAAACTTCCATAACGTATGAATCTGTCCATCGTCTTTTGGTAACTTTAGCAGAAAGATGAACTGGGTGTTTAAACTTATCGTGCAGATGATTTTTGAATGGGCAAAGAGGTTCTGCATAATTAGTAACACGGAGAAATTGAGATGATGACTGTAATGCGTGCAGATTTTTTCAATAATTTCGTTATTTTTCACTTCATTTAATAAATCATCTAAAATCAATAACGCCTGTTTGAGAATACGTTCTTGTATCAGCTTTTCGTCGGGGACTCCTGCATGAAATGTTAATGTTTTTAACAACGGGGAATATTAAAGCACCATAGCAGTAAATTATTTCTGTTGGCAGTGGATCCATCACCTCATCTCTATACTTTAACATTTGGGCTACTAAAGATGACTTTCCACTTCCAGAGCTACCTGCAACAAGTGCCAAAAAACATTGCATAAATTTAACAGATGCAGTTATCTCTGTAATGGTGTGGATGATGATGAAAAGACAGATGACCGAAATTTTTCATTAGGTTTACGGTTTCTTTGCTGAGGTTGAATGATGTCCCTCGGATTTTGACAGTTTTTATTTAATGAAATTCATCATATACATTACTCAAACTCTGCGAAATTATTCGATGAACGATTTGACACGACGGGTTTTCAGGTAAGATGGTTTTTTGCAAAGTCAAAATTTATCAAGGTCTGGATTTTACGATGACGAAAATTCTCTTGGGATGGTTTTTTGGTATGACCACATTGATTTGTATACAATTTTTGCACTGTTGAAATTTTCTCCGAGCGTGGTTTTCACCGTGACGGAAATTCTCTGAGGGTTGTTTTTGCTTGCTCATTTTCATCTTATGTGAAAATTCAACCAGATTTGTTTCTTAACACATTTTAAATACCACCCACGAACGTTTTATTTTGAGGATGACTATACATTTTTGCATCAGTGCTGTTATTAGCGTAATAAAGTATTTTTAGAAAGGCCTCATATCCGTTCATGCAATGTAGGGTAATCCACAACAATAATATACATAGACTACACAAAAAGCATCATTAGTTCCTTCGGTAGCATGGTTGAAGAATGCTCCATCACTTTCGTTAAAGTAAATGACAACGGCAAACACTCGATAGTTTTATGTTTTTATCTATCTATCAATAACTTTCCGCACACGTGTTTATGGAACGACTGTAGACTCTAAACTGAAGCAAATCGGTTATTGAGCTCGAAGGTCCTTTGAAGAGGAGTGACAAATGCACCAACCATCAACCTGTGTGAATGCCCAGAGCGTGTTGTGCTTCCCGAGGTCCCCAACGCCGATTAAGCCGCATCCCAGATGATGCCCCCCCAAACCGTCCAACGGGCGATCCGGACTGAACACCAGACTAGATCGACGACTAGGTTTTTCATAACCATCGAATGAGTCGGCAACACAATGGCAGCTTTCAGTGAGGGTTTTTTTTCCTTTGTTTTCAGCGGGACAACCCATAGGTAGTTTGAATTTAGAGTTTATTCAGTGGAGTGAATCACTTTCATAAAGTTCATGTGGCACGGACCTTTCGTAATGCGCACCGATCTTATACTTTTAATGTAGCACAAAAAAAAACGTACCTTTCAGTCATCGTATTTCAACAGTTCTGATTCTTAAAAGGTCTTTCTGAAAGCATGCTAACTCTGCCATGCCCGTTGTCTCCATTGTTCTGTCCTCATCTGTTTACTTTTGGTTTTTCCCGTTCTGTTTTGGCTTTCTAAAAATAGCAATTCGGTGGCTCTCCCGACGGACGGTGTTTTGTTGAGAAACTACACAATTTTGTTTTATAATTCTCAGAGATGGGACGGTTTTTTATTGAACCTACTTGCACACTTGGCCTTGCGTGGTTGATCATGGGATACCCCGTATTATAATTTCGATTTATTATCATCTTCTTGCTTAGAAGGTCAAGTGTGGAAAATTTTATTAATTTCGGAATAAAACTATAGACATGCATAAAACACAAACAAACCCACAAACAAACCGTTATGAATATGCATAGTGGTAAAGTGTAAATACAAGGAGTAAGCTAGTGTGGCGCAGGTTAAAGTGACCCACCTTCGGGAGTTAGGCAGAGGGTCTCGCTCGAAAAATAGTCGACAGTCTTCTGGCTGTTATCTCGGAGCAATGCCTCTGAGTAGCCTCACCAGTGCATTCGCTATGCGCTTGTGGAAACGGTCGGGGGCAGCGCATGCCTTTACCCAGGAGGAGAAATGGGTACAGCGACGGAAAGTATTCTCCATGACAGGAAAGGAATCAGACTTGGTGGAGGAAGCCAAATTGGTATCGGCTGGATATCATGGGTATTACCTTTATGAAACGTACGAATTCTGGAACTGTGGACTTAGAAGGAGGGTGGAAGCTCTTCTACTCATGTGTCGACCCTAACATGACTGCCCAGGCGGGAGTGAGGATACTCACAAGTCCCCAGCTGGCAGATTATGTTGCAGATTGGACCACCTTAGGTCCACCTTATGTTGCCTCCTAAGTCTCCAGATAGGGAAACGGTCTCTCTCTCTCTATTCGTTGCATATGCTCCGAATGCAGTCATAGAGTACCCATTTTTCTAGATGAAGTTGTTGCTGTTCTTAGCAGGAGAGGGAGCGCAGATTCTGTCATCCTGGTGGGAGATTTCAATGCTCACGTAGGGACTGATGACCAAACGTGGAAAGGCGTGATTGGAAGGAATGGTGACAACGATTTAAATGCGAATGAGATGTGCTTGTTGGAACTCTGTTGCAACAATGGACTTTCCGTCACAAACACCTTCTTTCAACACAGGGATAAAATGGACCAGAAGCCACTGATTGATTTTTGTAATCGTTTCAGTCGACTTATTCCGATCAGTGTTGGATACTTGTGTGAGAAGAGGGGCAGAGCTATCAAGTGATCACCACCTTGTTGTCTGCACTTTGCAGTTCTCTGAATCCATGCCAACTAAGCAAAATACTAGGTTCAGACAAACTTGGCGCTTCAAATGGGAAGCATTGGAGGATAGAGCTGTGAGGATGACCTTTGCAGATTACATATCTTCAAGTTTTAAAGAACTATCCAGTGATCCTGGTACCGTTGAAGAGGAGTGGCAGTTGTTTAATACTGCTGTGATTACTTCGGCTGCATTGTGCTGTGGTCGTAAGCAGCTGAGAGTGGTGCAGGGCAGTGAGAAAAGGACTGCATGGTGGAACGGTGAAGTCCAAGAAGCTGTCAAGGCAAAGAAGGAAGCATATTTGCTACGGCTTGTAAAAAAGTCTACTTCGAATCGAGTGCGATACACTGAGGCACGAAAAGCAGCAGCAAAGACAGTATCAACAGCTAAAGCCAACGCCTGGGAGATATTTGTTAATCAATTTTCAAAATTCTTTTTGTATCTGATACTTACATTTGTCCTCTCTGTTATGCACTATCTACTTTTCGACATTATCCCCATCCCTTTCCACGGACTGCACCAAACGTGTGGCCACTCGGGTGAACCCGTTGGAGTGGAAGTCAGGGGTTGTTGTCGACACCAGGATTGAATGGCAGCTTTGGACCATCGTGTGCAGCACGATAACGCTCGCCCGCAAACAATCGCCACACACTAGAGGTGTTGCAGCGCCTACAGTTCAGCGCCTATGTGTGCTGTACACGTTTCCATGCGCTACTGCACACTAACTTTTGAATCACCCTGTATATGAAGTCTGTGTCAACTTTATGATGTCCAATTGTTAGTAATATTATATTTTCTTACTAAATTATCTTCTTATTTAACAGCTGCTCAATACTTTATGACTTCTGAAAATAAAACTCTGAAGTTCTAAGAAACATTTTCCCTATTGATACAATTATTATTGTAATGCTACTATTGATTTTCGTGTAATTAGAATTAATTATACTATTTATATAAATAAATACCTTAACGGTACTGGTTACTGGTTGATTTATTGGTTGTGCAAGTTGATTGTAGAAAGGAGGAAGTTTCCTACAGCTTTAAAGATAGCCAAAATTAATCCAATTTTTAAAACGGGTGATCCTTCACTTGTTTCAAAATTTCGTCCCATTTCCGTCTTGTCTGCTCTTGCCAAAATTGTTGAACAAGTGATATTTAACAGCCTTGCCGATTTTATATGGTCGAAAATACCTGAATCTCAGCGCGGGAGTAGACCAGGATATAAAGTCACATGGACCCCTTTAGACATTTTTATAAAAGCTTGTACAGCTTATGGTAATGGTCATAAATTTATTATTGCCCAAACGGATATCTCCAAGGCTTTTAATAAGATATCCAGACCGCAAATTATATATGATCTCGAGTATCGAAAAAATACATCGAATTGCTGCAAGACTACTTCCAAACCAGAATGGACATTATTAGCTTTGATCCTTTGATTGGCAAAACTTCTGAGCGTAGTATCGTGCAAGGTTCGGGAATGGGTCCCCTTTTCTTCGTGGTTTCAACTGTATCGCTCTTCCGTCTTCAATTTAATTTAGAAATTGCGAGCTACGTTGACAATAATTTTCTTTTTGCATCTTATCAGCCTCAAGATCACGATAATATTATGAAATTACTTCGGCAAGTTCTAGATACTCTGTCTGACTGGTATACAAGTAGAGGCCGGTGTGTTTGAACCGGACTAAGACCAAAATCATGGTCGTACATAAAGGAGAGATAAAAACTACTCCCCTTAAAATCCTGGGCATAACGATAGATCCTCATCTTCATTTTAACGATCTTATCGATCAGCACATAACATCATTGAATCGAAATAAATTTCTGGTTAAACGATTCAGACCTCTTTTATCTACGTCGCAAGTTCGTCAATTCTTGCTATCAGTTATTGTGCCAAGTCTTGCATATGGGGCTCGTTTCAGGTCCTCTGCCTCCATTACTAACCAAAAGAGGCTAAAAGCCTCGTATGATAAATTCGGATAGCCTTCAAATTGAATGAATTCGACTCTGTGTCTGCGGTCTGTTCCAGCTTTAATGTGCCGACTCTTCGACCATCAGTAGGGTCGCCCTTACTTTGAGGTGGCGGACGCATTATGTAAAGAAAAACATTCAGCGGCGTTTATAAAAGCATGGTTCAATTCAAACGATACTGTCCGTCAAACTCGGCGTTTTCTATTTTCCCTATTGTGCTGGCGCTATATGGAATGACTTAACGTATGATATACGGTCAATTGTTTTTGTGTATACTTCTTATAAATATACGACAACGTGCTTCCATTTTAAGCACCGCGTGAATCACTATTTTAATGATTTATAACTGTCTTTTATTTTGTATTAAGTTTGAATTCTCACCCAGTTTTTTCTTTTTACTTTTTATGTTTAAACTCAGATTTTCTGAACTTTAATTGTATTTCTGTCCTGTTACCATTTACTACATTAGGACTGCTCAAGATTAATAATAATAACAATAATAATAAAAGCTAAATAAATGAATGGCCCCAAGATTACACGCTTTCTCTTCCCTGTACGAGTAGTCAAGTCCCTACTACCCGACTCCCGCTGCTTGGAGCTCAAGCTTTAAAAATTAATATCTTCAAAACAGAGCAAAACACAGTTTTGAATTTTTTGTACTGTTTTTAAGAAACTATGTGTAATATATTAATAATTTTTTAACGAAAAAAATACCCACCATTTGAGAATTTGCATAAATAAAATAATTTTATTTAAATTAAAATATTTGCGCATGCGTAATATAATTTTAAAAATTTCATATAGAATCTAAGTTAAAGAACTTTCATATGTTACCAATCAATTTTTCTAAGTAAAATACAACCGAAGTTACAATATATCATAGATAAGGCGCCCACTCAAAATTCGAAAATTTTAAATGTCCGTAACTTCCATAAGAATGAAAAAAATAATAATATTTGGCATTCATTACCAACTCTCTTGGGCAATTGTATATACCAAATTTCATTAAAATCCGAGAGATCAGTGCCAAAGCCTGCCTGAACTGACGTGGAATAACCTAGATAGAAATATAAGTATAGCAATACGTTCATTGTTTTTCATTTGTTTATAAACCAAAATGGCAGTGAGACTTTCATTCGATGAACGTAAGTGGATGCTGAAGTGGTATTCGAAAGTGGAGAATGTTGTTGAGGTTCAACGACCTTGGAGGGTTGAATTTGCTACACTACTGCCAACAAGGGTAACAATATCAAAACTCCAAGACAAGTTTGAAGCCGAAGGAATGGTGAAAGATGTGTTGAATGGCCGTTGCAGAAGAAAGAGAAGTTCCGCTGCTAACGAGAGCGTTGATGCCGTCATGAAATTTTTGCACGATTCCGAAAGAAGTCAGTGAGGCAATGCTCTCGTGAAATTGGTATCGCCAACTCCAGTGTTCATCGAATTTTACGAGGTCAAAAATGGAAGCCTTAGATTCCGCGACTTGTCCACGAACTAAATGAGTACGACCCAGTTAGGCGACTGCAATTTTGCGAACATGTACAGGCCTAATGAAGTTTAAGGAATAAAATACAACAAACCTTATATTTCTTGTCAAAGAGTGTTTATATCTATTTGGGACACCCTGTATTTTACCTGTCAATGAAATTTTGTTGACACCTAAAGAGTTGTTTACAAGCCCGCCATTGCCCTTCAAGTGGGTCCAACTTCCAATGTAGTTGCTAATTCTGTCTTACTGTTTCCTGTCCTCTTTTCACTCCAATCCTTCTTACATTGTTCTAATCGAAAATTAAATAATAAACCTCTATCCAAAAGAAATTTGTGCAACTTTTATGTCGCTCTTAGTCAGAGTAGAAAATTAATATTCAAAATACTGTCTGGGACTCAAGAGAAGACCTCTGAGTTGCACAATTCCATCACTACACGGCAGAAACGTTTGGGTGAGTTCATTTCTAAAACGTTAGCATAGGGACATTGCAGTTGTGGTTATATTTTCTCCGGGAATTATTGTCATAGTTTTCTCCAAAGCACGCGCACAAGCAAAAAAAACGCAGACGCGAGGAGAGACAACATACGACGCAGGAGAAAAATATGACAACAATTGCCGGAGAAAAATATGACAACAATTGCAATATCCCTGGCAAACCTTTTAAGAAACGAACTCCCCCAAACATTTCTGCCATGTAGTGGTGGAATTGTGCAACTCAGAGATCTTCTCTTGAGTCCCAGATAGTATTATTTAACTGATAACTCTTTCTAATTCTCAATTATATTCCCAATTCTTGAATATAAGATATTAGCTTCATCCATAGCCATTTAAATATAGCCGTATCAATTGATGTACAGTTGATAATCTAGTTTCTATGTCTAATTATTCTAAATTAATATTCAAAAAATTCCGGACTCTTACAAGAGATAGAAGGTCTAATCCATTAGGACAAGGTTTTCATTTTAGTTAGACGCTACACAAAAGAAAATGAAAGTTATATCAGTTTTACCCTCGCGGGAGTCTCGTTTCTCCAAATTTTAACGTAACAAGAGATTCGTGAATACTTGTCGTGTTTCAATCGACAATTATCTGGAATAATAGAACAAGATCTAGTCGTGGGTTTTTTCTAAATATTACTACATAGGTAAGTTAGTTTACTCAAAACCGTTTTTGGATCGAAATTATTTTTTTTCTTAAATCTATTTTGATTTTGCTTTCTTTCTTTCCAGGGAGGGCTCGGCGGGTACAGCTCAACATTTTCGTGAATATGACAAGATAAAATGGGCAGTTCGTAACCGGACGACTTTTATCGACAGGGCCTGGAAAAACCTGTCCACTGATGGGATCGTTGCCTCAATCGACTTGGAAATTATGTGGAAAAATAAAAGTTGAAATGTTTTATCGGCTGTATATTTGTTTATTTCTCCCGGTCACGATTTTAGAGCAGAAAATACGTGATATCTTGGTCACCCCTCGTATTCAAAACAACATGGAATCAACTTCCGATTTGGTGTTATTTGCCCTTTAAGCTTTTATTTTCTGTAAGACATTTTTTATTTAAGTCCACGTTATGACGATTATTTTGTTTGTTAACCATTATTGTTTGGCTCAGAGGGGAATCTCTTCCGAGAATGTGCTCTTTTCTTCGGAGGATCGCAGCGTTCTTAGTTGAAAAAGGGGATGTTTGAAAATGTAGGATTGAACCAAGAAGGACGTTCAAGAAGAACAATCCTCAAATTCTTTGATTTCTTAAAAAAATATTGGAAGATCTTTCCAGTGTGAAATTTACTGCAAATTTTAGAAGACTGAGGTATATCTTATGATAGTTTTGAATATAAATAGTGAAATTATGGAATAAATTTGAGTACTGTCCCGAGGAACTTACGAGGCTGAGTCTAATGAAAACCGGAACACTGCTGTAGAGAAATCGAAAATGCTCCCATTATGATCAGACCAATTACGCACCAAAGAAGAGGAGCGTGAAGTGATCCGTTTCCTACACAGTGAAGGCCCAAAACCAATAGAATTCCATCGATGCATGTTGGCACATTCTGGTGCTGCACGTGTATCGCAGACTCAAGTGTACGAATGCTGTAAGAAATTCAGCAGTGGCACAATAAGCTTGGTGGACGCGCCGAGGCCAGGCCAGGCACATTGTCTTGTGACAGACGAGGCAATTTCAGTGGCGGAGGAGATGATTCTGCAGGATAGGCGAGTCATCATCGATAACATTGCAACGGTATTACAGGTCCGTCATGGCTCTGCTCAGCAGATTGTCCATGATGATCTGAAATACCAGAAAGTGGCTGAAAGATGTGTTCCTTGTCGGCTGACGCCCGAAATGAAGGAGCTGCTGCACCACTACGGAGGTGACGCCTTTTTGGAGCGCATTGGGACTGGAGACGAGTGCTGTATCCATCACTACCAACCACAGTCCAAGCGCTCCAGTTAGGAATCGCGGTACTCGACATCACCAAAGCTGAAAAAGTTCCGCAGCCAGCCATCTGCAGTTAAGGTGATGCAGACGTTGTTCTGGGACCACAAGGGTCCCATAGTGGAACATTATATAGAGAAGGGCAAGACGGTGACCATTGCCACCTATAGTGAATTGGTGCGTGATATTCTGAAACCTGTTGTGTGTACCAAGGGCCTCCAATCCTCTCAACAGGCGTTCTCATCCAGCATGCCAACCCGTGACTTCATACAGCTCGTGTGACCGTGGCGACTATCCAGGACTTGCGTCTGGAGTGCTCCCTCATCCTCCTTACTTCCCAACTCCAACGTACACTTCTTTGGCTCACTAAAGGACTACTTAGGTAGCCTCTAGTTCGCGACCGACACTGAAGGTGAAACAGGCAGTGCATAAGTGGCTGAACGCGCAGCCAAAAGATTATTTCCCCCGAGGTATCCATGCCCTCCCAACTCGGTGGCGGAAATGCATCGAAAAGCAGGGGGACTACATTGAAAAATAATATACACTGCTCAAAACAATTAAAGGAACACTTGTAGAATCCCCTACAGAGGGCGTAAATAATACTTTTTAGCAATTTCATCTTCTGCAACATGAAACCTACTATCTCCCTTATAAGAAAATGGTTGAAGCCAACACATTTTGCTGCCAGATGTTCTGAGAAACTTGCATAGCAATATAACCCCCTAGAAAATAAAATGGTTACATACCAGTACACTCTTTGCTTGGAGATAACGGTCGAACATTAGAAGGTGCAGGCATTCCTGGAACGTTGTTGTTAGTGCTCTGACATGCCACGAAGGCATCTTGAAGCAGTAGAAGCTGCAAGAGCCGTAACATTGCTTCAAACGGGTCAAACATTTCGGACTGTGGTAAATACCCTCAATGTGTCCTCTTGCGTCATTTTCCGACTGTGGACACGATTCCAGGCGACTGGCCAGTACACACGAAGAGCTGGGCAAGGTCACCGACGCTCAACAACCGCCAATCAAGGTCGTTATGTGCGAACTTGTGCCTTGCGCCGAAGAATCTCAACGGCTAGAGACCTGAGAAATGACCAGCAGATGTCAACTGGGGTAGCTGTTTCAGATCAAACAATCCGGAACAGATTACGTGAAGTTGGCTTGAGAGTGCCTAGTCTAACCCGCCAGCACATACAGGCGACTAGAGTTTGCACATCAACATGTCACCTGGCAGCTTCGCCACTGGCGTTCTGTTCTCTCCACAGACGAGTCAAGATTCCGCCTGACCCGCTGTGATGACCGTCTACGTGTCTGGAGACGACGTGGTGAGCGAAACACCGACGCAACAGTTTGTGAGACTGACCGAATGGGATGTTGTTCCATTGTGGTTTGGGCTGGCATCTCAATAGACCATCGAACGGATCTTGTGGTCGTCCGAGGGCGAATGACCGCTGACGTTTACATTCGTGACATTCTGGAAGAACATGTGATTGTTGCTGTACATGGCATGGGGCTGGATTCCTTCTGATGCAGAATAATGCTCGTCCACACACTGCAGCTGTCACTCAAGACTTCCTACGGATGCATGGCATTCAGACCATGAGATGGCCTGCAATGAGTCCAGACCTAAATCCCCTTGAACATCTTTGGGACATGCTTGACAGGCGAATTCGACACCGCCCTTCAGTTCCAGAAACACTGCAACAGCTCATCCAGGCACTCACTGAGGAATGGGACTTACCCAAGATCACATCCATCGACTGATACGGAGCATGCCTCGAAGGTGCATGGAGGTTACTGCAGCCCATGGTAGGCATACACATTACTGAGTGGTGCAAAACCTGATCCCTGGAAGAAACATGGCATTCTCCTCACAACGTCCAAAGGATATTTCACTTTGTTTTAGGCAGGGGTCCTGCAGTTTCCTGTTTTTTCTTTATGTTTCTTCGCCAGTGTTTCAATAATGCATTCTACTGGTAAATAAACCGTCTTTTAATGATCACATACAGCGATTTTGTCCATATTATTCGTAGTTGCTTCTGCCCGCTGCCTAATAGAAGTGTTCCATTAAATGTTTTGAGCAGTGTGTACTTGTTCCAACTCTATCTGTAATGAAGGAGCTGTAAAAAAAAACATTCTCGTTTTCATTTGACTACCCTCGTATTTTTTATGACGTAATTGGACCCATCTACGACCAGAAAACTACAATCGGCTTGATAAATATAAGTTTGTTCAAATCAACTGGAGTATTTTGTTGGGTAAATATAAGAAGACAGGTATAGTTTCTTTTTTTGCGTATTGCTTTGGCTGACGCTGTTGTATAATTGTATATGTATGTAATTGCATGGAGAATTGCTTTTTGAGCCCTAGTTGTCAATTGCTTTAATTAGATTGCTTGACTGATTTTTAAAAGAGGGTACCAAAACAGAGACCATGTAAAATGGTGTCTTCGATGCCGTACCGAAGCAAAATGGAATATGAGATGGATTTTTTTCCCGGCACAGAAACTGAATCTCGTGGGGCATTCACACGGTGATATCTCCTATGTGTGGTAACTTTTGAATTTTTGGTTATTTGATTTCTGGAGAATATGCATCCTTGAGCCAAATTTTTGTCAAATTTTTCTGTTTTCCAGTTTACTTTCTCTACGGAATAAAACGCTTAATACAAATAACTCTTCTTGATCTTAATTATTACGTTGCAACCCGGGATCTTTTCCTGGCAGCCTCTGTTTCGGAGAAAATTTACCCAAACAAGGTGCGTAACGTAGGAGGCACTGCTGGGATTTATATAAAAAAAGAGAAGATGTCTGATCGTCTACCGATTATTTTCGGAATTTGTGTGGATGAATTTTGATTATTTGAAACATAATGAACTAGACTTGCATAAAAAATAATAATTTATTTAATAAAATAAAAAAAATTTAGATTTAAGTGAGAAGACAACAATGGCTGACAGCCTTACTCAGAGCTATACTGTATCCAACGAAAGTTGGAGTGGGCGTGTCCAGTTAAACTTCCTATTTCAATTGGACACGCCCACTCCAACTTTCGTTGGACAGAGTATAGTTGCTAAGCAAGTGTCCTTCGTTAAGAATAACAATGCAAGAGCACGAAAATTACGACGCGTGCTCATTCTCTCTTGAAATATAATAGAAAATTGAAAAAAATTGGCGATTTCAGGTGTCGTACAAAATGGCGGATGAAATGGGGAAGAGCATGCCTTTACCATTGTCAGCGATAGCGTTTATCATTGTTAGTATTAGATCTCAACAATGATGCTTCCCCATTTCATCCGCCATTTTGTAGGCAGCTGAAGTCGCCAATAGCTGAAATTTCACAATATACCTTCTGCCTAAAGGAAACGTTACTTAAAATGATATAGAAAAGATAATTAGTTACAAAATAATGAATTGAATTACAAAATATCAATTGAAACAATGAAACTTCACCTAAGAATAAACACGTTGACATTCCTAGTAGAATAAATTAGCGTCTCGAAATCTACTAAGAAATAAGTGTAATTGTTTGGTCTGATAATTACAATGATCGCTTGAACAGAACTGGAACTTTTCAATTTAATACACGTGCGTACATATGTCGCAGACACATAGCTTAATTGGACTCATACTCTAATTAGGTAGAATTACAGTATCTGTCTGGACACTTCGCGAAGGTGTGTGTCCAGGTCAGACCGAGATAGTAACGATGACAAATCCCGTTGAGGAAAATTTTAGCTATCGCAATGACAAAAAATGTTTTAATATTTGCCATATTATAATTAAAAGAAATTTAAAATTTTTTATACGAAATTGTTTTATATTTTATATTCAAAAAATGGTTTAGTTATTAGTCATAAATTTCAACAATTTTTTTCAATGATTATTTTAGTTTTTATAAATTTAAAAAAATGTAATTGTATAAATAAATATTAATGCAAAGTAAAAGTTTTTGAATGGTTATGGTATAAATTTCTTGTAATATATTCGGTTTTACCTTGTGAAATAGAAGACAATCTCAAAAACAAAATTCTATGTGAAAAATTTAATAAACGGAAACTGAAATGATTATTCAAATAAATTGAAGCAAGAAGAAGGAAGCATGTACAATTTATGGTGAATATTATAAGATAATATTGAATATGAATTCTAAAAAAGTAATTAAATGGATAAACGGAAACACAAATTTCATTTTTCTTTATTTAATATTTATTTTCCCCATTTACGCCACCACATGAGCGTACAACAGCAATCGAGATTTAGAAATTGCCCACGTTGGCGGTAGGAGATTGTATACTTTTATAAATTCCAAAGGTTGACAGGGAGCCGGTCGATCCACAAAATCTCGTAGGAGTTGTGACCACTGAAAAAAATGGTTTATATCAAATAGGATCCAAACATGGAATTGTAAAAGGTTGGTTCGGAATCGAGAATATCAAGAAGGCTGGTTTAACTTTTTTAAACGAAAAGGAAATTGACTTTACGAAGGAATTGACATTGCGAGAATCTGTTAAAGAAAGTTACGGAGGGCAAGGATACTTTAAGTGTTCTTGCAAGTCGTCTAAAAATAATGCTCAATAAAAAGATTTATATGTAAAAAGTACGGTAGGCAATGCAATAGTTGATGCCAAGGTAGTATGCCGTGCCTTAATACTGAAAGACTTTTAATTAATTTTGATATCATATGTTTCATCCACAAATACTTTTTTGTAAATCAGCCCAAATTCATTTTATTACTTTTTTAGAATTATTATTCAATATTATCTTATAATATTCACCATAAATTGCTTACGCTTCCTTCTTCTTGCTTCAATTTCTTTGAATAATCATTTCAGTTTCTGTTTATTAAATTTTTCACATAGAATTTTGTTTTTGAGATTGTCATCTATTTTATAAGGTAAAACCGAATATATTACAAGAAATTTATACCATAAGCATTCAAAAACTTTTACTTTGCATTAATATTTATTTATACAATTACATTTTTTTTAATTTTATAAAAACTAAAATAATCATTGCAAAAAATTGTCGAAATTTATGACAAATAACAAAACCATATTTTGAAAATATAAATTCGTATAAAAAATTTTAGATTTCAGTTAATTATAATATGGCAAATATTAAAACAGTTTTTTGTCATTGTGATAGCTAAAATTTTCCTGCACGGGATTTGACATCGTTACTGTATCGGTCTGACCTGCTGTAGACACTTCATGAAGCGTCTAGACACTTCGCGAAGTGTCCAGACGGATACTGTAATTCTACCTAATTACAGTATGAGTCCAATGCAACTGGACACTTCGCGAAGTGTCTGGACATTTCACGAAGTATCTGGACATTTCACGAAGTGTCCAATTACGCTATGTGTCTGCGACATATATACAGTATAGCGTACTAAAAATTTAATGCATAACGTTTCCAACGCTCCAGTAACGACTTCCCCGTTTTGTCGTCTTTTGCCCTTGTCATCGTCTTCATGAGCCATTCCGATACTTAAAGATTGAAAAAAAGTAAAATATAAGACAAGTATTTGTTTTTGAGGAGTAAAATAATAAAACATTGAAAACTGGATGGAGTGATTGAACACAACCTTTTGCAAAAGAGATGATCGTCGGGGCGAAACAACGATACCGACTGGGCACCAATAAATCAAGTCGTACCAATAAAATAGACAATTTAGTCGCGAACGACTAGGCACAGAAGCAACATGGACAAATGCGTCCGCGAAAAGGAACATTTGGAAACAAATGCAAATTAACCTAGAGGAAAATTCGAATTCCAGGCAAAACGTTCGAAGGTCTCAAAAGTCTGATCGAGATGTGGTTTAAGTTCCAAGAGACTCTTGTACGGGACGATGTTTTTGGCCATTAATTGTTTATATTGGAGATTTATTGGCCAAGCCCTTTTTGTATTTCCAGGGATTCGAGACCAAGTTAGGAGCGGGAAGTTTTATGATTCACGCCTAGAAACGATCTCAAGAGGAAACTCATGATGGTGAAAGCAGAACAGGTCGTATCTAGCTTTAGTTTGGCGGGTCCTAACTAACCAAACTAACATAACCCTAAGAAAAGCCAGTCATCTTAGCCCCCCCCTCACCTCATTCACCCTCACCCCGTTAATTTGCCGTCCGTTTAAATCCTACCTGGTTCCGCTCCGAAGCAGTTCCTGTAAGGAAAAGAAACTAAAAGGGAAAAAAACAATAGATATAACAAGAGGCTTAATGGAATTAATTAAAATGATTAAAGGATTAGACGTTTTGAGTGGGACGTAAATTAACTTTGAGAGGTGAAAGACTTACCTGAGCGGAAGTGACCCAGACTTTAAAAATAGAACGTCCAAGAAATCAGTTCTTCATGTCCAAGCCAAGAAAACCTTAAAAAAACTATACATTTTGTTAGTTCTGTTTTTGTAAAGTTTTATGCTAAAAGCCAACAGTTTGATTGTTATGAACACGTAAATTTAATATTAGACTTATAAAAGAAAAAGAACCCTGGGAAAGCAGATCTTCTTACATAAGTGACTTTGATTATAAATTATAAACTTTAGTTCAACAGTTTAGAAGATTTATCTTCAATAAAAAAATATTTTTTCCTTTTTCTCAACACCCTTTCAGAGAAGGGATAAGTGCAGATCCAATACCACCTAAAGAGAAAGCCTGAGCGCGGAAACGTCATACATTGTTAAAACGTCATAAGTAGTCATGTTTTATCGCGTTTCTACCAATAATAAGCCCTAATTTATGACTTGGTAAGATGATGTAACAATGTATGAAATTTTCGCGCTCAGGCTTTGAGTAGAGGTGGTGTTGGCAGATCCAGTGAATATTGTGCACGACTATATGATGTAATAAGCACGACTGGGGGAGAGCAGGTAACAGTGAGACACGGGGAACAGTTAGACATTCAATATAGCATCTAGAAAAATCATCACCAGCAACTGGTGCTACCATAGCTAAAAGGTAAACTTAATCATATATGCACCCATCTAGTTTCAGTTCTCTGGGATCCCTGCAGGCTCAAGAAAACCGTACATGCGTAAGTTAAGGATAGTAATGTAAATTTTCAAGATTCCCAATTATAGTACATTGTTCACCACATTTATAGCAATTGATAAAAAGATAGCTATATATGGAATGCTTATTCATTAAGCTTTCTGAAATCTATAAGCGATTTAAAAATGAAATGGAAACTTAGGCCTACAGGCTTGAAAAATTAAACCATGGTAACAGTGAGACAAAATGAGTTGGGGAACAGTGAGACGGGCTTCTCAGTGTTACGCACCACAGCATGTTTAGTTCTGAATGATATAGTATATCAAAGAACCATTATTGTTTAGCAAAAGAATTTCATATTTTATCTTTTCCTTAAATCACAAGAGTTATTAAATTTTAAGCCAACATATTATAACAGTATTATTATTCTCCTTTTTGTACTCCTTTTCAGTGTTAATGTATGATTTTAATCTTTCAAAGTTTTTTTAAATTTAGAAGAATATGTTGTAATTCAATTGATAATTATTCTAATAATTTTAAATCAAAATAAATGCACCAAAAAAGCATGTCTCATTCTTCCCCAACCCTGGGGAAGAGTGAGACAATGTGCTTCAGATTTGTTTGATTTTTTTTCATCGAAGATTTTTTATAATAAAATCTGAAATTAAATTATGTCATAGGTGTATAAGTCAAGTGTTTCACAGAAATAATTCGTTGCATTTGATCCATTTTAACATAAAAAACTGCTTTAGAAAAAAGTATGTCTCACTGTTACCCAATCTCCCCTATATATTGTAAATGATGTAATCAGCCGAAACTTCGGGTGATTATCAATAAAGTGAGAACCCCTCAGGGTTATTTTGTTCGTGAGCTAGGTCTCATATCCCTATTTAATCCAGAAGGTTTAAAACTGCAGGCTAATTAGGATAACAGTAAAGGTAATTAATAATTTGGGGTTGGATACCCTGAATACTTTCCTCCTCTCAGACCCATAAAACACTCAGTTATGAATATGTTCTTCTTTCATTGTATAGTTTTGTAGCGTTGTAAGCGGGCCTTTCTATAGGAAGCGCCTACTTTAAAGGCAGGGATACGTTTGCTCAGTAACGGCACCGCCACGGTAGGGCACTCAGTAAAGGTTCCCCATTTTGTCGTTTTTTTCTTGCCCTTGTCATCGTCTTCAAGAGCCATTCCGATACCTAAAGATTGAAAAAAGTATAAAATAAGACAAGTATTTGTTTTTGAGTAAAATAATAAAACAATGAAAACTGGATGGAGTGATTGAACAATACCTTTTGCAAAGAGATGATCGTCGGGGCGAAACAATGATCGCTCGAGTGGATATAAAATGTTTTTTTGTTGTTGTCGGTAGCCAGGCGATGGAGTCGTTTTAGTTTTTTCTTCGCTCTTGGTTTTAGCTGTCATGAAGAACGGAAATGAAGAAGTCGGCCTGGTGCGAGCCTCTGAGCTCGGCAACTTATTTATGAGGAAGTGATCAAGTCGCACAGTGCGGTCGATTGCCAAAAAGCTGGCCAAAATTCGAAAATTCAAGTAATTCACTCCAAAATGGAATCTTAGGGGTTTTGGGGGTCGCTGATTACAAATTGTATGTCAAATGTACGGAAATTCACCCCCTTCACCCCTAATCGACCACCCCCTGGGGTATAATATCATGTATTATTTATCATAATCAAGTTACATATCGTTTTTGAGGGTTTTGGGGTCGCTGATTACGAATTTTCTGTCAGAATTATAAAATTCGAAATGGCAAATACAAGATGGCGTCACCCAGGGCGTTTTAAACCCCAAGCGAGCCAACTTCACATAAGTCAGAGCCTTGAACTCGTTTTCTGATAAATAATAAGTCGCATTTTGGTTTTCAGACAAAAATTTTTCGATCCTTCCATAAATCACGTCGATATCATCCTTCAAAATGTCTTTTATTACTTGGAATAATTGTAACCTTGGTAAATAAACAGTAGTGGACATACTGGAACCTAAAAATAAGATTATTTTTATAGTTGAGAGAAAATTCTGAAAAAAATCATATGGGTTTTTTGAAAAATTAACGCATTCGATTTGTTTAAGAAAAATAATAGCTTATCGCAAAAATTGTTGAATAATTATTTGTTTAAACAATTTATTAATAACTTTTGGGCAACATTATTATTGTTAATTGTTGTTTAAGGCATGCCAAATGTTGCTGAATTTTTTCAGATTTTAATTGCATCATGAAGTACGGAAATTTCAATAAGATTAAATTTTTGACTGGGAGGTTTGGGCAAAGCATCCTTAGAAAAAACCCCATAACAATTCAAGTGGCAGGAGGTGGCAGCTGAATTTTGGCTTAATCGATAGTTAATACTTTTCCAAGTAACCTCCAAAAGGTTAGAAGACAGCATTGGAAAAAAACGAAAAAAAGTACCCTTATTATTGTGCTGCTAAAAATTTTCTGTCAAATAAATGACATTTACAAAAATTTTTACGTATTTTAGTAACCTTCAAACGTATATTCCATTTGGTTTTATAAGATTTTCTTTGCTGCACGCGCTTTCAAACGTTTAAAGGTTTTGCCGAATAACTACACCAATAGTGCGCTTGAAAAAAGGCCAAACTCCAACTGAAAATAATGAAAGAATTTGGGGTATAGGACGTTACTCTTAACCATTTTTAATTCTTATAGGATCCCTCTAGCCAACTGCATGCTAAAAAAATCTTATCTAGACACTTTTATTTTTCGAGTTTTGGCCAGCTGTTTGGCAATCAGCCCGCACTGTGAGTCGTCCCACTAAAAGAGATGAATAAGTCGCGAACGAGTAGCCAAAGAAGCGACATGGACGAATGCGTCCGCGAAAAGGAACATTCGGAAACAAATGCAAATTAATCTAGAGGAAATTCGAATTCCGGGGAAAACGTTTGAAGGTCTCAAAAGTCTGATCGAGATGTGGTTTAAGTTCCAAGAGGCTCTTGTACGGGACGATGTTTTTGGCTATTAATTGTTTTTATTGGGGTCTTATTGTCCAAGCCCTTTTTGTTTTTCCAGGGATTCGAGACCAAGATAGGAGCGGGTAGTTATATGATTCACGCCTAGAAATCATCTCAAGAGGAAGCTCATGACTGTGTGTCACAACTAAACCACTAAGCAGAGTAAAAACGTTTTAGTGTACAGGAGGGAAAAGGCGGGAGACAAAAATGCTATTTGAAAACTGTTTAATTATCAAAGTTCAAAGTTGAAGTTTGACCTGGGGTCAAACAATACATTAATAAATATGAGTTTTCTCTCTTTAATATATTCACTTTCATTTAAAACTTCTGAATTTTAATTATAATGCAATATTCTCAAATTAAAATTCTTTACCCGTCTGGGTATTAACGCTTAAAGTTAATAGAGATTATTTGAAATCTAATGCAAACAGTATGGACAGAAGCTATCTGCAGTATCTTGAATCTCCCGGCACTTAAACTGTCGTCTGACTTGAGAGTGATCTTTCTTTATATATTAAGCTATCTTCTGAAATGACTTTGGAATCTCCGGCACGACGAACAAACCACCCTTGGCTAATGCAGGAATAGGAATAGGAACCTCTGCTGGTCACCATCGAAACAGAGCATGGCAACCTCGAAGGGTAAAGCTTCTCGCAGGTGGGAGCTAGTGGGAAGATAAAACTACGCATTAATTAACATCCAGTCAAGGCACCAACCACAACACTACACATAGTAATAATTCCAAAGTTACTGCCAAAGGACGCAACGCAGCCTACCGTGCGCGGTAGAACGACTAGGGCCAGTTGACACTACCTAACGCTAAAGGCACGCTGTTATTGCGACTTGGCTCCTCTCTCTCTCACGAGAGCAAAGAATGTATTGCTTGCAACTTCACTATTCGGCTGGGCTGGCCGGGTCCGTCTAGTTGGAGAGCATTCTCTATCTCTCTGGCACTGGACGTTGAAATGTCGTTTAAGCATTCCTCACTGGAAAGCTCCTCTTCGTTTTCTCTTGAAAGCGAAGATTTAAACTCCGACAAATTCGCTGTTTGGCTGGGCTGACTGACGCCTTCTATTTTTACGAACTTGGCTGCACCCTTGGCACTGGATGAAAGAAAGTCATTAGTAGAATCTTTCTTCAGCACTACGTCACTCTCAGCTCCGCTAATATTACTATTAATATTTTGTCCATATGTTCTTATATTATGCGGAACAATTATGGGGTCGATAACTTTCTCCTCCATCTTATGAGCTGAATGAATAACGCCTATCGCGGGCGAAATAATATCAGAAACGTTGCTCTTACTTGGCAAGTAGGCGAAGGCTTTTGCTGAGGAAGAATAGCCGGTCCTTCTCTCTTCTCCACGGCTCGTTGCTTTCGCTCCCGTTGGATGCTTTCGGCTTCTCGAGATGCTTGGCGAACTTCGACTCGTCCCAGCACTGCGTCGTGCTGACTCCCGTAACGAACCTTCTCTCCGCCGTTCGTCAAAACGACCTTTATTCTTCGTTTCTCCCGTGTCCGGTTCCCTTCGAAACATCCACCCCGACTTCCGTGTCGTTCCCAGCTGCATAGCGTCTCCAGCTCCTCCGTGCGACTCGCTTGCTCCATGGCCTTGTCGCCATGTATTTTTTCTTACGTTTCCATTACCTCTCGACTTTCCGTCACCTTTACTGTTCGGAGTCTCGAACCTTCTGCCTAGTTCCTCTCTTCTAGAAAAATCTCATTTTCTTTCAATTTCATTTTTCCTCTTTTCCGTTAATTGGAGCGCGAGCTGATCTCTCTTCTTCCGACCGTTTCCATTACTCTCAACAGGGGTTGGCTTTTTCTTCTCTCTCTCTCCCTTGATCGCCTCTCTCTTTCTCTTCTTCTGTCACTTCATTCGACTTCTCTTTTTTCCCAGGATAATGAGGTGACACTGTGAAAGCAGAGCAGGTCGTATCTAGCTTTCGGCTGGCGGGTCCTAACTAACCAAACTAACTTAATCCTAAGACAAGCCCAGTCATCTCCCCTCCCCCCCCCCTTCACCTCATTCACCCTCCACCCGTTAATCTGCGTACGTTTAAAACTTACCTGGTTCCGCTCAAACCAGTTCCTGTAAGGAAAAGAAACTAAAAAGTAAAAACAATAGCTATAACAAGAGGCTTAATGGAATTAATTAAAATGACTAAAGGATTAGACGTTTTGAGTGAGACGTAAGTAGTAGTAAGAGCAGCCCTTTGGGTACCAAGATGACCTTTGACCCCATGGATCTGGGTACCAAGATGGCGGCGGGTGACCACGCCCACCACGCCCTCGCCTCTGATCTGCACCCCCCCTTATGCCGTGGCCAAGAGCATAAAAGCCGTGGTGATTGATTCAGTTAACTAGGGATGGACTGCAAACCCTCCCCTGACTAGTTCGACCACTGGGAACAGATACTGCTAGCCAGTAGCGGAGATGGGGGAGCCCTATCCACAGCCATGCCTTATTCTGATGGGGACCAACTAAACAAAATTTTCGCATTTGTTAATTGTCTATGGACGAGAAGTTGGCATGAAAGAACATTGAACGACAGCGTACTTTTTAAAAATAACCTCGTCCCGACTTTATAAACCAGTCAGAAACCCTGCGTTCAGTAAGGTGAAGGTTGTGAGAGCCCAGATACACGGCCAATAGGCCTGGAAACACGGACAAACGCGATGTTTGCGAATAACGACGAGGAGTAGGGCGAACAGTGCGCCCTCATCATCATGCAGCAGTAGCCAAGGGTACTAATAAACAACCAGCGTCCTAGGGAGCCACATTGTCGAAGTCGACATGAAAAAACATTGAACGACAGAGCGCTTTTTAAAATTAACCTCTTCCCCACTTTATAAACCACTCAGCCACCCTGTATTCAGTAAGGTGAAGGTTGTGAGAGCCGAGACATATGGCCAATAGGCCTGAAAACACGCACAAACGCGTTGTTAGCTACGGAACGGTGAACGCAGCGCAATACAACATAGCGGACACCAAGGGCACTACACACCCACTCTAGCTTTCACCGGGCTGCCAAGCTACGGGTAATAAGTATGTTTTTTCTTAATAACTTTGCCAAATTCGACCCCAGGACCAAACGACTTTACAGTAAACAGTCTAATATATATTGCGACTTGAATTTAAAACGTGTGGCTTTCTCTTGCCCTTAGACAATTAATAAATGCGAATTTTGTTTTGTTGGTTCCCGTCAGAATAAGGCATGGCCGTGGATAAGCCCCCTCCCCCCATCTCGGCTACTGGCTAGTAGTGATGTATCTCTCGATACACGATATTTTACGATACGCAGACTGCGATACGTATTGTATCAAAATATCACCCCTTAAATATCAATATTTGATACGATACACGATATTTTATAAAACTACTAAAAAACAATTAGTTCAAGACACAAACAAAAAAAATTTTAATGAACAAATTAAGAGATATTTCATTCTTAATGAAGAATTTCCAAATACATTCAAAGTACTTCCAAAATTTACTATCCAAAGAATTTAAAAATAAAAGTTTTGAAACAAGGCTTGGCTTCAAACAGTTTCGCTCAGTAGTTATAATATTTCCAACTTCAGAGAATAGACGTTCTGTGGGACAACAATAGTTGACAAAATAGGGTAAACAGATGTTGCATTTAGCCAATACATCAATAGATCAGTTGTTCTCATTTAATGTTTTGCTTGAATGTAATGACGAAGTTCAATGGGCCAACCATTGAATGTTGATGAATCTCGGAAATCGTCATCCATTGTAGGCAACTGTTTATCATGAAAGTTCCAGATGCTTGTACTAGTAGTAGATACATTTGTAGTCCGAATTTGTACTTGAGTCCAAACTTAAATTATTGGATTGCCCCATTTCTTCTTTTATTTCTTGCAACATATTTGCACAGACACCAGTTTTTAAGAAGTGGATAATTTTTTTAAAACGAGGATCCAACAATGTGGATTTTGCCCACAAATGGCACTGTAAAAATAAGAAATAAGAAACATTACATTTAAAGTTACTTATAATTGAAAAATGTTGAAATAATACTTAAAATTTTCATAAAATATGAATTTCATACCTTGTCAATGTTTGAGATATGATAATCAATCTGGTCAATTATTTTTTTTTACAAAATCTTTTCCTACGTCAGTAGAACATCTGAGCCTTTTGTTCTGAAATGGCCTTTTTTAAACATGAGACCACTGGAATTACTAAACTTGCAGTAGAATATTTTTCACCACTTACATTTTCTGTTGCCTAAAATAATAAAATAAAATAGTAATAAAAATAATATAAGATGCATAAATTTCTTTAGCTGTGTAAAATTTCTAATTTTTTTGCTGATTTTGTAAAATTCTCTGATTTTTTAAATTTCCCGACTTTTTTTGGTTACAAAAAATTCCCTAACTTTTCCCGGTTCCCCGGTCCCTAGTCACCCTGAATGATTATTTATATTTATTACTTACCTGAAAAGGTGATAGTTTTCTTAAAATAATTTACCATAGTTTGCTGGGATGGCATGTCTGATAATGTTGTTGATGATGATGATGAACATGAATTTGTAGAATAAGCTGAAGAAGGTCTTGGTTGGCTATTGTCCACTTCCAGCTCTATTTCAAAGATTAAATAATAAATTAAGAAAGTTAAGAAATTTAAGAAAATTAAGAAGGTAGAATTATTTCCATGATAATAAATAATTATCTACCTGTTAACATTTCATTGTCTGATTCAAGATTCTTCTCATCACTTTCTGTTAATGCTGCTTGCTTTTCCTTTGTCTTCTCTTTTTCATAAAATTCTTGAATGATTAAAGCATGGTGTCTTTGCAGATGGAATTTCAAGTTTGTAGTATCACCGCTGGTTTTGACATCTTTCAGACATAATCTACATGTAAGAATTCTTGGCTGATTACTCTTTTTAAAGGACGATTGAATGAGAGATTTCATGGACGGCCTCTTGTTCTAAATCGGTCCCATTTTTTTCAGCGATGCGAGAACAAGTTGTAAACTTTACAATGCAAAATTCAAAGTAGAAGTGAATAGTGATGATATATATGCAAAGTTCAAAGTTGGCTCTGCTTTATTTTGTCCACATATCCATTGTCCAGGGCCAATGATATATAGTAAAGCAATTTCTGTAATATGTACCTTTGGCTCTCATTGGCTATGGGCAGCCAGAGTTAATCACGTGATTCATTCATTCATGACATGACAGACGGGCGAATAGCGCCCTCCCTGACGATTTTTAGTAATACAAAATCTAGTTGTAATTGGTCTTATTTTTCACAGTATTGTATCATCGTATCGTCCATAATATGTATATCGTATCGAGTGTATCGCATTTGGGGAAATATCGATACGTATAGACATATTGTGGTGTTGTATCATACGATATGATATATATCGTAACGTATCATCCATCTATTCCCTAATGTACGTTCCCAGTGGTCAAACTAGTCAGGGGAGTAAATGAAATAAATGATATTATAACTGGAGATAAGCCTACCAAGCATCAGATTTTTTTCGATAGAAAAATCTTTAGTCAGGGGAGGGTTTGCAATCCATCCCTAGTTAATCGAATCACCACGACTCTTATGCCCTTGGCCACAGCATAAGGTGGGTGCAGATCAGTCCCCTTCAAGGCTCACAGCGACGGCTGCCCCTTGTGTAGCGGTGGTGCTTAGCATCTAAATGGAGTGTTACGACTACCTAAGCTCTGCCCGCCACTTTCTGCACAGGTACCAGCCCCCTGATCGAGTCTCGGAGTGCCCCGGCTGCCTCAACCTACCGCCCACCTGCAAGGCGTGGGTGGACCGGAACCCCTGTTATGTCACCACTAGAGCGCTCTGGCGACATATCAGGTGGTTCAGGACCACCGACACCAAGCAAAGTGTGAGAGGGAGAGGCAGCATACCCCAAAACACCACTACTCCTTCACCTTCTTCTTTCTCTCTCTTTCTCTATCTTATTCTTTCCTTCTCTCTCTCTCTCTCTCTCTCTCTCTCTCTTACTTTCTTTTTTCCGTTTCTTCTTTTTTCTCAATTTCCTTTTTCTTATGTTTTCATCTTTCTTATCTTTTTATCAGTATTTAATAAAGAATTATTATTCATAAAAATTATTAAAAATTATAAGAAAAACAGAAATGGCCGCCGTTTCTCAAAATCATAAAGCAGATCTTCTTACATAACGAATTTCCATCTCGAACTCCTCCTTCGGGGTGGATACTTGAAGGAGCCAAAAGATTTCTTGGAACATAAGCAGGTGATGACGTCGACGACGAGCAGCGTCTAACCCAATCTTCCGAAAGAAACATTTGATTTTGTTTTTAACTTCTAACCAAATAGCAAGCATAGGAGGCACGTTATGAAGATGTTTTTCAACGAACTGAACGCACATTCACTTATATTCTTCTTAGATCGAGCAGAGAAACATTCAGAAACCAATTGCGATGGACTGCAGAACCTGCAGATGATGCTGGAAATGAAGGATTCCATGACCACATAATGGCACTGTGGTCAGTGAATGAACATGGAATTACCCCCATTATTACTGGGCCGACCAGGTGTGTAGACTTTCTAGTAAAAATTCTGCCTGGCCATGGGTTCGAATCCCGCCATGGGCATGGATGTTTGTGTTTGTCCCGGGCTGCGTACAAATATAACTTGCGTAAAAGGCAAAAAATAACCTTAATAGTCGACGCCTAAATTATTAGACCCCCCATTTTTCCTGGCGAGCCGGAAAATGCATTTTCAACGAGAATAAGGTCTAATCTTGATGAAATAGTGGGCCCTTGATGGAAAGTAGATCCAAGCTGACTACTTTGTGGAGGGTGTGTCCGTAAGTCGAACAATGCTGACACAAACGATACACATGACCAGACGAAAAGATGTTGTTGTCGTCTGGATGGTAGTTCAAATCACCAGCAATCATCACAGGTAAAGATGAACAGAGAAAGTTATTCAAGTCACTGAAAAACTTTGGTTTCTTTGGTGTTCTACACGGTGCATATAAGTTAAGCAATCGGAACTTGACACTAGATGTTGAAATGTCCAAAAAAATTACCATGTACTCAAGTCATACACACTGAGTCACAAAATCGTAACACTGTTGTGAAGTGGTGAGTTTTACTTCTTGAAGTAACAGGATATCCGGCCTGTACAGTGCAATACGCGATGACAATACCGATTGCTTAATAGAGGAACCAAGAGAACGCACGTTCAGGGAGATGACCTTCATTGAGGATGTTTAGTGAGGTAACTGCTGACCTGCGTCCGGTTGAGACATAGTTTCCCAGGTGTTGCAGGAGGCTGTGTTGTTCTTCACCTTGGAGATCGCATACGACCTGATGAGGAAAAAGAGATGCACTGGTGGCTAATGTGGCTGTCTCTCTTGGAAGAAGAAGTGGCTCTGCTCTCGTTCCGGTTGCCACGACTCCATCTGGATTTTTTCTTGCGGGGACTCCTCGTCCTCGCAAGATGAACCTGCTGTTTCTGCGCAGATGGATGTGAATTCCCAGCAGAAGATATCATTCTGGAAGGTGACAGCGTATCAATAGTCCGTGCAGGCTGTCATGTTGTTGTCTGCACTGGTGGAAGAAGTGCTGGAAAATCCTCCACTGAAACAGCGGATTCTACTCCTTCTGAAACATCTACGTCATCATCTCCAGAAGCTTCGTCTTTGCCCATTGACACATCGAGAGATGGCTCAGGGAGAATTGTCATCTCTGGGAGCTTGGAAGGAGGTGACGAATGTTGCTTCATCCTGGGCTCCGAAAATATAGTTCAAAGCAAAGATGGTCGAGGTGGAGTGGGCATCATCCCCTTCTGCTCCTGAGGAAGAGTTGAAAGAGCCGGTGGAACTTGGCTCTTCCGCGATGGTGATGCGGGTGACAAAGCTCTGGTTGGTGCTGGGGACTTGGCCAGTGATGATATCATGGCTTGCTGACGATATTCCTTTAGGCGATGATGGAATATCTGCTGGCGCTGCAAACATCCTCTTCGGGCACTGTTGGAATTTGCTAAAGATGCGATTGCATGCATCGCATTTCTTAAGGAGTGGGCAGTCTTTTCAACGTGAGACGTTTTATTACATTACCAACAGCACTGCCTTTGACCCTTGTAAGACACGCGAACTTTGTTGCCGTGCATTACAAGGTTTTCTGGAATGTCCGTCTGAAGGTTCATATCGACTACCATGTCACCAGTCATCTGCAGTGGAGAATCTGGATACACTGGATAAGAGACTTTCCTTACTTGTCCGTAGTCGGACATGTAACCCTTCAGGTACTTCTCTTCCATCAGTGGCGAGATGCCCCGGATTAAGATGGGTAAAAATGCGGGCAAGGTCAAAATGCCCCGATTACGGTGGTTTGTCATAATCCGCAGACACAATACGGTCTGCTGTCAACAGAGCATCCTCCATTCGTTTGGAGAAAGTCTCTGTACAACTGAAATCGCAGGATCACCAAACGGTCGCACGGGTGGGATGCCCGTTTTCTCGTACAGCTGTTTCATAAACATGCCAACGGCTATTGGTCCGTCAGCAACCATAAGCACCATGTTCTCCATGACAAGAGTAGTATAGTTCGGGGATGGGGAGGGGTGAAACCTCCCCCGGGGGTAGCTGGGAGAAGGGTCACTCACACTCGCATTTGTTGGTCGGTCGCTGTGTAGCACAAAAACATAGTCCAAATCACGAACACACAAACGAGGGCACTATTGACTTATTGACCTCGGGATTCTCTTCCTTGGAACTGACTGCCTCGGAACTCTCTGCCTCGATTAAGTTTCTGGCTGTCCTTTTTATTCGCCCTGCTAATGAACTGATTAGGTATTCGATTATGCAGGGCGAATGGGCGACGAAAATCTTGCTTCTCGAACGTTCAGAACAATCGAAAAGTCTGCCTAGGAGGGGGGAAGGCTTTCGGCGATTTTTCTACCCATCCTTTCCTTGGCCGCGCTCCCCGTAGCTTAACTTCTGAAAGCTACCGTTGTCTGATCATTTCTTTCGCTCATTGTCCTCCTCGCCTGAGCTAAATGATCTGACACCCACAAACCCACCTACAGATAACAGGCTGAGATAACAGTCTAATTGCTGAGTGATTATCAGAATATATAATTGCGGGTACCTATTGGAGATAATGTCTCCAATGCCGCGCTAAGTGGGCTATCGCTAATAGTTCTTTGGAAATTGCGTTCTTCAGGTCTAAAGCACCTCGACTCGAACGCTATAGGCATGAGCTTATCTCCGTGCTGTTGTAGGGAAACTGCCCCTACCGCTTCTTCTGACGTATTGCGCATTACATGGAGTATTCGCTTGTCATCAAAGATTTTGAGTATAGTTGGGTTCGTGAAGTACTTCTTTAAAGCCGTAAATGCTCTTTACTTACGGCTTCCACGTCTATAGGGTTTGCCTTTACGTAAGAGGTTGAACAGCGGGGTGGTGACCTCTGCGTACCTCTTGATGAATGCTCTATAGAACTGCACGGTCCCTATAAACCCTCTTACTGTTTCACGCAACTAGGATTGGGCCACTGCTTGATAGCATGCGTTAGCCGCTCCTCGCATGCTTTGCCCTTAGCCGAGAATTAGAACCCCAGATAACTAACTTTGGTGACCCCGAATATGCATTTGCTTTTCTTTAAGAAAAAGCGATGTTGGCGTAGTCTGTCTAACACCTTGCGTGTTCTTTTGCGCAATGCTGAAAGTGTCGGGGCGAATACCAGCACATCATCGAAAAACACTATTGCTTCCTTATTTAGGATACCCATAAAGCCTTGTTCATCGCCTTTGTGAAGGTGGAGGCTGCTCCTTTAAGGTCAAAAGTCGTAACCTTAAATTTGTAGGAGCTTATGGGGGGTTTTAAACGAAGTGAATTTCGCATGTGCTGGCTTCACCCGGATCTGGTGATAGGCTTGATGGATATCGAGCTTCGTGAAGTACCTGGCTCCCTTGAATTTGTCAAAGAGGGTATCGGCTCATGGTATGGCGTAGTTGTTGTCATATGTCATTATGTTTAGTTTTCTATAATCCACGAACATACGAAGCTCGCCGTCCTTCTTAGTTATGAATAAATGAGAGAAGAAAAACATGAGGTGGAAGGCTTAATGAGATGCTTACTTAGAAGCTTTGTTATGGTCCTTTCCAGCTCTTCTTCCTCATCTTTGGATAATGGGTATAATGGTGAATTAAACGGTGTGAACGTCTGTTCAAGATATATCTCATGTTGGGTCGCTCTAATAGGTGGCAGACCTTTAGGTAACTACCTTTATTCTTTGATTAAATTCTGAAAAACGAGGAGTGACAATCATTATATTTAATAATATCAGACCCCTCCCCGTTTAATTTGCCCTGAATAGCATAAACCGGTACCTCCAGTTGTTGAATTAAAAGGTGACACAAGTCAGATACCGAGATAGTGACCAGTGGTTGGTCTTTCCACTGTGTGTTGGAACGTCAAATTATTCCGAATGTACGAATAATTCTGATAATAAGAGCAACTAACTAGATTAGAAAAACTTTTATTCAGTAAATAAACATTTTTTAAAAGACAAGGAAAAATTTTCAGTAAATTCTTGGATAAAAATTAATCTAAAAGTTATAAAAAAATTTATAATAATTAAGGCTTCATTTGGAGTTTATGTCCTCTTTTATGATTCTACCACAACTTTTATCTCTGGAGGTTTTTTATATGTGCTTTACTCTGGGGGTATTCTTACAAAACTGGGGGTGGGGTTGTCCTACGCTCGCTTACAATCCCCCATTTAAAATCCACTTTCTCCTAAATGCTTTTTATTAAACTTGATGAATAATTTTTAGAAGCGCAATTTTTTTTCAAAATTTAAACAAAACTAAATTTTGTGAATTATAATTCCAATAAGTTGCTGCAGCATCGTTCAGTTAATGATAATAAAATACTGTTTATTATTATAGTAGAAAAAAATTTTTATTCCGTCTCTTTATCTAACATGATGAAGTTTGTAAATAATGAAGTTCTAGCACCAACGAATGTGTATAACTCCGATGGCAATTTTTTTCGAAATCTCTCAAATTTGTCCGCCTTCCTACTTGGAATTAACTTATATACTATAAATTTTATGTAACTGAAAAGTAATTGAAAAGGAGGAATGGAGTTTAATGAAGAAATCACCACAAAAAAGGCACAATAGAATAGTGAAAATCAACACGTGAAAATTCCGTGTCACTTGGCCTTTAATGATAACTATGCAAAAGTAAACTGTAAAATTAAGATAAATTAATACACAACAGTAAAAGTACAAACAATAAAAAAAACAATAAAAAGAGATGAGGAGAAAAGAAAACCCACACACACAACAGAAAGACAGTTTCCCAAACAAACTAATCTGGTCAGCTTTCAATAAATCAATGTTGGAGTCTTTGTAATTAATACTAAAATTTTTTAATAATTTTTCGATAGGATCGATCTGAGAAAGAAAAGTTCTCAACTTATAAGACGGCTTAAAGACAAACCTCGTACGGGTTTTAACAAAAGATTCGTCGTTTTTATAATGCAGTATTGTAAAGCCTCTATTTTTTTCGTTATGAAGTACAATACTATGACCATTCCACTACCAAAAAAATTGTAGAGAATTAAAATGTTCCTGAACCGTCAGAACCTTAACCATTTTATGGAAAACATTAATAAGAATCTTAAAGAGATATCGATTTAAAATTAGCTTAATATCATGTCCTATGCACTTCTTCCGAAAAAGTTTTGCAAAGCTGTCAAACTTACGTTGGATGCTTGCTAAAGCTTGCATATTACTGCCAAGCCAAATCCACGCGCAATATAACACCATAGGAATAACAAGAGCTTTAAAAAGAGTAGTAAAAACCTCAGGATCTCTAATAAATACTAACAATCGTTTGAGAATACCTAATCTCCGTAGAGGTATCAGCCATGACAGTCGAAGTTTCTGGTTCGAATGCAGGTCGCAGAATTTTTCCTTGTATTTTTCGATAGACTTGATTTAAAATAATTTTTCTATTTCATATATATAGATATAAATATTATTGATTTCTGCTTTTTTCAGAGACTTGTCTCCAGTTTTAGATTTTTTCCATCATTGTGGTAGTCTTACACAGCTGTGTGTTAAATTTCAACTTTATAACTTACTTCCAAGTTGCATTTTAAAACCGGTTAAAGATACAGACATTGACCAAAGAGCTGTCATCCGTTACAAGATTTGAATTCGTTAATCCATTTATGATTACTGCCGTTGTTATTAACAGATGTCAGGCAATTTGATAAAGAGTATAGATAAACATAAGAAAGAAACAAAGAAAAGAAGAAAAAAAAACAAGGGGTTTAGGTGAATCTTTTATAATCCAAACAAAGACAAGAGAAAACAAAAAAAAAAAAAAAAAAAACGGTTGGTTGGTATTTTGGCGTCGACTACTAAGGTCATTTTGCGCATTTTACGCAAGTTTTACCAATACGTAGCCAGGGACAAACACAAACAACCATGACTACGGCGGGATTCGAACCCACGACCAGGCAAACTCGAGTAATAGAAAGCCTATGCTCTAGCCCACTCAGCCACCAGGCCTGCCAAATAAGAACTGAAAGGAACTCTCATTAATTGACGATGACCATGCTTTGACTGTATTTGAACTTTTTACGTTATTTCCTTACTTTGTTTTATTATTATTTCTTTCATCCCTGGAGCTCCATTTTCTTACCCTTTTAAGTTGGGTGATTTAGTTCATGTTAAAAAAATTATATGCTAATCTTTTCTCTTGGTTTGCCCCCTAGGATAGAACAAATTCTAGCCTTTGAATTTGGTATGTTAATAAATTTGTTCTCGATGATATAGAGGGGACCCAATTCAAGTAATGCATCAAATTTATTTTATTTCCCTCCTGCTAAGTTACCTCTTATAAATCAATTTATTCACCTTTTAAGGATTGACGACATTAATTCTGATAAGAGTAACCAAATAATGAGGAGCCAGAAACTGTGGATGGACATCAAACAACAGAAGACAGAGAAACCACTAATCCACATATCGAATTTATTCTGATGAATACATATTTCGGCAGCCAAGCTGCCTTCTTCAGCATCCAAGGGAAGCTATGATCAGAGAGACAAGCTGTTCTGATGGTAAGTGAGACAATCGACAATCGAACAGTGTAGTGTATCGGTATTCGTGTGGAACTTGAAGCATAGCTTCCATAATCTCACCCTTCATAATCATATTCCAAGGGAAATACACTGAACTAGAAAAGAAGCCTGAAAACTTTGAGTATATTTGTTAATACCTCCTTGCGACTCATGTTTGCAACGATTGCCGTAATGTCCACTAAAATTCAAATCCTGATTTGTGGAATAACCATTACGCACTTGAAACCTTCGTTTTTGTTTGCATGGATTTCTTTTATAATCGTTTCCTAACGACGCCGACTTTACGGTATAATTCATCGTGGTTAAATTATTACCTTCACTACAATTCTTATCTTCAATGATTTTGATAAGTTTATCGATTATTGTAAGCGAATGATCCAACTGAAATAATTTGTGCACAATCTCATCATTAGCAATTTCAGAACCCAATACTGTGGTTTGACTTGCAGCCTCCCGATAACTACCTTTTGGCTCTATGGTAACCCCATTTTTCATACCTAGCGAGTTGTGAACCGAAGTTTTACGGCTGAGTTCCTTCCTATTCAAATCCTTAATCGCATCCACACTTGATTCTTCGAAATTATTTATCACACCGCCTTTACCATTATTTTCTTCATAAGAGTATGAAGATTTATGCTCATAAGCTTGAACTGTTGCCTCTTGAGGAATACCATCTTGTATGAAATCCGTACCCTCTAACCGAGGCCAGTTTTTATATTTATTCTGTGGAATTTCTAATTTTTGTTGTTCCCGAAAAATGAGGAGCCAGAAACTGTGAATGGACATCAAACAACAGAAGACAGAGAAACCACTAATCCACATAACGAATTTATTCTGATGAATACGTATTTCGGCAGCCAAGCTGCGTTTTTCAGCATCCAAGGGAAGCTATGATCAGAGAGACAAGCTGTTCTGATGGTAAGTGAGAACATTACAAGACTTATATAGGCACAAAGGGACAATCAAATTAATTATACATAAGAGAAAAAACAAAAATAGACTGCAAACAGTGACCCCGGCTTCATGAACACCATAATCACTGGTGACGAGTCCTGGGTGTACGTGTACGACCATAGCATCGTCACCGAAAGCCTCCAAATCAAAAACCGACCACAACACACTACCTCACTCTAATGCTGATTGCCAGCAACTGGAAAAAATTCACGCATACGCACAAAGGTTCAAGGTCGGCTCATGGAAGCGCGTGCGATCCAAATCCATCAGGTTTTCGCAAAAAAAAAAAAGGTCGGATACTATGCTCACAGGCCTCGTAAGTCCTGTAATGTTCTCACTTACCATCAGAACAGCTTGTCTCTCTGATCATAGCTTCCCTTGGATGCTGAAGAAGGCAGCTTGGCTGCCGAAATACGTATTCATCAGAATAAATTCGTTATGTGGATTAGTGGTTTCTCTGTCTTCTGTTGTTAGGAGTAACCAATTGATAAGCCGTTGGCGCCCGTATAAAGATGGGGGGCCTCTACAAGGTGTAACTTTAAGGTTATGCATGATTTTTCATAAAGTGCCTGCTAGAAGCCGAGTTCTAGACTTAACTCTCTTAAGCTGATAGTTGTATACAAGATGACATGCAGACAAGGCATATTTTACTTCACAAAACATATAACAGAGTGCGCTACAAGCAAAATAATACGCGCTATCATTTCGTTTGCTGTGAACGTACTTAAGCGAAATGTTGGTTGCCCGTGCTTATGACCTTGAGGAACGAAGCGTATCTACTTGCTTAACGGACTACGATTGCTTTTTGATGATCACTGCTATTTATAAATGTATTCTATTATGCAAAGGTTATATTCAAGCAAAATATACACTACATGATCAAAGGAGTTGGGACACCCTGTTGCTCTACCGTAAAGGTGCAAAAAACTTTAATCAGTAGCATGTAGGACCACCCCGAGCTGCTATCACTGCCTGCACCCTACATGGCATACTGTCCACAAGTTTATGGTATGTGCCCACAGGTATTGACCTCCATTCCTCGAGGAGTATCGTGGTCAGTTACTGGACAGATGTACGGCGAACCATCCGGGATCTCACACGCCATTCCAATTCGTCCCAAAGATGTTCAGTAGAATTCAGATCAGAACTCTGGGCGGGCCTATCCAGTTCTTTAATCTGAATCTCGTCAAACCAGTCAGATAAGGATCTTGCTTTGCTGCAAGATGCATTGTCGTGCGGGAAGAGGAACGGCCCATCACCGAAGTGTTCCCACAGCGCTGGAAGTGCCCCGTTATCCAGTTTGATGAGCGGGCCCAGTCCAGTCCCACAATTCCGGTAGGTATTCGCAGGGGTATCTCAACTCCTTTGATCATGTAGTGTACTTAGCAAATATGTGAAAGAATTTTTAAACTTTCACGCAGACAAGGTCGCGAAAAACAGCTTATTAATGTGAGCATCTAAATTTAACGACTATGACAAAATGAAATGTGATGAAACGATTAGGAACCCTCTTTAATATTTGGGAAATAAAGGTGGGTGAGCCAATGACCATGTGCTTTAGAGAGGCGGATAAGGATTTTTCACATTGTTGCCACAGAGGGGAAGTGAGTAAAAAGTAATGTTATTTTCAGGATGCTTGGTTTATGTATGATCCCTCTGGGGGTTTCTCGAAAGAGATGGATACCAAAATATAGGATAAACTTTTACCGTCGTGTGGTTGATTTTCACTCATTGGTGTTTGGTTTTATATTGCTTTTGCTTCTTTCACTCATGTCCCCTCCCAAAAAAGGCAAAGAATTTTAGATTATTGGTATGAAATTTACCGGGTGTAGAGGATCATTTGGCTAAGAGAAGAATGAAGAAACACTACAGACCTACACGTGCCTACCTATACTTTACAAATAACTTCCTGTATTGCAAACAACATATATACATATTGTCCAACGTGTTTTTTAATATATAACTACAGACCCATGCAGACCCTGTTTGCCCGTTTTCCTCGGTGTCCACCTTTACATTTTGTGGAGTGAATTCTCCTATTTCTTAATTACACTTTCAAGCCAGGCCTCTGACTTTTTCAGTCTCTAAATCTCCAAGGTCTGCACCTTCATTCTATTCCAGATCTCTATAAACATTGTTGTGAAATTTCAGCTATTTTTTACAATTTTCTATTATATTTCAAGAGACAGTGAACACGCTTCGTAATTCTCGTGCTCTTGCATTGTTATTATTAATGAAGGACACTTGCTAAGCAACTATAATCTATCCAACGAAGGTTGCAGTGGGAGTGTCCAATTAAACTTCCTATTTCAATTGTTAGACATTGTTGTCAAAATAGAACCAACAATGTCTAACATTTAAAATAGGAAGTTTAATTGGACACGCCCACTCCAACTTTCGCTGGGCAGATTACAGCTGTGGGGAAGGCAGCCAGCCATTGTTGTTTTCTCACTTAAACCTAAATTTTTGTGTTTTTACTGAATAAATTATTATTTTGTATGCAAGTCTAGTTTATTATGTTTCATATAATCAAAATTCATCCATTTATGGACCTTCGAGCCAGATAGTCAACAAGACATCCGGATAGTCAACAAGACATTAAGATAATCAACAGCACTCATGGATTCGAACGAAACTTCCATGCTAGCATGGTTGGTTCAGTTTTCTACGCTACAATGACCAGTGTCCAAACGACTGCATTCTTCAGCTATTGTTGCCATGTAAGTGAATTCCGACTATTCCTTTATCCGTTCCAATTTACTTCGAAACCTCCTTCCCTGTTAATTCTAGTCATTTCATTATTATTTTCATCTCGAGTAACTCTTTCGTAATCATGAGGGAAATCTAAGCTCTAATAAGAAATCGAGCTCGCAAAAAGCACGTTTTGACCACATTCAAGACCCATGCATTTTACACAAATTCAAAACCAGCAATCGAAATTCAGAATATAACTGAATTAGTAAAACATTTATCTCACCTGTGAGAAGTTTTTCAAGAATTTAATTACATTCAAGAAGTTATTTAAGCTGCGTCCAATGACGCTGTTATTGAAGCACAATTTTCTGGGCGAGACAATTTTCATAGGGTTTATTTTTTCGCAACCGCTTGGGAGAAATAATCTTGTAAAAAATCAAAGATATAAGCAATACTAAAATTGCTCAATAAGTGACTGAATCACCAATTTTTGCAGCTTTATCAGTAGACGACATGTCTATAATGTTGCTGAAATCAGGAACTGGCTTGATAACGTCCAGTTGAAATGCGAAATCCGATGATAACGTCCAGTTGAAATGCGTCAGCCAAATAAAAGGTTTCTACCGTATCTCTTTGAACCCGTATTCATTTACTATAGATATATTCTGTGTGGTTTATGTTCATGAGTAATGTTTTCCTAGCCTTACAAAATTAGTTTTGTTTTCCAGTCATGACTACATGTAATTGTGCCTTCGGTTTGTTCTACGCACTAAGCTACGATTTACAATTACAACGCAGAAAAAAATTTTGCGTAGTGTGTTGGAGGCGGCATTCAGGAGCACAAAACAACACTCATGTCTAAGTGTTTTGGCCTAAGAACCTTAGTCGAAGGCACCCACTTGGCCCATGAAAGAAAAAAATAATTATCGCAAAATAAGTCATTCCATTCCACAAAATTCACTCGATTCTCTAAAATCAAAACTTCCACCGAAACTCAGCAACTCGCCATCATTTTCTGCGATGTTTAGTGGTCGAAGGGGCGATGCTTTGCTTTATTAAACCTAGAGAGCAGATCAACTAACCCGGGATTCAGCAAAAGATCGTATTTATTTCTTAAAAAAACTTTTCATTCAAACTCCAAGTTGTTTCCCTAATTTCAAAGTGTAGACTTCACATAAGTGTTAGAACGAGTTTAGACATAATCAAACAATAAGACTTAAGAACGAGGGTGGGGCACGCTAAGCCCATCTCCAAACGTCACACTAACAGTCTGCTGAATCCATTCGGACGATTCTGGGTTAGCTCTGTCTCCGTTACTCTAACGAGGGTTAAAGATGTGGCGGCTACCTTTCGCGACCTTGCTACAACGACTTCCCATCGACTCTCGTTTGCATGCTTTGGAGGGGAGACTACTCTACTCTCAGCAACATGCAATTTATTCCATGTACTTACGAATTTGCTTAGGCAGAAAAAATATACTAGTGTCAACACTGGGGCCCACAACTGCCACGAATGGAATACAATTTTCAGTAAAACTTGACAATAAAAATTTTCCTGACAACTCACAGCGTCTCTGCTGCTATGATTGTTCTTATAAATTTCGCTCCAAATCACTAGAAACAAAAGGTTTCTGAGAGTGCCCCATTTAACACAATACCGTTGGCCAATCAAAGGGTCTGGTGACTCCAACCACGCACCAAGAGTCTACTGGGTGCTTAAATCTTAAAGCTGGCAATCTTGCGCACTGAGAAACATGTAACCATAAAAAGTGATGTTAACTGTAGCTTTTCCTATGGATGTCATAGAGATACGAAAAATTCTGCAAATGATTTTCGCAATATTTTCCCTTTCCCAAGATGTTGGGAAACAACTTTTAACATGTTGTCAAAAGATATTTACTTTCCAACTGCTGTTTACGTCACTATATCCCAATAATCTAATAATCATGTCAAACTAACCTTAGTAGACTGAAGCACATAGATCAAAAGGATAACAGTGACCAAAAAACCATTCTCCGAAGTACTCAACACTGTCTATACAGGCCTAGGTATATTATTAAAATAGGTGCCCAATGATTAGAAATCTTTCTATCTATAGAATCTAGACTTTGGTTACTTCGTATCGGCAATCGGGAACAGGTGTGATACTATTTAATTAATCAAACACTTACATACTTCCCAATTGTGAAATGCATAAGAAGGCTGGTTCCGCATAATAGAAAACAGAAAATCCCATAAAACAACGCCAGCCAATCCCTAGTGGCTGCGCTTGGGAAAGATGCCTGACCAGGAATCCTAAAACTCCAAAAATCATTCACAAAAATGACCACTGCCAATTTAGGCATTTCACAGTACCTCAGGAACAAAAAGGATAACGACAAGATGCATCCTCAAGATATCTATCTCAACACGATAAAATGACTTCATCTTCATTAATGATACATTCGATTTGCTTCCGCTTCACAAAATGTTTACCCATTGATACCCCACAACTCAGAGCATTGTACAGCAACAAAGGTGACACGTGAAATGCTCAAAATTAGAATAAAATAGTGCATTAAGATTAAACAATTTACAGATGTATTATATATAACTATATACCCGCCAAGATATATAACTATATGACTAATTTAAGTGCACTATAACAAACAATTAATTTCTATCCCACACAATCAGTTAAGCAAGCAATTTTTCTCTCTTTGTTTACAGTACCAGTGGATATGCCCAAATTTCGAACAATAACAGAACTGAGTCGTTTGTTTCCCTTTATCCTAATCTTTGCAATGTACAATTTATCTTCCGATGACCAGTTCCTCACGATTCCCAATTTATCGTCGATTCTTTGAAAGAATGCAATCGGTTCAGTCGACCCATCATATTTCTCTATCTCATTCGCCAATGCGAACACCATGGCTTAAGAGCTGAAACAGGACTCAACGCTCGCTCCAAAACAAACGTTTGGGCTTGCGTACATACCTGTGACTGTTTCATCCTTATATAAAATCTTATCTCCTCTATAACTAAGAAAAATGCCAATTTGTGCCCTGTTTCATGTTCCTTGGACTTAGCGAATGAACCAATACTTTTAATTCTACTTAATTCTACAACCTTAATCAATATGTAAATTATGCAAATCAACATGTAAAATATGCTAATTCAAATTTTTCTAATTAAAATATGCTAATTATCCTAGGTCACTAAACAGATAACCTGTCACACTGCGCTGTTTTATGTAAAGAAAATGGTGCTACAATATCCTGTTCAACTGCGCTATTTCATGTAAGGTTTTCAAGGGGATAAAATAATGACTATCGAATATATAATTTACATAGTTTAGAATAAAGACTGCACCTCCAAATTATTTATTCAGCTTGTTTATAATGATTTATATATCTCAATTACATAACTAAAAGTGTAGCCTTGCACTGGGGGGTTTGGCCAAAGACTATGTGTAATAAGAGCACACTTGCAATTCAACAATAAAAATAGAATTTATTGAATCATTTAATAGTGTATAAAATAAATAATGGATTAATAAATGCAATTTGGAAATAATTACTCTAATTAAGAGAAAGATTTAAAATGTATCAACAACAATAACGAATAATGAAATGTATAACCTGTCTAAGAAAATATAATGCAATTACCACATTGTCAGCGATTAAGGTCGAAGAGCGGGTGAACAAAAATAAAAGAAAAGAAATTAAGAAATCGGAGAGAGGGAAAGATATTTAATGGAGCATCAGACTGCGAAGCGACCCCCGCGACAAACGAAGAAGGCCGGGCGAGTCGACAAAAAAAGAGAGGAAGAGCAAAGGAGAGATGGAAGAAAAGACAAAAAAAGAAAGACAGAGAGTGCTTGGCTTCGAACGGGAGAGGTTCGAACGGAATGGAATGAAGACAAGGGAATATCTCAAGAGAAGAGATCTGGGACTGTAAAGAAAAAGCAGAACGAGCAAGAGAGATGGAAACGTTCTTCAGAAGGTAAAAGGAATTTCGAGAGATGATGTACGATACGAAGTCGGAATGTTAAACCAGAGCGTCAGCCCCGTCAAGGTGTGCCCATGAGAATAAGAGAGATGACAGCTGAGGACGCAAAAGTGGCCTTGTAGATACCTGCTGTTAACGAGAACCCGAATCCGTCGTGCGAGTGCTCTTCAGAGATTGCACAAGGTGCAGCGTGCGAACTGGCACCAGCGACCGCACGCTGTATTGCTTGCCATAGGGATTCTGCTGCCTCCAATTCACGTAAGCAAAATTTATTGTGTCATTTTAATTATAACTGATAATGTTAAACGTTTCACGTCTCAACTAATACAATGCACTCGACAGTGGGCATCTTTATTATGTGTGCGCATCGCCGAAGATCCAAAAGTGGTGTACCTTTGATAGCGTATTAATTCTGTGTTTTTGTATTTCTCTTAACTTAAGAATTCAACTTATCCAGAGTGTCCTTATGGCGAGAAGCCCTGCCATTTCAGTCACACGCTCCAATGCTCTCCTGCCTGAGCCCCTCCAACATAAGAGCGTATGTAGGACCAGGGTCCGAGACCTCTAATAATAATTTATTGAAGTAAGCCCTCCATTGCATTAAAAGACATTTTAGTTTCACGAATAATAAGTCCTAGTATTACAGCTAAGCAAGATTAAAAAAAATATAGTGATATTTCTCGTAAACTTTTACATTATTTTACTTCTTGCTAATATCTGAATAGTTTCCCACGTAGGATGGATCGCCTACTCTCCTCCTAGTAGGACATGGACCTTTCTGAGGGTGGATGTCAACGTTCATATAAAAGACATCGGTCCACGAGAATATTCTGATTTATTTTGTGATTTCATTCAATATATAAAATCATTTGCTTGTCTAATTTTTGGATATCAATCCTAATTGACTATTACAATTTAGTTGAAAATCTCAACTTAATTTAATTAAATATTTGTTTATTAAATTCAACAATGTCTTCCCTCCTAACTCTGCTGTCATATCAAATAGTTATGTGACAGGAGGGAGGATGTCACTTGGTTGCTCAGCCGTGAGGATTTAACGGAAATTTTTTTTGTGCTTTTTGCAACAAATAGTTTTCCACTGCGCAATTCATCATTGACGAACTGTGTTGGATGTTGTTAGACGAGCCTCGCTGTGCTATAGTACTGAGTGAACTCCACAATTTTCAAGAGTGAGGACGTCACTACGGGAACTTAAAAAGATCTGTACATTAGTTTTAAATAGAAGCATGGGGAAGGAAGCGCTTAAAGAAGATGTAAAGTGGCAAAAGCAAACTAAGCAATGGTTAGAAAACCAAAAGTTTTTGGGGACTAGGCCGATTGACGAATATAATAGAATATATAAGGCATTAAGTGCGACCATAAGGTCTAAGGAAAAGCAAGTGCAAATATATAAGTGAGCGTTTTCAGAGGAAATACAACAGGAATTGAAAGTGTACCAGTATCAATCGTTGGAGCAGGCTATGCAATATACTGAGGCCATTCTCAGAACAAAGAATAACGGGGAAGGGGAAAGAAAGGAGCCAGCTACTGAAGACGTAATAATAGCAACGAGTTGCAAAAATCCTTTGCAAGGGGAAAGAAATAAATGGCTAAACCAAGTAAGAAATAGTAGTAAAAAAGGGTGAGGTGTAGAGGCAGGTGGTGACAGGCTACTGTTTTGACAATGGGTTATGCTATAAACGAAATAAAAAGGGAAAACAATTGGTGCTCCCAAATGACCCAAAAATTATTCATTACGAATTGAAACAAGAACACAATGCTTTGCCAAGCAGACACCTGGGAATATGCAAAACTTGGGATAAGTTACGCAGGAATTATTTTTGGCCGAAAATGTTGAAAGATGTAAAGGCCTACATAAAAACTTGTGAGTCATGCCAAAATAATAAAGTTTTACATCTACTATCTTATGTAGACTTACAGCCATTGCCAATCCCTAAGAGCAGATGGGAGCAGATAGCGATTGATTATGTGATGACGTTACCGTTAACAAAAAAGGGACATGATGCAGTATTAACAGTGACTGATCGGCTATCCAAGAGAATTCGTTTGTTTCTGTGTAATGTGAACGTTATGGCAGAGGAAACTGCACAAATACTATTAGAAAACGTACTCAAAGTACATGGTTTCCCATCAGTTATTGTTTCTGACAAGGATGTCAGATTTACAGCGGATGTTTGGAAGCAAATCCGCAAATTATTAAAAACTAGAAGAGGTACCCGGCGTTGCCCGGGATAATTACACTTGCACAGTCTTTTCCTTTCATTGTTAGTCATGAGATATTGATTGTTTGTTCATGCAGAGCGTTTGTAAATTGCGTGTTGGTACCATTGTTAATACCTATTGTTGTACAAACTTTGCCTTGCATTGTTGGTCGTGAGATATTTCTCATTAAAATGCCTTGCCATAACCATGAATATCGATTTTTTATCTATATTTATTATTTTTCCGAAATCTGAGGTAGACAGTGACCTTCCTCATGCTTTGAAGGTCACGTATGCGAAATTTTATCAAGATCGGAATAAAACTGTAGATTTGTATAAAAAACGTACACACAGATCCACAGACCCACACACAGACCCACAGACGCACAGACCCACAAACATCCTTCTTTATATATATAGATAGATGAATGGACAATCTGAGCGCTCAAACCGGTCCATCATTCAAGTAATTAGAAACTATGTGAATATGTGAATAGTGAAAGAGATGACTGGGATGAGTACTTAACGGCAGCTGAGTTAGCCATGAACTCCGTGATCTACGAAACGACAGGTTGCTCACCGTTTATGATGGACTTGGGGCGGGAAATCAACATCCTGTCAGTAACAAATTCTGGTAGCAAAGAGCCACAGCAGATACAGGACTATAAACAGCACCTAAGAAAACTGTTACTAATGGCGGAAAAAAATATAGCAAAGCTATCAAGAAATATAAAGTTTTATGACGGTAGGCATACTAGATGGCATATGAAAGTACGGAATTTGGTGTTAGTACAAGAGCATAGGATCTTGAAGCAAAAAGGCAAGGTAGGAAGAAAGCTATTTCCCCGCTATGTAGGACCCTTCTGAGTAATTAAAATAATAAATAACATAACCGCTAGACTATGTATTCCACCAAAGTGGAATGTGAAAACGAAAGTATTCCTTAGAAGGTACTTCAAAAGAGCAAAACTGAAGGCAGTGCCAGGCCCCATAAAGGATCCCCAGTTTTAGGACGTTTACAGGGTAGAATCCCTTTTAGACGTAAAAGGCAAAAAGCCACATAGAAAATTCTTAGTGAAATGGAAAAGCTACAAAAACCCGACATGGGAGCTGGAGTCAAACTTGCATAGGTGACCTACCCTAATTGCTAATTTTTTTTAGTCAACAAAGGAAAAAGGGGGGAAGAAAAACAGAAAAGGACACAGGATTCACAGGGAAATACCCGGGATAAAACAAAGCAGACAGCACTAGCTGTAGTGGAGAGTGACCTTAACAGAACAAAAAAAGACCCACGGATGAATTCAAGGGAATTTCATCATGGGATTAGGGCAGGGATGATTTCAGCGATTAAGGTCGAAGAGCGGGCGAACAAAAATAAAAGAAAAGAAATCAAGAAATTGGAGAGACGGAAAAGATATTTAATAGAGCACCAGACAGCGAAGCGAACCTCGCGACAAATGAAGAAGGTCGGGTGAGTCGACAAGGGAAGAAAAGAAGAGCAAAGGGCAGATGGAAGAAAAGACAAAAAAAGAAAGACAGAGAGTGTTGGCTTCGAACGGGAGAGGTTCGAAAGGAACGGAATGAAGACAAGGGAATATCTCAAGAGAAGAGATTCGGGACTGTAAAGAAAAAGCAGAACGAACGAGAGAGATGGAAACATTCTTCAGAAGGTAAAAGGAATTTCGAGAGATGGCGTACGATATGAAGTCGGAATGTTAAACCAGAGCGTCAACCCCGCCAAGGTGTGCCCATGAGAATAAGAGAGACGACAGCCGAGAATGCAAAAGTGGCCGCGTCGAGACCTGATGTCAACGAGAACCCGAATTCGTCGTGCGAGTGCTCTTCAGAGATCACACAAGGTGCAGCGTGCGAACTGGCGCCAGCGACCACGCGCTGTATTGCTTACCATAGGGACTCTGCTGCCTCTAATTTACGTAAGCAAAATTTTTTGTGTCATTTTAATTATAACTGATAATGTTAAACGTTTCACGTCTCAACTAATCCAATGCACTCGACAGTGGGCATCTCTATTATGCGTGCGCATCACCGAAGATCCAAAAGTGGTGTACCTTTGATAGCATATTAATTCTATGTGTTTTTTGTATTTTTCTTAAGTCAAGAATTCAACTTACCTAGAGTGTCCGTAGCCCCTACATTTTAGTCACACGCTCTAATGCTCACCTGCCCGTGTCCCTCCAACGTAAGAACATATGTAGGACCAGGGTCCGAGACCTCTGATAATAATTCAATAAAGTATGCCCTCTATTGCATTAAAAGACTTTTCACGAATGGTAAGTCCTAGTATCACAGCTAAGCAAGATTAAGAAGAATATAGCGACAGTTCTCGTAAACTTTTGCATTCTTTTACTTCTTGCTAATATCTGAATATTTTTCAACGTAGGATGGAGCACCTACCTTCCTCCTAATAGGACATGGACCTTTCCGAAGGATTAATTGCATACCCTACAGCCAAAATGTTCCCGCCGGACCTATGTGACACTCTGAAATTAATACACACCGACATGGCTGTCACACAACGTTTCCTCTTTGTTTGTATCTTTTACAACTCCGACCTCTCTTGCTTTTGCGAGTAACCCTTAAGTCCCTGAAGACAAAACAGATGACCACATAGGAAAGTGTAAAATGAATCCCCTAATTTTCCCCTTTGCTAATAAATTCCAAAGTGGTGCCGAATTGGCGATTCTTAACTCACAAAGGAAAAATTTTTTTTAAATATAATATACTTTATTTAATTCTAATCTAAGCTAAATTTGTTCTAAAATTTTTATAAAATATAATTTTTGAATACCCATAAACAATTACTAACGCGATTAACAACTAATTAATTTAAATAAATAATTTCAATATAAATTCTAAATTTGGATATTAAACATTCTTAAAATCTTACACAGTAAAGCAGCATCTTTTATCTGATTGGGATCATTTCCAGGGTCAAAAATTTTGACATCGTTGTTTGCTTTGTTTATTGAAGAGTTTTTTGATTGTTTGTTCAGCAGCAACAACAAGGACTGCAAATACAGTGTTTCGCACGGAAATACAGTGTATCTATTATTTTCTATACAGGGTGGTCCATTTAAGAGTAGACATAGCAGTATCTCAAAAGCAGCGCATTGTACGAAAAATATTTAGAAAATCAAAAGTAAATTACTTCTCGGGGGTAATTCTTTAACCAAAAATTAGCCTCCCTCTCCTTCCTTCCGAAGAATACCGGTATATATATTTTTAAGGAAAAATATAATAAATAGAAAATATATATTACCCATTTTTAATGGTATGTTCAATTGAACACATTCCATACAATGTTTTATTTTTGTTTTTTTTTCAATTGATCCCACCGTTTAGGAGATAGAGGCCCTGAAAGTGTGGAAGTTTTAAAGTTTTGAACCCAATTTTATCAATGAAGATAAAGAGATGGAGAGAGGGTGGGTCTTGCATACATTCCTATTCTACTTTTTGATAGTGTTTAAGAAACCGAAGTCAGAATTTAAAAAATTCAAACTTTTTTGGTGCACAAGCAAAGCCTTGGGGGCAGCAGTCCTATGGAGGGAGAGTCTGTGCATATGCATTGTAAAATATTGGATTTTTGAACTTCTGACTTCGGATTTGGAAGCTAAAATCTCTTGATAATTTCGGTCTCATTCCCATATTCTCCCACGACCAGACGTGAACCATCTACGCAGTTTGCAGTGATAGAATTTTTTCACTCAATTACTGACAGATGACCCATGTGCCAGAAAATAAATTCATCATGGATGGATGAAAGGGTTATCATGCAACGGCATGTGATAAAAGCCTGCTGTTACAAGAGTAGACGAATCATCCAAAAACCTCCTCCTGAAGATATTTCCACTGGCGGAGGAAATAATTCTGCTTGAGGAAAGTAAGCCGTGGTAGAAGCTACAGATAATTGTCATGTCTAGTTGCAAGAGATCAAGGAGACGAGATAGAAAGTAATAAATTTTAGATTCTATTTGACCTGAATAATTGAGAATAGGCTATGTTAATATATTTTTTGACTTTACTATATACACTGACGGAAAAAAAAATCCCAACACAACGAAGGACTTGTGTTAGATGAATGAAATTTGGACAGTATGTTCAGCTATGGTATTTATTCAATTGATTCAAGTTCCAAAGTTACAACTTATAGGGGGCGCCACCAGCACCACCCTATACATGCAAATGGGACATTCCAATGACAGATATAAAGGAGATCAGACGTGTGTCTGTGTCACTTCAGACAATTGTGTACGTGTGTGGAAGAGTATGTAAAACATGCCTCAAAGGCGACTGCGATGTGAATACGGGCAGCTAACCCAATTCGAACGAGGATGTGTAGTGGGCCTTCGAGTAGGGTGGACTTTCATTCCGTGCTATTGCAGAACGCATGGGTCGAGACATTGCCACTGTGTACAACTGTTGGCAGCAATGGTCCAAGGAAGGCAGGATTACCAGGAGACCAGGATCTGGCCACTGAAGAGAGGGTTGATCAGCAAATCGGACAGCATGTGCAGCGGACATTGGGGCTGCTGTGGCACCCAACGTCACTCCACGCACAATACAATGCCTGTGGCATGTTTGCTTCTTACCCCTCAACACCGTTCGGCACGTCTTCAGTGGTGTCAAGCCAGAGCAACTTGGAGGGCAGAATGGAGGTCTGTGGTCTTCACGGATGAAAGTTGTTTCTGTCTGGGTCAGAGTGATGGTCGCACAAGGGTCAGGAGGAGGAGTGGGGAAGTCCTGTTACCCGAGCTGTATACGTCATCAGTATGGTATATGGAGGGATTTCATAAGATAGCAGGACCCCCCTGGTGGTTATCCCAGTTGTCATGACGGCAAATGTTTACATTCGGATGGTTGTTGAACCCATTGTACTGCCATTCATAGTTGGTATGCCAAGGAGGCTGTTCCAACAGGATAACTGTCGAACCCACACTGCTGCTGCGATCTAATGTGCCCTTCAGGGTGTCAGCACAATCACCAGATCTGTTGCCCATCGAGAATGTCTGGGACAAGGTCGGAGGCTCTTGTCAGGGCTCTTCCACAACCAGGAACAACTGTCGCTGATCTGACCATCCAGGTACAACAGGTATGGAATGCCATACCAGAAAATGACACTCGGCATCTCTACGACCGTATGCATGCATGTGTGCAGGCCTGCATAGACCAGCACGGCAACTACAGCGGGTATTAAAGTCCGTGCTTTTCACCATGTACAGGGTGACGCTGGTGGAGCCCCCTGTAAGTTGTAACCTTGAAACTTGAATCAATAAATACTATAGCTGAATATACTCTCCGAATTTCATTCATCTACCACAAGTCCTTCGTGGTGTTGGGATTTTTTTTTCCGTCAGTGTATGTAGTATATGCTAAGTGAATTGCAATTACATATTAATATGTTTTACTCAATATTTATAGTTACCTCCTTATTGTGAAGAGCCCTAGAAAATTACTATCACCACTACAGAGATGAGACAAAGATGTCCTGAATGTGTCAAGTCACCTAAGTGATAAATTTATTCTGGCATGATGTGAATGTGGCAATTTATATGAGACAATATGAATGTTCAAGTGCCAAGTGAAGTGTGATGTAAATAACCCTTGGTCCATTTCCAAAAGATCACGTGTCTGCTACTTTACCCCCCTTCCCCTGTCTTGTAGTCAACAGTGGCCGGTTTATTACCTCCCCCTCCCCTTCTACTTGACCACGTGGTTTATAGACGAACCTAAAGTAATATTGAATTACTGATGCTTTGAAAATTTTGAAATTGAATTTGACAAAATATACGTTAGAAATGTTTATATTTTTATATATATTAATGGGGAAATTGCATGAAAATTTAAATTATTGTTTTCTGTAGTACTCATTATCAATATCAAGAAATAGTAATTCGTTTGTGAAAAATATTTATAGTTATTTTTTTAAAAAAACATTACAGTTGATACCACAAGAAAATGGTATGTTATAGCCTGTGAGTAATATGAAGTCACTTGCCTGCTCCCCATTATCAACAATAATGGTTAAAGTCTTGAGATGGAGCTCATGTTCACATAAAATCATAGGGTTTGATGGAAAGTGACGTCAGATATCGTTTTTGTTGGGAGGCATGGTTTTACATTTTTAGTGCTAATTTTAATAGGTTTCTTTAATATTTCTAATTAATTTAACAACGATTTTGTATTCAGCATAACACAATCTGTAGGAAACAGTGCTTTAATTTGTTAAAAAAAATTCCATGCAACTTCCATATTGCAGTTATGTACTACAAATAACATAGTATTCTTTCCATTGTGTTAAAATTAAATATATATTAATATGTATTGAGAATAATGCATAGTAGATTCCTGTTTTTTTGTTGTTGTTTTTCCATGTGGGTTAATCCCCTCTTGATCTGACTTATTCAATTTAACCTTCCTGTTCTGTTAGTTTTAACCTGACACTTATGATGTTTGGTTCAAAAATGACCCATAATTCTTTTTTTGTAAGATTTTTTACAGATTATTTTATTTATTATTAAAACAATTACAGTATATCATAAATCATTTAAATTTACATTTTGTAGATCATACAAAATAATTTTACTAATCATAAATAAATTATTCAAATAGACAAAAGTTATAGGCATTTGAAAAATGATTTGGATAAAAAAAGACAGCACAAAGATCAACTGCACAGGAAGGGTAAAAGTTATGAGTCATATGATTAGAATCTAGTATAAATATAGAATATAATCATGTAAATAAAATCTAGCATAGAATCTAGTATAAAAAAATCAAAATTTCAAAGAAAAACGTATTTACTGAAATGTTTTTGCCCAAAATACTGTAAATGGGTCACACAAATAACCCAAACATCATAAGTGTAAAAAAAATTCTTGGATGATACAAAAAATATTTATAAATTTTAATTAGTATAAAAATCAAATAAAATAAAATTTATTAAAATTCAAAAACTATGATGGCTATTTATACAAATAGACAAAGTTATAGACAGTTGAAAAATGATTTGGGTCAAAAACAGTGGCGGCTCGTAACTAAAATTTCTGGGTGTGCTGCATCAATAAATTGCAATTTTTTCACGAACTAGGGAATAGCTACTGACGTTAAGCTTAAGGATCATGTAAAATCCATGTATAAGAATAGTATTAAAGAAAAAAAGACACGTTTTACTAAATGTTATCGATATTGAAAATGAAACTGGGAGTGCTGCAGTGCTGCAGTGTCTATGGATGAGCCGCCACTGGTCAAAAAAGACCTGAACAGCACAGGAAGGTTAAAAGAATCCATACAAGTCTCTATTGCACATTAAAATTAATTTAAATATGTCAGAGCACATACAGTAATTGAATAAATTGAACAATCCATAATTGATACATATTTACAAATTATATATTAATTCTTCATTGATAAGTACTATATGATTATAAAACTTTTGGAAAAACAAATACAAACTTCTTCACTGCTGCTTATTGTACAAGTCAGAAAGAAAATTTTAAAAGTCATAGCTGATGACTTATAGACTTTCCTACAATTTTTAGAACATCCAAAAACCCAAATGATATGAAAAAAAATTTGATGAATGATGTCCTCAATGCAACAATTAATACACAGTTTAAGTTCCGTAAACCTTAACAGATATTCTTTAGTAGTCTAAAGGAGAGACGCTTATTAATAAGTTAATTAATTAAATCCAGGGGAAAATTTGTTATCATTTCATAACATTCCATATAACATAAAGTAGACACATGTAACGTATAAATTACAGTCTGGTGGGGTAAAAACTTGTATCCTGGGAACATACACGAGCTGCTATTCGAGAGAGAAATGGCAGCTGCTGCTTCTTGCACTTACTTCCAAGAGGTTGTATCAATTAACAAAACATGCATGATACCTAATATCAAATAAAAATCTATGTACGTATACGATGTACTTTTAGTTGACTATTTAATACATGTTTTCATTAATTAGTTTTCCAAATCAGTTTCAAATGCAAAATAAAGCCGTCAATGCTTTGTAATTAATGAGCTGTGGATACGTACAATCAAAGAGAATCAGGAGACGCAAAAGTCAGGGCATAGATTAAGAAATACCATAGATACGACAAGTGATTGTTGGAAACTAATCCCACCCATTTGGGTGACTTTCTATGAAAATCATGAAAGTTTGGCAAAAAGTGTGCATGAAAGTGTAAATCCACCCATTTGAGTGCATTTCGGCAAAAATTATGAAAGTTTGGCACAAAGTGTTGCGCAAAAGTGTAAATCCAACAATTTGGGTTACTTGACAACCAGTGGGCGTCTCTTACTAATAGAGAAAGCGGAGGTTGAAATAGGTGCAGACATGTAAATTGACAATCAGTAATAACAATAATTATGTAAAACATTGATAAATAAAAGATTTTGAACCTGTCAAATAATGATTAATTTTTATTTAAAAATAACGAAATATTCCTTGGAATGTTTATAATGAGTGACAAACAACGTTTTTGGCACTGCGTTTTTGTTGAGGAGAAATAAATTCTTTTCGATGCGAGTGTTGAACTTTTCACCATAGACGTAAGGTTAAAAGCTAAACACATACTAAAAAAATTCAGACACCTGCTAAAAAATCAAGTTTTTTATCATACGGGTATGAAGAATGCACCAATCAAAAGAAAGAGCTTAAATGCAGGTACGTTTTTGTTTGTGTGCTGGTATCTATTAAAATATTTTTCTGAGAGCTGCTTAAAATTATGTTCCCATGTTAAAGAATAGGGCAGTCATGCTAGGTGTTGCAGAGGCCAACTTCCTAAATTCCTGGTTATGAGGAAGATCTTGTTAGAGTTGCGGAATCTTTCGTCAAGTCTATGAATAACAATAGGATTTGTTCTGTGGATGCCGCCATTTTGCAGGCATGCTGGCAGAAGTTTAACTCTAAGTTTACTTTTGAGATTTTGTCTGAGCAAAAAATCTTGGAGCGTACCAAAAGTCTGTCGGCTTCCAGGGCCTGTACTTTATCCAATATTCAAGATAATATTATAAGGGGTGCTTGCCTGGCCTGTTCACTCCGCTTTTCCATCTTTTCTCCACTTCACTGGCTACTGGACGGTATCCAGCTGATTGCACTAATGTGCTTATTCAGCCTATACCTGAAAAGGCCAGTCAGGCCGGTCTAAAATCTTATAGACCTGTTATTATTATAGCCTTCCCGGCCAAGTTTCTCGAATCTTTGGTCTTTGACCAACTTTCAGCCTTTATTGAGCCCTTTCTTCCAGACGAACAACATGGATTTCAAGTCAATCAAAGTACACAATCTAATTTAGTCATATTTACTCACTATCTTACTCGGAAACTGGACGAGCGCACACCAGTCGACACTTTGTATCTCGACTTCTCCAAAGCGTTTGACAAGGTCAACACCTCTTTGCTGATTGAGAAACTTAAATTTATAGGAATCTCAAATGATGTTTTTGAATAGTTCCATTCTATGTTGAGTGGTCGTAGTTTTATGTTGCGCTTTCTTAAACAATTTGATACGGTTATTCCTATTAGGAGTGGTGTCCCTCAAGTATCTCTGCTTGGTCCATTACTTTTTAATATCTTTGTTGCGGATTTTATGACCGTTTTGAGGGACCATAACATTAGTGTTCTGCAATATGCTGATGATTTCTAGCTCTTTAATGAGGTGAAAAAGTGGAGTGACTGCTCTCGGTTGCAGTCTGCTTTAGCTGCTGTCCATAGGTGGGCTGACGTTAATGGACTTTTGCTGAATGCGTAAAAATCGTTTGTCGTGCCATTTAATCGAGCTACTGCTCCGTTTAAATACAACTATCATGTTAATAATTTTCTCACCAGATCCAATTCAATCAAGAACCTGGAATTACGTTTTTTTTCCTTGCCATCTTTCAGTCAGATACCATATGAATTCCCTGTATCTGGATATTTCTCGCCACCTGGGTCTGATGAAGAGGGCTTTGCATTTCTTTGTGGACTCGAAGACTCACCTTATATTATTTAAGGCTTTTGTCATCTCAAAGCTTACTTAATGTGTCTGGATTTGGTTTGGTGGGAATCTTCAAATCCTTAACAAAATCCAGGGCAACTGTGTCAGTTTTTTTTCTTTTATTTGCAAACGTACAAGCACTAGTAAATTGGCCGACTGTCCATTTGAGTTTAGTGTGAATTGTACCATTAGCATTGCCCTATTTAATGTGTTCTTTGGTTTTTTTTCCGTAAAATCATTGTGACCACTTTATATTGTGAGTTTAATTTCCACTCTTTGTCCAATGTGAAGGACGTGTAGGGGGTTTGTGCTGAAAACCCTCTGTTAGCTGGAAATCTTTTCTTTCCCGGATTAATCCGATGTACAAATTAGATCATAATTACACAGGGTATTTTAACAACATCTACCTTTCACTTGCCGAAGGTTTGCATTCAAAATTTATTTTCTTCATTTTTTTGCTTTTTATTTATTTTCTTTTTTTAACATAATCATCATCATTAATTGGATTTTTGTTTCGTTTTGCTTTGCCTTTTTTGTCAACTTGTAACTTTATTCTGTTTTTTTTTTATGGCTATCGTTTTTTACATTTTAGAAATTGCTTTATTTTATTCCATTATTCTTGATTTATTTTTATCCTTGTCCACTCAGTTAACTTAATTTCTTTTTACTTGTTTGTTCATTAACACCGTTTTGGGCTTAGGCCTATTGGGGGAAACACTGGGGTCGACCCCCCTGTTTTTCTGGTGGGATCTTCCCCCTTTGTTGTTACATTATTATGTAAATTATTATTATTATTATTATTATTATTATTGATAAAAGTATAAATTTCTGGGGAAACCAGAAATAAATATACAAATGGGAAGAAAATGTTTATATGATAGATAAAGACAAACTGATTAACTATTGCTCCAAACGGACCAATCACTGATGTATCTCCCTTAGTGGGGTTTATCACTTTTTCTGTCATTGGTGCTGTCAGACTATAAATATCGGTCTTGTTCTTTTTCACACTCAGTATCATCTGGTGTGTTACTCCCTTCTTCTCCACCTGCTGAATGATGTGAGCTTCGCCCTCGAAAAGCGCTTCTAGGATTAGGTTGTATTTTTCTTTTTACTTAATTTTTGTTGTGGTTAAAGAGTTGTTATTTACTTTGTCTTTATTATTATTATTATTATTATTATTATTATTATTATTATTATTATTATTA
>JAHWFO010071428.1:167064-188519 GCA_023313115.1 Rhysida immarginata | reverse complement strand
TATTATTATTATTATTATTATTATTATTATTATTATTATTATTATTAAAAAAATCAAAGGGAAAAATAACAAAATTTAATTTTTGCTGGGTTAAGCTGGGCCTGTGGAGTTAGTTATGCCGTCGCCAGTTTCAGCTGCAGACCAAGGAAACGACTGTCGGGTATGAGCAAGAATGAGAAAATCATGATATATTATAAGCAATTTAGTCAACGGCCCGAAAAATTATAATTATTTAGTCAGGCTTTGGTCACTCGTAACACAATATGGAATGGTTTATTACAAAAAGGAAGCCTTTTTCACTCGTTATGCTTCATCTCTATTACAAAGATGAATTCTTGCATCATGGAAAAGGCGAGCTGTTTTTAAGTGAGAAGATTTGAAAGTGTCTGTTTAAATCTTCGTCTTGGACCTGCCTAATCCACGTGTCTGCAAAGATAAGAATCTTTCTTTTCTGATGTCCTTTGTATGTGTCGGTCTTATGGATCAACCAGTGACCGGGAAGCCTATGCCATCAAGACAAGAGGTCGATTTCTTTTTTGCTTGATTTAATTGTGTGTTTCACACGACACCCAGGCAATTGCTCAGATTTCTTTTTGTTAACTAATAAGTCGATTTGCACCATGACGAATTCAAGCAATCAACTCGGAAGTTGCTCATCTTGTAACCCTTGCTCAGATGCACAGTGCATTGTGGTATTGTAGGTTTAGTGTTTCCTTTTTTTGTACTAACTTTGCCTTTTTGTCTGACACCCCTTCGCCTTTTAGACCTGAGTCTATTCTATTGTCTCTTGTTATTTCCTTCCCTCCCTTCCCCAATTAATCTTACTTGCTTGTGTTTCATTTTTTTTTCTAAACAGTTTCTGTAGCACTTAGGCCTACGTCAATAACTCTTATGTATTTCCATTTCGGGGTTGGCTTCGCGGAAAGACACCCATATACCGAACGTTCGCCAAAAGTGAACCTGACATGTTGAAAATAATAATATTTATAAACTGGAGATTGTCTCCGAACACAGGTAATGATTTTTCCTTCCATTTTTCAAGCGAAAAATTATTGACAAGTTGAAGTTTGGATTGGATCTCATTCTTAATTCACACTTTCAACTGTTCCATTCGACTAATTTGAACTCACCTTCTAAACTTCTGAAGATGATACATCAACCCTTTTGGTTTTACTGAGTTGCCATTAGCTTCAGCGTTTTTATTTATTTTTTCTTAAAAGTCCTTAGTAAAAATATCATTTGGTCATTTACAAATGATATCAGCTGATATCATTTGTTTTCTTTTTAAATGATATGAAGTGAGAATTGATACAAACATCCATTGTACAAATGACAATGATGTGAATTGATTTGAAGCAATTTCAAAATGACATGAAATTATTTTAAACAATTTCTAATTACCAAATAATATGAATTTAGAATTGATGCATATACCAATTGATCAAATGACTGAATGAGATGAAATGCCTTGAAACAATTTCAAATGTCTAAATGATATACAGTGATTTTCGGGTTTGATTGAAATGAATTAAAAATAAATTGGTCTGTATATACAAGGTTACAGGGAAAGTCGACCTAGATATTTAAGGACGTTATTATTTCAGTCGTTACCAATAGATTTGATTCTATAACCTACTATCCAAAAGGTTGCTGTTTTCTAGATATGTGATTTTTAAATTAAAAGAAAAAATGTCATTTTTTGCTCTAATTTCAACTTTTTTAAATTTCCAGACTCTATTGTCCAATTTTTTGCTGTTTTTATGAAGGGGATATGCCAGTTTATAAAAATAAATAATAAAACTTGAAACAACTTGTTATCAGTTTAAAATAGCTGCTCGATAATTATTTGAATGTACATATTTTCACTAACTGTTCCCAACTTTTAAGCACGTTAATTAAAAAAAAGTTCCATGGAAGTTTTCCTGCAAATTATTTTAATAACTTCTACTTCTTTTTAACTATCCAAATAGGTATAATACTCTCAGTTAAGTAAGCAAATCAAACACAAAGTGACAGAGAAAGCGGTCCCAGACCGCGAAGAGTAAATGTTTATTTAAAAGTAAAGAATAATGGAATGACCTTAATAAAATAAAAAAAAAACATGATTATTTAATAAACTGGCATACCCCTTACGTAAAAACAGCAAAAAATTGGACTTCAAAGTGAGGAAATTAAACAAAAAGTTAAAATTAGAGCAGAAATGATATTTTTTCTTATAATTTAAAAGTCACATATATAGAAAACCTCCTGATTGGATGCCCCCTTACCGTGGGTCAGGGCTTTGGGTGCTTCCGGGATTCTGTGAGCTATGCTGGTTGTAGCACTGATACTTCAGGTTCACCTTTACAAGAAAGTTCATGGTTGATAGGTGAGACGAAGAGTATCCAAACAAACATATCTCATGATGTCGACAAATGAGAGAATTCATACTGCACCAGGTGTGGCGCAGGTTAAAGTTACCCACGTTCGGGAATTAGGCAGAGGCTCTCATTCAAAAAATAGTCGAAAGTCTCTCGGCTGTTATCTCGGAACAATGGCTTTGAGAAACCCCACCAGTTTCAGTGTGACTAAGATTGGGGTTCTGGTCCTTTCAAGATGGCCTGCTCAGTGCGCTCTTCATGTAAGGGGAGCCCCATTGAGACAGGTGGAGAAGTTCAAGTATCTACCACGAGTGATGGGCAGCAGGAAAAAAAATTGGATGTTCGGATCGGTGCAGCAAGCTGTGTCTGGCTGGAACTGTGGCGACCCGTGGAACGAAACGCGAGCTGGGAAGCAATGCCAATTTCTCCGTCTTCAAATCTATCTTTGTCCCCATTCTCACCTATGGTCATGAGGCTTGGATAAAGACCGAAAATGCGCGATCGCTGGTAGAAGCGGCCGAAATGAGATTTCTGAGAGGTGTAGCAGGTGTTACTCTACTAGATAGAGTGCACAACAGCACAATAAGGGAGTCTTTAGGTGTACAGCCGCTACTTCTCTGCTGAGAGATATCAGTTTCACTGGTTGGCCACGTGATACGGATGCCGCAAACTGGCCTTCCTAGGCAGTTGTTATTTTCCAAGCTGGTGGGTAAGAGACCAAGGGGTCGGCCTAGAACCAGATGGCTAGACTACATGGAGAATCTGCGTCCGAGTCGCTTTGTTATTACCAGGGAAGGCATGCACCTGATAGTGGAAGATCGCGATCACTGGAGATCCTCCATAGGGTAGCTGCCCCCGCGACTGTAACAGGTAAGCGGGTTTGAAAAGTAAGTAAGTGTATCTAGAAAATAGTTAAGTTTCGGATAGTAGGTTATAGGGTCAAATCTATCAGCAACAACTTAAATAATAACGTGCCTAAATATTTAGGTCGACTTTCCCTGTAACCCTGTAGTTTATGACAAGAAATGAAGTCAGTAATAAGGGACCATCATTCAAAGGCTCTTATAAGCCCACATAGAATTTTTTCGTGTCCAAAGGATTGTTTGGTATCTTAAAGAGTTATTAGGTGTCCAAAGGGTTTACCAAAGGGTTACGGCTCTAGTGTTGTGTCACATTTATTTAAGTTAACTCATTTACTCCTATACATAACCACTAAGTTTACAATTGCCCTGGGTTGTCACAGCGTGATTTAACTTAATTACTAATTTTCTTTAGTGTTTTAGGTCACCTGAAATTATATCCATTGTTCTTTACATATTTTCCTAATTAACTTTCTAGTTTCAAGGTGCTCAGTTTGTTTTTTGTTGTTAAGTTGATTTAATACATTCTTTTCAAACAAGATTGGTGAGGGAGTGGCTTTTAATGCATTTGCTCAACACATCTAAATGCAGGCACACACAGTCATTTGTTTTACTAAACTCGCAATTCTGTTTAAATAAATTCTGTCTCTATTATTGATGCCTGTGCTATTCAGGCTGAGTTAGATTAAAATTTTGGTAATTAAATATTAATTCTCCATATTACAACAAGGTTTTCTCAATAATTCTCAGGCCGTTTGGGTATGTCATTACATCTCAACCCGTGTGTGGCCTGATATCTCCTCATGATAATCATGACGCCACTTCTTCGTCTTTCTCTTCTCTCTTTCTCTCTCTCTACCTACTATACTAATACGATTTGTCCTTCACATCACTTGAAATCAATTAACCAGCATTTCAAAATGGCAACAAAAAGATCATTTAAAATTAAGTCACATCATTTCATATCGTATCATTTGCTATCAATTCTAGAGCATTTCAAAACATTAGAGCATTTATAGTAAATTCATATCATTTCATATCAAGTCATTTGCTATCAAAGCTAGAAGGGAGGAAAGAGTTTGAGGCGCGTGGCAAGATCTTTGCTGACGGATCGCAAGCGAGGAAATTGTCGGGAATGCTGTCGTCGCCTTTTCAAAGATTTGAAGAGCCATGGCAATCGCATTATCACAATTTCTGAGGAAAATGCCTTCTCAGTCGACACGGTCGTCAACTAGCAGAACAACCGCGTTGTCAACTTCGGCCAGGACATCTCTGAGATTTCCTACGTGACCACAACCAAGCACCCGGCCTCAGTGATGATGCTCGGCGTCGTCGCGTCGAATGGCATGAAAATGCTGGTTCCTGACCGGTTACAGGCTTACCGCGACCGACTACAAGGACATCTTGACCAAGAACGTTCTGCCCAAGGTGAAAAAGGTGACGAGGAATGCGAATTACGTCTTTCAACAGGCCCACAGTGTCATGACCGTTCAAGAGTGGTTGGGGTCAAAAATGAACTTCTGGTCAAAGGACTTTTGGCCTCCTCAGTCGCCCGACCTTAACCCTCTTGCCTACAGCGTCTGGGTGCATATCGCTAGCAAAGGCCTGCAAGATCCGTCACAGCAATATCGACCAGCTGAAACATCTGTGAATCGCGTGTGGACTGCCATGTAGAAAGACTACATCCGTAACGTTTGTCGGGTATTTAGACCGCGCCCAGTGCGTGTGGTTACCACTAATGGCGGTTACATCGACTAATATACATTTGTACAAACTAATATCAATTCTCACAATAAAAACCGTGTCTAACTGCTTCACATACGCATTTTTGCGAGGGTCCTCACATGTGTAACAGAACTTTTGCAAAACTCGGTATACTAGGGTAGATGTACCAGTAATTGACAGTTTAAGACATTACTGTGAAACGAAATCTTTTTACGTATATTAAATTGCATTTTGAAACTTTTCTAGTTATACCTTTAAACTTTAAATTTAATGGAGAATGTGCCAATCTCTAAACAATTATTATATCCTTAAAAGATAATAAGTTATTAAATTTTTTCCTAACTAATGCATGAATTACCAGTACTGGACTAACCGAATTTGACAGGCAGTTTCACCAGTAATTGACGATATTTTAATTGCACATTTTTATTATATATTTTTACTAAAATATTGACAACATTTAAAAGCAGCTGATGAAATCAAGCATTGTAAGAATGTGTAAAATATTAAACATTAACTAAAATTGTGCTTTTTAAAACTTAACTTGTCCATGTAGATCATTTATCTTTTTTTCTTTGAAATAATAAATAAAATCAGTCCACTCCCATGTAGAGTGCAAGGACCATAGAAAATGAAGGCGTTTTCCAGTAGTGTAGTTTCATCAGATCTGGGCCAACAAATTGTTCTAGAAAAACTTGATTTTTGACAGTTATTCTCCTACTTGCAAAATTCATCCAATTCATCGTATGCTGCTTCTTATCATAGTAAACAAAAAAACCAGTAGCAGTTTTCTTCTTGGAAGATAAGTTGTCCTGAGCTATATGTTGATCGTCTCTGTGACAAGATTCAGGACCAACAAAAAAGAATCAGCGAATAAGAAGTAGAAGATTTATGTCAAAGTGGATGATCTATAAATTGAGAGTCAAGTTCCTGTAATTGTCACAGCTAGGTCAATTACTGGAAGCTAAGGAGTTAGATTAAAATCCATCATATTTTCTTTATTATTACTTTACATTCTATATCACTTAGTATGTTTTTTTTAAACACAGAAATTATCAATAAGTGACAGGTTTATGTCAATTATTAGTGACACTACATATCTGGGTTCTAGTAGTTGACGGTGGATTAAAACAGTTATCACATTGGTTATTTGAAATTCTGTTACTACTAGAAGTATTGTCCACTAATCACACAAAAAGGTTCACGTAAATTTTTTATTATATTCATTGTAATCCAATACGTCTATCCAGAGCCTGTATGGCCTGAGGCCGACGATTTGGGTCTCTGGGTGGACCTGGATTAACGAATGCTGTATGATGGTCACAGCAGCCGGGGGGGGGGGTAGCTTAACTTCACTAAAGTTGTTTCAGTGAAAACCCACCAGGCCACGGCCTCCCCCGTGAAATATTGCATAACATTCATGAAATAAATTCAAGTAACCATTCAAGTAATATTCATCGCGTAGTGGTTCATTGCAAGGTTTTTTCGACCCGGTAAGGCATTGAGCAATCAACATGTTTGCGGCCATAATAGGGAGCAAAGTTCCTAGTTTTTTGCTGTTCTGGCAAGCGTGATACATTGTTTCATACGATGTGGCAAAACCAGTCCCTTCTTTTGCCTTGTTACTTTATTAAAAGCCTATAAATCGTGAATTGTCAATTACTCACACATCTACCCTACAATATTCCATTCTGTTTTCCTTTTTTTAAAATGTGATCAAACTTTATTGTTTTGCTTGAAATGATAGTAGTGGCTGATTTCCTACTTCCCATTTGTTCACGCGTATTCAACATCTTTTCGTAATCTCTTAACTGGTCATTTTTTGGATTGGAAGGAGTTAAAAATTAATTTATTTCAATGGGATAATTTAAGCGTCCTGGGATTTCGTGCTCTCTGTGGGTAGGTGAATAACAGAAAACTGAAACAACACTTGAACTATTGAAAGAGTTCTTGTAAGGGCAGTGGTTCAGCTCGAATGAGAAAGTGAAAAAGGCTGTCCTGACGTGGTTTCACCATCAGCCTGAAGATTTCTACAGTACCGGTATTCAGATGCTCTCAGAACCCTGGAAAAATGTGTAAGAAGCAAGGAGACTCTTTGAGATATGACTGGTGTCAGTGTATGTGTGTGCGTGTGTGTGTGTGTATGCGTGTGTGGTGTGTGCGTGTGTGTGTGTGTGTGTGTGTGTGTCTGTGTGTGTGTTGTAATATTCTGATTTCATAAAAAATAGAGGACAGGTCAAATGTGAACACCCCTCGTATATTTATACGGGGCGATTCAGAAAGTTAGGTCAAGAATGAAATACCATGTACAGTTTGTAGCGGGGAACAAAATATCATGTACATGGGTCCGGAAATCCATCCTTACAGAGAAAATGCAACTTGTACGAGGTAGGAATGAGATTACAGTAGGTGTTCAAAATGCCGAGTCTGAGCCCCGATGCAGGTGTTTAGTCTGCGGACGAGATTCTCGCGAACTTTGATGAAGATGTCCGGAGAATCAATGAATTCTCCACAAGCTGTTGGTAAATCCTTTCCGCTTCAGTAGCATTATCCTGTGCCTCGCCATAGACGAGATGCATGTCCGCCAGCTCCGCATTAGTCAAACGATCCATTGTATGACAATGAAGTTACATGTTTCGTTTCCTCTCTTTTAAAGGAGAGGACACGAACAATTTACATGTTTATATCCTAATTTACATGGATCCTACCATTGCCGTCCGGGTAACGCACATCCATTCCTAACTCGTACAAGTTGAATTATCTCTGTAATGATCCATTTCTGGACCTATGTTTATAGGAAAAATATTGTTCCCCTCTACAAATTGTACATGGTATTTCATTCTTGACCTACCTTTCTGAAATACTCGTGAAAACTTTGGCATATCGTCTTGTTCACTTATAAATATCAATACTTTTTCAGTCGTTGGTAGTTCATTTCATATGAAAAATCCGTGAACAATTCTGCATATAGCAGACAGGGTAAATTCCTCATATCGCTGTGAAATACGGTGGGCTCCTTTGGCAAGTTGACGTGTCTTCACAGGAGTGATAACTGCCCTTTGCTAACGATTTTGCCTTTGCTCGAATGATAGCTGCTGCTGAGATGCCAGTTAATTCTTCCGTAATTTTTACAAATTTTTCACAGACTCTGATGGATGAGCTGCGCGAAGACCAGTATAAATATTCAAAACAATCTGCTTGCTTGAACTATCTAGGGGCTTACCCCTTTTATCCTTACAAAAATAGCGTTGGGGAGATGAAACCTCGGCCATTGCTAAGTGAAAATGAAAACATCCAGAGTGCACTGCGCAGGTGCAAAGTACTTTTCTTATAATAATCATGAGAGAAATATAATATTAAATAAAAAACGTAACTCTTAATAAATATAATAATCTTTCATTTATTTGAATGTTTTGTATATTTTCTATCTATTTTTAGAACTATTTTTTTTCGTGAGAGAAGACAATCTTAGAACATGGAAATTTACACACTGTAACAGTTCCAATATTATCAGCTTAAAGCTGGATTTAATATTTTTTTATTTTGAATACTACTGTATCAATTGTCATCTTAGATAATAAGAAGATATATTTTTCTGAAAAAATAAAAAAACACTTGCATGCAACAGGTTAAATATTGCGGGTAACTGTAAAGCAATGTATATACCCTCGGCTTGAAAATTTAGGCTAATTTTCTTTTAAAATTATACTCAACTACCAGAATATATTAACCCCCCCCCTCCCTCAACTAGTCATTGACAGAAAAAGAGCAAAATACATCAATCATTCTTCCCCAAGCCACTGTTGTACTTTTAACCATTTTGCATATTTAATTGACAAAAAGGCATTTTCAATTTCAGAGAACGGAAATGCCACTTGAATGCTAAATTAAGCATTTCTTATATCAGATAAAGTTTAAGATATGATCTCTTGTAAATATTGAATTACGTAATATTATGAAATACTGATATTTTTAATTTGATATTTATATATTGTTTCAAGTTTTCTTAAAAAAATTTAATTTTACCCTAAGAAGGATTTCTCCTTATTTTATGATTTTTCTTGAACTTGTTATTTCATCCTTAAAAAGTTTTGAAAAAAAACATTATAAGTGATTTGTGATATTCTCAATAATATATTACAGTACTTCATTTTGCTAAAAGTCTACTATATTTATAAGATTTAACAACCAGCTGTGTAATATTTGTGCTACTGTATTTAGTAATGAAAATGATGTATCAAAACATTTTTCTACTTTGGCAAAGTGATGTTTTCTGAAATTACTAAAATATGCATATATCCTATTTAGCACCCTGAGCATGCATATACACCCTTTTTATAAGTAGGTTTAATAACTTTAAATAAAAATAAGTCCCTTTAGTTTTCTTCTGTTAAAATGAGGATTGTCGAAGATATCCCTAGAGTAATTGAAGTACTTAGTTTTGGAAACATCACAGTTGGTGATTTTGGTAGGGAAAAGTGACCATTTGTGGGCCATTTATAAATCTGTAACTGATACCATGTTTTAATGAAAAATTTATGAAATGTATATTTAGCTTGTCATTTGCTGTAGGTAATTTAGTGATCGTTTGTTATCTAGTAAAAATTATTTATATACTTTTAACTTCTAACAAATAAATTTATTTAAGATTTTATTGAAAACCAAATGAATTGACCAAATATGGGCCTACAGTGTCTTAATGTGGGCCAGTCTACAGATTCTGGTATAAACTACGAGGGGAGATCAAAACGTAAGTTGCACTAACTCGCCGCAAGAGCGCGCTGTGTGTCCCAATCTTGGGCAAAGCGGAAAAAGGGACATTAACTGCGCAATGTCGGATAGGACGGTTGCTGTGGTTTCCCGTCGTGTTTTGTGTGACTAGCGGGCTAAAAGCAATGGCGCGTCAACTAGATGTCCACTCCAAACTTGAGGTGCGAGCAGCAATCTGATTTCTATGGGCCAAACGGGTGAATTGCACGGACATTCATCGTGATATCACTGCTGTATATGGAGAGCGTGCAATTTCCCGGCAAGAAATTGTAAAGTGGTGTCAACAATTTGAAGCAGGACGCACGGATATCACAGACGAAGATCGCGTAGGCAGGCCCGCAACGTCCCGTGCCATTGTAAATATTGACCGTGTGGATGCGATCATTAGAGAGTAAGTTGCACTAACTGGTGGACAACGATTTCGTAACAATGAGGAGGTGAAAGAAACTGTCACCATGTGGTTACAAAACGCTGGAGGAGATTTCTATGCATCCGGAATCGAAAAGTTGGTTGATCGTTCGGATAAATGTTTAGGGTCTCTTCGGGACTATGTGGAAAAGTGAACCTACGTTGTATGCTGCTATAGCCGTGTTGCGTTTGTATAGGTGGTGTAATAAATGGCCATACCATGGAAGTGCATCTTACTTCTTGATTTTCCCTCGTAATTAGGAACAAAAATTACAAGCAAATATACACATAAAAAGTTGTCTTATTTGTTTGTTTACAAACCGAAAACCCTCCTTACAACACAGCAACAACCCCCTAACCCACCCACCCATTCGACTACTTCATTACTGCAAACCTACCCGCCTCTGTTTCTCTCATCTCATCTCCTTTCAATTCTCTCTCGATATAAGCAAAAAAGTTTTTAATAGTTTGGATTAGGCTATATTAGTTCAAATGTTTTTTCTTCGTCGTTCTCGCTTTCCTGCAGTTTTGTGTTCTTTTGTCTTTTTTCGCTGTTCCTGTTGCCTTTTTTTCTCTCGCTTCTGCCTATTCTTGTTTTTCTCTACCTTCTCCTTTAGTTTAGCACGTTTCTCTTCGAGCACTTCTTCAGTAAGAACAAAGTATTTCCGTGCAGCAGTGGTCTTCTTTCTTGGCTTGTTTTGGTGTAATTGATTTGGTAGAGGGAGTATGTCGTTATCCTGCCCGACGTTAGCAAAGTTTATAAAAGGAAGCCTTCTTTTAGCAGGCCTCATTGCAGTTGACTCACCATAGAAGGATAAAGCAGTAAGGAATTGGTTCGTTGATGCCTGGGCACGGTTTGGAATATAGTTTTCTTGATTGTTTTTTTCTTCATTCTGGATATTGTATTTCTTCCAGGTCTGGAACAAATAATGACTAATATTTTTGTTTTGTTTGTAAGCTAATGAAAATGCTGTTTTCGTTCTTGGGGTAAGAGCACTTTCAAATCCGTTTAGAGCCATTTTTGCTGAACAACTGTTGATGTGCTTAATTTCATCATTTGTTACTTCATGTTCAGTGAATTCAGGGATACCTGCTTCGGACACTTCATGGTCAGTGGATTTAGAGACATCTGTTTGAGACAGTTCATGTTCAGTGGATTTAGAGACATCTGTTTGAGACAATTCATGTTCAGTGAATTCAGGTATACCTGCTTCAGACACTTCATGGTCAGTGGATTCAGGAATGCCTGTTTGAGACAATTCATGGTCAGTGGGTTCAGGAATGCCAGTTTGAGAGAATTCATGTTCAGTAAATTCAGGGATGCTTTCTTGGGACACTTCATATTCATTTAAATCAAAGCCGTGTTTCTTTGTTCTAGACTTCTTGGAAACATGTTTCCCTGGGTATATCACCACATGTTTCACTTGCATACTCTATTTGCCAATCACTTGCATTGTTGTGAAGCGTGTTTGGAAAATATGCTTCTGCGGGTATTGCTTTTGGATCAAAAGGCATGATTCCACATGCACGAAAACCAGACACAATACTAGATTTTGTGATAGACTTTTCCCATGCCTGATTCATGAGGCCACAAAATTGCAAAATATTTCATTAAGGAAGGACAAATCTAAAGAAAAATTTATTTTATTAAAAGACAATATGAGTCGTATAGAGATGAATAATACACCGAGAACGATGCAAAAATCCTTTGTAATATTATATCTAAAGCTTTAAAATGTCAAAGTTTAAAATATTTACTAAATTGCGATCATTGTAGACAATATTTATACCATTCGTGAACCGGCCCACAAATGGTCAGTAAGTATGTCCACATTGAGACAAGCAAGGCCCACATTAGGTCGTATCATATGATGCTTGAAGTTAGCTTTAAATAACTTTACAAAGTGCTTTGAAAGATTAAAATCACTTTTAAATTAATCTAGAATAGTCAAATTACCAAAACCAAGTAAATATTGAATGGAAATCAACGTTCTTAAAGTATTCCATTGCGAAATATTTGTCAACTTACCTCAATGCCAGTACCTGTTGTGAGCAATGCAAATAACCGCCAAAAAATCTCTCAAAACTTCATTTTATGATCACTACATGGCAAAACAATCTTGGAAAATTCTTCAGCTTATGGACAAAACATAGAGATATACTTTAAAATAGAGACTGCAATCGTTTTTCCTAATCTAAAGAAAAACAAAAGTGGCCCACATTAAGTCACTTTACCCTAGAAACAATCAATGAACGATTAATACATAATTTGTAAATATGTATAAGACATGGACTGTTCAAGTTATTCAATTACTACACTAAAAGTGCTTTGACATATTTAAAATAATTTTAATGTGCAATAGACACTTGTATGGATTCTTTTAAATTGAATAAGTCAGATTAACAGGGTATTAAGCCACATTTATGGCATATACTGGTAAAAAACAACAACAAAAAACAGAATCTAATATGCACTGTTCTTAATACATATTAATAAGTAGCGGAAGAATGGAGGTACTTATTGTTTTCACGATGTCCGTCTGTCTGACCTTCTGTCCGTCCGTCGGTCTGTCTTTCCCCTTCATAATTTCCGCATTTTTTGAGGTAGAAGGTTGAAATTCGGAATGTAGCTTATTATGGGCATGTGCACCTTCACTATTTAGTTTGGTTTTGATTGGCCCACTGGAGTCGGAGTTTCGGGGGCGAAAATTAGAGGGGACCAAAAGGTCTACGCGTATTTATCCATATAAAGGAGTGAAATTCAGTATGCAGGTTCCTCTAAGTAAGATCAACATTACTGTAAAGTTTGGGCCAAATTGTCCCAATAGGGTCGAAGTTATGGGGGTGGAAATCACTTAGTCTTTAGAATTGTGGCAACATATAGAGTGTCATATATCATTCCAACGAAAATGATGAGAAAGGAAAGAAGATAAAGTTCTTTTATATTTTCTAAATACAAGGTTCGAGAAAATCAAATTTTGAATAAAAAAAGAAGGTTAAAAGGTGCAGATGAAGGAATAAAAAAAATAGATGAAGTCAGGGCTTCCACTACTTTCCTATACCTTCCTCGGGAGGCTTAATTTCTTGTTTATTATACATTTAATTTTAACACAATGGAAAGAATACTATGTTATTTATTCTAAATAACTCCAAGTAATATAAATAAAAATTATTCAACATTTCTAACGTGTCTATTTTGTCTGAATTCACTTTCAAAACTTTTAAAGCATCTTTCTCAAAGTGTTACTTTTGTCCAACATGATGAGTTTGTGCAGTATTAAATTACATCATTAAAAAAGATATGTTAATGAAAATTGTTATACTAAATAAAAGACATGAGGAGTTCAATTCATATGTCTTTCAATGAGAAAAATCCACATTTTTTAATCACAAAAATTTATAAAAATTATTTTCTATGCTAAACAGTGAAATATTTAAAAAAAAATTCTTTTATACATGAAACATTATTAAGAAATTAATAAATATCTTATTGAGTAATATACGGTTTCTACTAAAGAAATAAAAAGTAACATTTTAAAATATTTCTTACTTTTTTTGTTTATCAATTACATATGAAAGATCCAAAATTTAACAATAATGGTTGTATCTTTGAAACTATTGAAGATAGATCGATGAAATTTTTTATTTTGTCTTCATTTTTATAATACTATTTTGTACTAGAAAAATGAGAGGATTTAAATGAATAACAAAATTTTTTCTAAGTTCTTCCCTAAGTGCCATTTACGTGAAATACCAGCTTCATTTAATTACGTTCCTCGAGGCATTTTTCGTAGCTTAACTTTAGTGTTGTTAAATTCAAAGATTGCATCGAAACTGTTGTTAAATTCTCTGATGAGCTCTGTTGAGTCTCATCGGAACTCTGGGTTGGAGGGTTTGTTTTGCAACAACCTGAAGTTGCAACAAGGTTTTCTTCGATGATTAGGTCTTGAACTTACTTATTAGTCCAAGATTAGGTGATCCGTTTGCGAACAAAAAATGATGGCGTCATATGATGCGAAGAACCCACGGGGCAGATATAGAACCACTCTATGTAATAAATTTCTTTTGCCCATTTTTTAGGTATTAAATCGAAATAATACACCACTGCTCAGTTAAAATATCTTCATTATTTTTTTTCTGTTACTGATTAAAATTATTCTCGTAAAAATTCAAAACCGTATTGGGGAAGGGGACCTTACTGGGCCTTGGCTCAGAGTCCTTGCATAAGGGGAGCTGCCAGATCTGTACAGAATACGTTAAGGGGGCACAAAATAAAATTAGGGGGTACAATTTACCCTGGGCCCAATTTATTAAGCTATGGCACTAAACTAAGTCGTTGAATTGATATAATTCAACTGCAATGTCAGCCATATTTGTTCTTGTTGGATATTTCCGCTGATGAAATAAATAAATTATGGAGGATGCTTGTGAAATCGAAAAGGTAGCTTTATTAGGCATGTTTTACTTGGCTGTGTGGCCATACACAGATATAGAAAAGAAGTGAAGAAAAACAACAAAAAGAATGCTGGGTACAAACGAGAAACGAGGGGGATCCTGGGTAAAAACATCATTGTGTTCTCCCAATAGTTGGTGTCGTGTGTTAAGACATTTCCAACACCTCCCTCGTAGCTGTCGACGCCGATTATCGGTGTTTTTTTTCCGGTTAAACCCAATTCGGCAACGCACTCAGGTGTTGAGGTCCATAAAGTCTTTTTGTGAGGATGTCTGCTGTCATCTTTTGCGTCTCCAGATAATCCACTTGTATGTCACCCCTCTCACATGCTTCCCTCACGAAGGGGTAGCAGATGTCAATGTGTTTCGTACGTGCATGATGCAACGGATTCCTTGTCAGACACTGTGGGTTCTGGTTGTCGTTGAAAATCGTCGTCATTTCTTTCAACATTCCGGCTTCATCGAGAAAACGTCTAAGGTGGACTGCCTGCCTTGCTGCTTTGCTCAGCACAAAGTACTCCGCTTCTGTAGTCGAGGGATTGGTATGGATGATCCCGCATAAATACCACATCTGGTTCTTTGGGCTTCAGGAGTTTGGTCTACGGGTCCATGGGTATTCTAACTGGTTTGCAGTTCGCCATGTTGAATTTCTCCAGTATTGCTTTGGTGAATAGCTCCTGACAAATCTTCACTGGAGCTCCCCTGCCCGATTGACTGAACTCCATGCCAAGGCAGTAACTCACTGGTCCCAAGTCCTTCATTTCGAATTTGCGATTCAGGTTTCCTTTCAATTCCCTGATCCAGCTTTCGCTGTCACTTGCGATGATGATGTTGTCGACATAGATTCCCAACATCAAAAGGTTTGTCTCGAGATTTGCTACATACACACATGGGTCCACTTCATTCGGAACTGTTTGAGTTCGTGATACAGTTTCTTAAAGCATTGCCTTTCGGATTGCTTCAGTCCATATAAAGCCTTTACGTTCTTGCAGACTTTGTTTCCTCCTGCGTTCAGTTGTTTCAGCCAGTCTTGAGATGTATCGCAGATTGCATCTTGCCTCTAGTCATTTCGCTTTTTCCCTCCATTTTCGGCAGTGAACGCAGACAGAATTTCCTCGCGCTGATTGGGTACCTCCATGTAGATGTCTTCCTCTATCTCGTTATTTAGGTATGCGGTAACCACATCCATCTGGTGAACTGTCATCTGATGTTCCACAGCAATGCCCAGAATGGTACGTATCGAGCTGGCCCTTGCCACTGGTGCAAATGTCTCATGGGAATCTGTTCCTGGGAATTGTGCATAACCTTTCGCAACCAGTCACGCCTTACGTCGTTTGACTTGTCCATCTGCCTTATACTTAGTTCACAGCACCAGTCTGCTGCCGTTGGCTGTTCTTCTTTGGGGTCTGTTGACGATCCTCCAAGTCTTATTTTTGATTTGGGCATCGTACTCCTCGTAAATGGAGGACTTCCATTCATCCTTGTTAGGTCCTTCTAGGGCCTCCTTCATGGTTGGGGGGTCCAATTCTGTAACTTATTAACATGACCCTGCCGGCTCCTCTGCTTCTGGGTCGATGTTGGTATCTCCGTTTCGGTCTCGCTTTGCCGGTTGGAACTTCTTTCATGGTCTTCCGATTTTCTCATGCTTCACGAAGGTGGATCAACCAGATCCGTGTCATGTGGCTTGTCTGTAATTTTTTGCTACCTCTGGCTCAACCACGGTTCACTTACATCGTCTGCGGTGATTTTCTCTCTATTTGTTCCATCCCAGAGGCGGTCGACTTACTGGGTTTCGAACTCACAAGTCGTTGGTGTTGTCCCTGGGCCTGGTAATTCTTGCCCTTCCATGAAGTCTTCGTGCGAGCTGTCCAGTTCCATGTCGCCAACGAACTTTACGTCCCGACTGATGATGATTTTCCTTTCCTTCATTGCCCAGAGTCGATAGGCTTTTGACTTGTCACAGTAGCCGACGAATTTGCATTCAGTTCCGCGTTCGTCCAGTTTTTTTCTCTCTGGACTCTTGCTTAACGCATAGCATCGTCGGCCAAAGGTTTGCATGTGTCGCACTGTTGGTCGCCTACCTTTCCATATGCTGTGTGGAGTTTCTCTCTTCAGCCCTCTAATGATACATCGATTTTGAATATAACAAGCCGTGTTAACTGCCTCAGCCCAGAAAGATGAAGGGAATCCAGACTAGATCTGCTCGCATCTGGCCATCTCTACGAGTGTCTGGTTGAAACGTTCTGCGAGTCCGTTTTGCTGGGGTGTGTACAGGACCGTCAGCCTTCTCGGATTCCACTTTTCCTGAGGAGAGTGTCGAATCTCGCATTCTAGTATTACTTTCCATAGTCGCTCTGCAAGTACTTGATTTTCCTGTTGAGCTGGTTTTCAACGTGCGCTTTGTAGGATGCGAAGGCTTTAAAAACTTCGTCTTTGGATTTCAGAGGAACCACCTCACACCAGCGGGATGCCTCGTCGATGAATGTCGCAAAATACCTTGCGCCACCATTTGATGTGGTTTTCATTGGTCCACAAATGTTCGTGTGGACAATCTCCAAGAGTTCGGTTGCTCCTCCATCTCTCTAGTTTGGAAATTGGGTCTGAGCCATCTTTCCCCGGGCACAAACTTTGCAGGTTGGCAGACTCGTGTTGTCTTCCAGCTCTAGCCCGTGCACTGCATCTTTCCTTGCCGTTTCCTTCAGGTCTCCTTCGTTCAGGTTACCAAGTTTCATGTGCCATTTCTCAATTCTCCATTTTCCTTCAGCCTTTCCCTCAGCCATTGCTGCAGTGTGTTTTTCTTGTCGCACGAAGTAGAGGTGGCCGACACGATCGGCAGTGAAGAGTACTCGCAGAGTTTTCGCAGAGGACGTACGCCTTGTCCTTCTTGAAAAGTACGTCAAAGTTCCTGTCCGTAATTTTGGGCATGGGCATGAGTCTCATCCGCAGTTGAGGCACGAAGTAGGATTTTTCAAGTGTAAGCTGCTCACTTGAGTTCCCATCTGTCAACTTCAGGGTTTTGTTGCCAATTCCTTCAATTTAGGTGGTGTCAATGCTTGCTAGGTTCAGTGATTGTTTGATCAGGTCCAGGTTGCTGAATTGCTCCTGTTTTGGGTTCATGTGTGACGTGCACCATCCCAAATCGGTTCCAAACGCTGACTGCATGACGGACTCGTTTGCTGTCAACTCCATTGCGATTAGGGATGTTGCACTTCCGTTCTGATCCCTTTTGGCAGACCTCGTGGGACACTCTGATGCCTTGTGGCCCAGTTTCCGGCATCAATGAAACAGGAAGTTGAATTTCTTGCCGCCACCATCTGATGCACTGCCCTTGGAGTCATTCTTGGTCCCTTTCCGCTGGTTTCTATTTTGGTCGGTTGCGTTTCCCAGCATACATTGCTCCCGATGTCGAGTCGCTCTCCTTTGATTTCCTCGCCTCGTACTCCTCTGCAATCTTCATGTGAAGCACCTCTGATTTTGAGAGATCGTCACGAGTTTCGATTGCACACTTGAAGTTCTCGAAGGATTCTGGAAGACCATACAGTAGCAAGATTGCCAACAGATCGCTGTGGATTTCCAGGTCCATCTCGGCCAGCTTGTCGACTGTATCGAAGAATTCCGCCAGATGATTTCGGACGTCCTTCCCATCTTTCACTGGAGAAAGAGTGAGCCGCCTTAAGAGCGTTGCCTTGCGTGCCGTTTCCTTCGACTGATATATTTTCTCCAGTCTCAGCCAGAGTTCCCGTGACGTTTTGCAATTTTTGCTTGCTTCAGTTCGGCTGGTGATATTGAGAGCACAAAGTCAGACTTTGCTTTTTGGTCATTGGAGTCCCAGCTATCTATTTCCGCACTATGGTTATTGGTTGCCGTTGGTACTGGTCGTTTGATGGTTGCATTTATATAGCCCGATTAATCGTTTTCAACTAGTATTGCTTCTGCTTGGATTCGCCATGTGTCATAGTTTTCTTTTGATAAAAGTTCTATTCTAGTGGTGAGAATCATGGTCGGCAAATTGTGGGAATTGGCTGACTACGATTCCAAATTCCAGCTCGGGAAGAGAAAAAAAAACTTACACCCAACACTGTTTTTTTCTAACTTTTTCCACCGTATAATGAAAAGGAGAAAGACTTACAGTTTGGTGTTATTTTTTCTAGTCCAATCAGTTGTATTTAATTCCGAGTACGTTTGTTTTCCACATTTCGTTCCAATGCAGCAAGCAGAATTTCTTTTCCTCTTTTCTTCTATATAAAGTCACTAGATCCAAAAAATATTATTCCCGCAGTGTAAGCATGCTGGTCCGTAATCTGTTGGATATTTCCGCTGATAAATTAAATAAATTATGGAGGATGCTTGTGAAATCGAAAAGGTAGATTTATTAGGCATGTTTTACTTGGCCGTGTGGCCATACACACATATAGAAAGGAAGTGAAGAAAAACAACAAAAGGAATGCTGGGTACAAACTAGAAACGAGGGGGATCCTGGGTAAAAAAGATCATATGTTCTTCTAATAGATGGTGCCGTGTGTTATGACATTTCCAATAATTTTGCTGATTACTGTTTAGGCATCAGTCCTGATGTTAAATAACACTACCGTTGAATCAGTCATAAAAGCGATGATTTTAACAACACGCAGTATGAATAATAATAATTATTAACTGGAGATACGTCTCCAAGCATAGGTAATGATTTTTCAATTGAAAAATGGAAGGAAAATTCTGCGACCTGGATTCGAACCAGGGACCTCGACTATCATGGCCGAAGCCTCCACCAATTGGGCTATCGCAGACACCACGGACAGCTAAGCTGTCTCAAGGTGTCTTAAAGACAACCAGGTTGTCACGGTTGAAAGCCCAATGGGAGACAGGAACCTGGCCCGCAGATCGAGAATTTCTCCACTCCAAACCATCAGAAAGTTGATGAGCTCACAAGTGAATAACAACTTCCCGTCTCCCATTCGGTTCCCGTCTCCCAGAGACATCAGATTGCATCGAAACTGTTGTTCAATTCTCTGGATGAGCTCCCAGAATAAGCTGTAAGTAAACTGTTGTTATTTCTTTACTCTGTGGATGAGCTACTTTGAATCTTATCGGAACTCTGGGTTGGAGGGTATGATCAAAAACGATAAGAAAGGAAGACCAGACAATCCTCTGTTTTAAGTGATCCGCGCAGCTTTCTTCATGCAACATGTCATTTGATGTACTTTTGCCCAGGACTTTGGAGGGTGTCATTATCGTATATTAAAATAAAGTGAAATGATGTTAATTATTCAAAAAAGTTATGTATTTAATAAATAAATAAAAAAATATAATGTTGCATTCCTTTAACGTTGTTACTTTTATTAAATCGAAACTCTGAGAAATCGAAACTAAAAGTGTTTGATTCCACTCAGTTCTTTTATTATCTCATAACGATTGATAATCATTTCGAACAGCAATCTGCAGCTGATTCAAATGAAATATGTCATTGGGATGCTGGCGTATAGCTCCAGTTTGTTTCAACAGATGAGTATATATGTATAAATCATTGCTCAGTTTAAGTTGTGGAATTTTAATCTTTTATATCCATCAGTTTAAATTTGTATGTTTGCTGAAGTTTATACTGTTTTGTACTTAGGTTTGATTCTGTTTTACATATGGATTAGATTTTTTTTTGTTTTGTATTAGTTTGTGTGGTGATTATATTTGTTATTTCTTGAAAATTATTTTATCCATTCCTGGATATAATAATTTGTGTCTTACATTTACTATTGTTGTGCTAGAATCTTATTAAACGTTGAAGTTATTACTCACATTAATTATTAATTATAAAAATTATTACCTTCTGGTACTTCAATTTTATTGATTTATCAATATAAAATTTTTGTGATATCGTATATAAATATATATTTATTCACTTTGATTTTTTTTTAAAGTCTCAATTTTTTATTTTTTTATTATTAGTAAATTATTTCTTTAATTATTTAGGAATTGTCCTAAAAATTCTGCGTTAATTAAGATGCGTTAATTTAAATTTAATTAAAATAATTTTTAATCGTAATAATCGCAAGCTAATAAAATGAGGAAATATCTTAAAAAGAAGAGGTTGTTTGAGGTTAATTGAAGAAATGTAAAAAGAAAGGCTGCTTGGAGGGTAGAATTGTTTTTGCCCGTTCCGCTAGCTAGTAATGGCGCTAGTTAGAGGCATCATTTTCTCCTATGGGAACACGTGTAATTGTCTTACTTTCTTATCGTCTTTCCTTCTTATGATTTGCAACAACCCGAAGCAATGCTTTCTTTGTTGAATGACATAACGTGATCCATTTGCGAACGAAAAATGGTGGCCACATATGATGCGAAGAACCCATGATGGAGAGATATAGAACCATTCTACGTAATAAATTACTTTTGCCCACTTTTAGCTAGTAAATCTAAATAATAGGCCATGCTCAATTAATACATATTCGTTATTACTTCTTTTACCATTTAAAATTCCCATCATAAAAAATCAGAGAATCAGAGTCATAGCGTGCAGGCTCCCTCCACGGGCCCTTGCATAATGGGAGGCAATAGAGCTGTACATATTACATTAAGGGGGCGCAAAATACAATTAGATAGTACAATCCGCCCAGGGACCAATTTACTAAGCTATGGCACTGAACAAACTCACATGGCCATACTCAGAGGGGATTGAGGGGGCTGCATCCTCCAAAATTGGCCTCCATGTCAACTAAATCTGTTACATGGGGGAGCTGAGTAGATGAGGTCCTTGATTTGGTGCATACATAATGAGGTGGGCGTGGCCGATTAAACCTCGATTTCCACCAATCAGCGTGGAGCATTCACCCCACGTGACCCCACACCTCCCCCCTTCCCTCTTTCCTGACGTCACAGACGCTCAACCAAT
>JAHWFO010071428.1:122072-137064 GCA_023313115.1 Rhysida immarginata | reverse complement strand
GTAATACTAGCCGCCACTTCTACAATACTAGTACGCGGACGCCATCGCTCTGCTGACGCTCCGTTCCTGCGTCCCCTGCCCGCGGCGCACGCTCCCTCGCTTCGCTCATGGCGACGTCGAATTATAAACGTACCCCTTTGCAAATTGGTTACAGGAGGGAGTTGGTTTCCCCCCCGGCCGGTTACAGGAGCCCAATGGTCACTTTTTGTTTCATTTGCCACAAATCGCATAAAAACCAAAACATTAACCAAAACTCCGCAAACAACGTCAATGCCAAAAAAAAATGGGGAAAACTTTAGCATCTTCCCTTCACCAGAAGCCAAAATCACCTAACCACTGCGCAGTATCGTCATCTACAGAGAAAATTCTAAAAGGGGGCGACCAGCTTTGAAGGAGATTAAGAAAAAACAGGGGCTGGGTTTTTGGGGGGGCACATTCTAAAAGTGTGGGTGGTCTAAAAGCACAGGCGGATCCAAAAGTGTGGGTGGTCTAAAAGCACAGGCGGATCCAAAAGTGTGGGCGGCCTAAAAGCACAGGCGGATCCAAAAGTGTGGGCAAACCTAAAAAGCGTGGCTACATTATTGTTAAAAAAATTTTTTTCCCCTCTCAGACACGGTCTCTTCCCCCCCCTTTCCACTTTCTCTTTCGGTGGCCCTCAATTGTCACTGTTTTCCGTTACTAAAACGCCAAGGGTTAACTATTACATACACATCTCCACACGATTATTCCACTTTGGCCAATCACAGGTGCCTCATGGTTCGCGTTTTTTTTTTTATCACTAGCGGCAATGACAGTGGTTTTTGGCCACTTGACCTAACTAAACGATTAATGTTCACTATCAAAACAACCGCAAAGACTGTTTAACATACACAAAGTTACCTGTTGGGTGAATTAACAGAGTGGGCGGCAAATCACCGTTTCCGAGAGCGCTCATGCGCTCTGGAGACATACATAGCCCCTGGTGGTTGCATGCAGGGGGAGGGGGGTGCCTACAGTATTCGGACTGAAGCACGGCAAGACTAATTCGTTTTTTGGGATTTTGAGGTTTTGCGTTTTTGATTGTGCAGACTGTGAACTTTCGGCTCGCGATTGTTGAGATAGTGAACATTAACCAACCTAATCTGTTTTAACTAAATACATACATACCCCAACCTGTTTAGTTATAGGGAGTGGAACATTTCCTCCTGCCAATCACAAGCAGCTAATTGTTTGCGCTCATTTTTAATCAATGGTGGCACCAAAAGTAGTTTTGGGCCATTTCAACTAATCCAATTTAACCTAATACCTCAACCTGTTTAGTTACACGGAGTAGATAATATCCAAAACATAAAAACTGACCCCAACAAAACACACCCCACAAAGCTCCCCACCCCCACAAAACACACCCACAAGCCAAACCGTTGCCCGCACAATAAAAAAAACCACTTAAAATTGCACATAAAATTTTAAAAACTCAAAATCTTTTTTTGCAATTTAAAAACCAAAACAACAAATGAAAAACAAACAGAACCAACATCAAATTTCAAAAACACACTCCCAAAAAGCGCAACAAACGTTGCCAACTGGACAATTGTTTCCCATGAAACAGGCAACAACAACAACAACAACAACAACAGCCAAACAAAAAAAGCGCACCCGCTTCAGCAATCACAGAACGTCAAAATCTCCAGGTTTCATTTTTCGTCAAACAACATGAGTAATTTTGCAGACATCAACGCCTACCAAACGTAGTATGAAAGGCTCATCAGCGAAAAAAAAAAACCTAATCGCCCACCTACAACGTTCCATAATCCAAAAAGACGAAGAAATCGCCGAGTTGAAACGGCAGCTACCAAAGAAACCCAAAGAAACCGAAGTTCCAACAACCAAAACACCCGGACGAGAAGAAAGAAAGCTTCACCAACGAAACCCGAGCCACCTCCAAAATCCACACAAACAACCCTCCAAACAGAAATTGTAGGTGTTGGCATTCAATTATAATATTTCAACATGGTGTTAATAATAGTTCAATTTTGTACAGTCAACCAAAGGAAATAATCCACACGAGTTTAATAGTTAATATTACATTTCATGCTAATGTGTTGCTTTAATAGCTTTTTTAATTATAATTATTTAAATTTAATAATCTTAATAATGTTAACTCTAAATGTAATATTAAATTATTAAAAATAAATTAATATTGAAACGGTAAAACTTAGAGTAAAATTCAAGTGTGGATTATTTCCCTTTGACGACTGTACAACATGGTATCCCAACGCAAAAAGAGTCCAAGACTTAAACAGATTTCACGACAAAAGCAGAATTTTCCCAGAAAAACAAACAACACAAAACGACTTTAAAGACCCAAAACAAACACCAAAAAAAACATCGGTAGTCGGACCGGCCCGTCTCCGACACAATTACCATAATGTAATTTAAGACCTGAGATTAAAGTTTTCTTTAATGAACTTTCATTAATTTTTGAAAACTGCATCTGGTGCTTCATTCTTCTCTGTTTGACTACCTCTAAAACTTGTACATATTATTTATGAAATTTCCACTAAAATGGCATACTATTATTCCGTAAAAATTACTGGTTATACTAGCAGGCTCTTATGAAATTCAGAATTTTCTCTGAAAACCAGTACCCTCTCTTCTTGGCATAGAATCATTTTTAAACGATTGCATCATTAATTTTTAAAGAAATTTTATACAAAAAACCCGGTATTTTTTATTATTATTATACTCTAGTTCTTAAATCATAAAATTTATTATTATAATTTCAGTAGCCTGCCTAGTATTTTAAAGAATATTTTAACCTTAAATAGCCATAAACCATTTTAATAGCAGGTATTTTTGCTGATGGATCATTTCATTCACTGTTTATTTTTTTAGCCAGTGTTATTTTTAAAACTAATTTAATAATGCAGATTTTGTTATCTATTTAGGTGTTTTTCTGATAATATTTCATGTATGGGGAACAGATGTGGAACATGGTTACAGGCATCAGAAAGAGAGGATTTACTGGGAAAAGATGTGTTAACAATAAGCAAAACATACAAATTGTGTTCATTATACATTATATTTTGTAGAACCTTACAAAAGTTTCATATATTTTTGTTTGATTATATTTTGTAAAAAAAAAAACATTTACTATTTTAAACGTTGTATTCATAAACTGCGAAAATAATTATAAATAACTATGTATATTAAATTAATTACATAAATCTGGCAAATATTTAAAAATTCTATTGGAACTGCCTGTAAATATTGCATATTATGTTGATGTTTATTTTTTTTACATTTTTGGTGGAATAAAATCGGACCTTGAAAAATGAATCGAAGTGTTTTTCTTAAAGCGTAATTTTATGCTATAAAAACAGAATTTAAACAGTTTGGATTAATGAATATGATAAAATACAATAGTTAAAACCAATATCAAGCAGATATATATAAAAAGCATGGGAGGGTAGCAGCAAGAACGGATGAAGGGGGGGGGGGGTAGCAGTAATGAAAACGTTATTACGCCATTTATCAATTTACTGCAGTTTCTTGTATGACGTCAGTAATGAACTTTCCCCGTAGAACTTCCTCGGACTGTCAGAGGGCGCCACATGACCGGAATTACAGAATTTCAATGGGCTAATCGACAAATGCCAATTCTCCTTTTACAATTGTCTCTGGCTCCCGAGAGCAGGAGTTAAGCAACAATTACACTAACATTAATCTTAAATTTAAACTAAAGATATGAGTAACAATTAATCGGGCACCAACATACCCCCACCAATGACAGCTCTGAGTCACTCTAAAAGTTGATCCAAATTAATTCGATACAACTTCCCGACTGGTCTTCGAAATACACCATTCGTCGTCTTTACGTCCACTACGCAAATTTGTCCATCTTGTACAGGGAAAATATTTATAATAAGTCCTTTTGGCCAACTATTCCGGGGTAGATTACCATCCAATTTAGACGAGATCTCCTATCTTGACTTCTTTAGGTTTGACATGCCACTTTGCCCTCTGGGATGACAATGGTAGATATTCTCGTAACCATCGCTTCCGGAAGTGATCCACTAGTCCTTGACCAACTCTCCATCGTTTCCTGAGTGAAAGATCTTTATTCACTCTCTCCTGGTGGCTGTTTTGCGCTTGTAGTTGACAAGAGAAAACAATTTGGTGTCAAAGCTTCTACATCATTATGATCTGTTGAAACAAACGTTATTGGTCGAGTATTAACTATAGCCTCTGCCTCCGCAAATACAGTCAACATCATTTCATGTGTCGTGACTCGGTTCTTCATAATGGCTTTCAATGTGGTTTTTATTGATCTTATCAGCCGTTCCCATGCTCCTCCAAAGTGAGGCGAACTTGTTGGTATGAAACGCCAATCCGCCACGCTATCAACATTATCAACAAGCAGGAAAATCTGCGGTTGGAGCCGGCGAGTGTGTCACGGAATTCGAATGACATCGCGAATTCCGATGACGTCGTCCATCGCTACCGGACCCATTTCTTCTTTCCTTTGAAACGGGAAGGTGGACGACGAAACTGCCTATGTCAACAAGAGCGTCATGCAGGAGCCAATCAGCTGGAGGAGCGGGAGTTTCGTCATGAGGAACGGAGAAATGATGAGCTAGGCAATTGGAATGAGGAAAAGATTCCAGCGAAGTAGAATGCTTCTAGCAATAAGAAGAAGGAGGGAAGATGGCAAACGATCGGTTTCTGTAAGTGTAACTTCCCAGCCTTCTGCAGAAAGAAGCGAGGCGAAAACTTCAGCCAGTGAGCAAGCCCCTGCTAGAACGAAATTGCACGACGTGGCAAAACGGCCAGCAAAGCGAGGAAGAGACGTCTTCAGCTAGCTTTGCTTGTACTCCACGACTATCGACTGGACATTTCAACAGAGCACTACCCAGATAGTAAAACGCTCAGATATAGCGAGCTAAGAGTCCAAACGACCATACAAGGATTGTGGCCATTCGGTTTATCAGTGCATTTCGAACGGGACCTTGGTTTCACTTGTTAAGCAATTGCGGCCGTGAGAACAACTGAATAGCAATACCCGTGTTCCCTTCTTTCTTAGCACCGAGTGTTAATGATAGGAATTAGTCTTACCTGTATCGAGTCCATTAATGGCTATTTGTTTCTGTCTTTGTGCTACAGTTGCTGAGTGTGAATGGTGCCCATTGTTTGTAAGCGGCCATCTTTCATTTTCCAGATTATGACATTCTTACTCATTTGTGCGAGTGTGTTTATTATTCGCTGTTCTACAGCGTAGCGGTCTTCATGAAAGTGCTATCTTGATAGACCCACTAAGCTTAAGGTGTGCGACGTTGAGTTTTTTGATTGTATTAATGTGTTTGTCGCAGACACGTAGCGTAATTGGTCACTTCGTGAAATGTCCAGACACTTCGCGAAGTGTCCAGTTGCATTGGACTCATACCGTAATTCTACTGAATTACTGTATCTTACCGTAATTCTACTGAATTACTGTATCTGTCTGGACAATTCGCGAAGTGTCTAGACACTTCATGAAATGTCTAAGGCAGGTCAGACCGATACAGTAACAATGCCAAATCCCATGCAGGAAAATTTTATCTATGAACCAGATTCACGGCCTAATGATAGCACCACTGTTGATGAGTAATGGGTGGCGTAAACGGGGAATGTTAAAACAATTACATGAGCATACAACAGCAATCAAGATTTAGAAATTGCCCACGTTGGCGGTAGGAGATTGTATACTTTTAGCAATTCCAGAGTTTGACAGGGAGCTAGTCGATCCACAAAATCTCGTAGGTGTTGTGACTACTGAAATAAATGGTTTATATCAAATAGGATGCAAACATGGAATTATAAAATGTCGGTTCGAAATAGAGAATATTAAAAAGGCTGGTTTAACTTTTTTAAACGAAAAGAAATTGAATTTACGAAGGAATATAGAGCTCAAAGACTATCATGGGGCTTTCAGTGCGACACAGCGACACTAATCACTATTTCACACGTTTGTTGCTATCACTATGTGGCTGAGAATCTGTTAAACAAAGTTGCGGAGGGCATGGATACTTTAGGTGTTCTTGCAAATCGTCTAAAAATATTGCTCAATAAAAAGATGTATATGTAAAAAGGACGGTAGGTAATGCAATAGTAGATGCCAAGGTCTTGCATTAATACTGAAAGACTTTTAATTAATTTTGAGATCATATATTTCATCCACAAATACTGTTTTGTAAATCAGCCTAAATTCATTTTGTTTAGAATGAAAATAAATATGAAATAAAGAAAAATGAAATTTGTGTTTCCTTTTATCCATTTTTTTATTTTTTAGAATTAATATTCAATATTATCTTTTAATATTCACCATAAATTGTTTATGCTTCCCTCTTCTTGCTTCAATTTCTTTGAATAATCATTTCAGTTTCCGTTAATTAAATTCTTCACATAGAATTTTGTTTTTGAGATTGTCATCTATTTCACAAGGTAAAACCGAATATATTACAAGAAATTTATACCATAACCATTCAGAAAGTTTTACTTTGCATTAATATTTATGTATACAATTACATTTTTCTAATTTTATAAAAACTAAAATAATCTTCGCAAAAAATTGTTGAAATTTATGAATAATAACTAAGCCATTTTTTTGAAAATAATATATAAAATAAATTCTTATAAAAAATTTTAAATTTCAGTTAATTATAATATGCAAATTATATTGTCATTGCGATAGCTACAATTTTCCTGCACGGGATTTGGCATCGTTACTGTATTAGTCTGGCCTGCTGCAGACACTTCGCGAAGTGTCCAGACAGATACTGTAATTCTACCTAATTACAGTATGAGTCATGTCCAATTACGCTATGTGTCTGCGACATGTTCAAATTCAGCTTCAGAGTTTGAGGTGCTGTCAGTGTAATTATCCTATTGTACTTATTTTGTGTGCTATATTAGATAAGGTGACTGAAATTAGTGTCCTGTATAAGTGATTTGATTTTACGTTGTGCGCTGTTTATTTATAAGGCATTCCAATGAACTGAGTGACAGTTTGCTTATAAACTTTTTATTCAGTTAACGTACTGCATTTGGTTGCAGTTACCTATTGTGTAGTTGTTTGGTGGTGCAATTGCAATTTCATCGCTCAAGTTGAGCTTAATTTATATTTGGGTTTATGTATAAGGAAATCACAGACCTAGGAGATACAGAGAGAGCTGTATAGGTTGACAGAAACGTGTCCTTTGTCAGCTTTAACAATCAATGCATCGGCTTCAAAGAGTTTCTTCTTTACGGATATGGCAGATTTGGAGTTAGAGATTTGCTCACAGGGGAAGTAGGAGGCTCTAGCGTCGTTGTAGGATTTTCGGATGCGATGGCCATCTATGGCGCTAATTGGAGGCAGTAAAGTAATTGTGCGTTCTGTGGCCACTGATGACTAGGAAGACATGGGCGATGCAGGTCGTCGAGTTTTTGGCATAAAGTCTTGAATTTGTGCTCTCGAAAAGAGTCCAGCCTGATTTCATCTTCATCTATCAATGGCATGAGAAAACCCGGTGGAAGAAACGAGGAGACTTGCAAGTGGAGTCTATAGAGGTCATCGTTCAGGCATTGTTTTTTAGAATAAAGGATGGAACTAGCTCTAGTTACCCAGCAGTGTTGCATCTAGGTTAAAATAGAGGGGCGCGGCGCCCTGCCTTTTCTCAGCGCGCCCTGCCTTTTCTCTGCACGCCCTGCCTTGCCTTTCTCAGTAGTGTTGTCAACTCAAACAATGTTTTACCCGCAAAAACAGTTAAAAAACCAATGAATTCAATTGTGCTAATTTTTAATGCGTTAAAATAGAAGAATTAAGAATGAAGGATATTTTTTCAAAATTTTTTGTGTTAATCGAGGCCATCGAGAACTCAAGTTACATTCGCTAAGATAGCAGCGCTGTTTGTCCCGCACGCCTGCTTCGAGGCTTCCTGTATAATCTCGAAAGCCTCGTCTGTTGCTTTTTCCAGTTGACGGTGGCGCTAGTGTTCTGTGCAGCTTTCACCGATACGAGGCACATTACATATTTTCTAGTACTAATATTTTCACGATTATCAGCCACGCAGTTTTACGATTATCAGCCGATTATCCTGTTATTTACTTGCCTGCCATGCCAAGCAGAAAGTGAAAGGAAAAAGAACGCTTGAAAATTGCCAAATCCTATCCTCCAGTGAACGAATTATTTAACCGCCAAAGAAATGAACAAACGCAAAATCATCTTAACGAAAATATCGCCGCTGTTGCTGTTGACGAAAATATTGCCGACGTTGCTGCTGACGAAAATATCGCCGCTGTTGCTGCTGACGAAAATATCGCCGCTGTTGCTGTTGACGAAAATATCGCCGATGTTGAAGAAGAAGAGGCCATAGAAAACAGAAGGTATGTTTATTATTTCCAGTATTTTTTTTAAATTTCCATTTAACAACAGCGTTCAGATGAACGCGGCCACGATGATGCACTTGAATTTGCACATATTTTAAGTGCATGTTTGATTCATTTGCGGAAAAAAATTAATCAAGTTTCTGTTTTGAAGCGTTTTTACTTTGGAATTATTTTCTTTGGTGGAAAGACGCGAATCTTGATTAACGAAGTTAACCTAATTTACCTATATTTAGCTGAAATAACAATTTAACTAAGCTAATCTATGCTATATCAGGTTAGATCGTTTATTAAATTGATTAATTAGACATGTTTCAACCCTTTTGATGTTGATAAATCAATCCCTACACGCTCATAGACGTCGCCCATTAAAAGTTAACTACATCACTTTTCTACTGAAACAAAGATAAAACCAAGCTCAAAAGAAGCTTGAAGAACTGAATGAAAAACGGTGTTAATATTAAATTTGTGCTTCATCCCACGCTCACCTAGACACTCCCCTTAAGATTTTTATGATAATTTGAACCAAAAATAGTTTGTAATTTCAGTGTTCAAGGACATCCAAATGATGCCCAGATTCCCCGAACAAAACGTCATAAAAAAACGGTAGAGATAGTGGTCATTCAGTGGGTTACAAAGACACCTGGACTCGCTTTCCGGACATTATTCATGTGATAGGTGATGACAGTTCTGATAAAGGTGGACTCGTATGTCAACTTTGCAAGAAGTGGAATACAACTGGCAGAAATAGGAGTAAAACTTGGAGCACAAAGCCATATCAACTTTTGCGAGAAGACAAAATACAGGAACATCTACGAAGTCTTCAGCATCAAGAAGCTTTGGCATTGGAATCTAATTCATTTCATGATACTGATATCTCTGAATCGATTAGAAAATGTAAAGAAACTGCAAAGGAAGGTATCATCGAGTTGCAAAAATTATTTCATTGGCTTGTGATCCATAATTTGCCAATAAATCTCTACGACTCCCTAGTCCAACTTGTTCTGGAAGTTGATATCAATAAAATAAGATCAATTCAAAAAGGAAAAAATGCAAGCCACTCCTCCCGTACTACAGCTACAGAATTTCTAAAATGTAATTACTGAAGAAAGCACTCAACAATTACAGTCAAGCCCTTCTCCTGTATTTGGCATGATGTTAGATGAAGGAAGTTCAGCAGTAGCAGTAACTAAAGTATTAGGAGTCTCAGTGAAATTCATAAATGAGACTATGCAACCAAGCTTCCGATTTCTAAAACTTATTCAATTACAAAATGGTTCATCTGAAACAATCACCAATGAAGTATTATCACTAATGAACAAATACAATATTAATGATGAAAAATAGGAAAGAAAATAATTCGAACATCTGAGGTAGGCGTACCATTAAAACCCTCAGTGATCATCTAATGATTTATTCTTTAACAATATTAATGTTGAAAAGATAGGAAGCATTGGCACTGACGGTGCATTGGTAATGACAGGACGCCAAGCTGGTGTTGTTGCCAGACTTACAAGACATAAGGACACGATATTAGGACTCCACTGTTACAATCATCGGCTAGCTTTGCCTGCTAAAGATGCATTTGCTGTGGTTCCAGCAATGGTATATGTAGAAGAAATGCTGGAAGGATTATATAAATTTTATCATTATAGTCCAAACAGGACAGGTACTCTGAAGTGTTTACAAGAAGTTTTTAATGGTGCATGCGTTTCTATTAAGCAAGCGAAACATTTTCGCTGGCTCTCTTATGATGGTGCAGTACAAGCTGTTCGTCTGTCATACAAGCCCCTCATTATAGATTTAGAACACAGAGCTAGCTTGAAACGAGAAATTATAGAAAGTTCAAAGGCCAAAGGGTTTTTAAAGAAGTTGAAGGTCGGTCACAATTTTCTTTCGATACTTCTACTCTCAGATGTGTTACCAAAGCTCAGTTATCTATCTACTGCATTGCAAGGAAGAACTGTGAATATGCTAGAAGTTGAGAAGAAACTACAGTCTGTGCTAACCGAAATAAGAAATTTGAAAGCTGAGAATGGTAAATACATGTCCCTTTCACAACACATGGCTGATGAGCTTGGAATCACGTTAGGAGAAGATACATTGACCTCATTCAATTCCGGTATTAAAATCAAATTTCTCACATCCCTTGAAGAAAAGCTTCAGGTAAGATTTCAGGCATCAGATGTATTGCAATCTCTTGCAGTGTTGGATTTAACAAACAACAATGGTGGTCTGCCTGCATCTCTATATGGGTTAGAGGAAAGTAAGACTTTGTCAAATTTCTTCAAAATGGAGCAGGATATGCTGATGGATGAGTGGACTGCAGATTTCAATGACGAGGAACAATCCATAGAAGAAATGTATAGATTATTGTTAAGACCGTCATACAGAAGTGCATTTCCAAAGTTATTTGAATTATATTCCGTAGTTATCACACTGCCAGTGTCAACTGCTGAAGTGGAACGTTTATTTTCTGCTATGAAACTGATTTATACAGATTTAAGAGCTAAAATGAAGGTGGAGACAGCAGATATGTTGTTACAAATTAGGATTAATGCCCCAGAGAGGAATAGCTTTCCGTTTGAGAAATCAGCAGATAAATGGCTTGAACTAAAGCCAAGGAAGGTATGACTGACGATGTGTAATCACCATGATACAGTATTTGCTTAATTGTGATTGTTAAATGGATATTGGAAATTGAACAAATAAATTACTTTTTGAATATTTTATATTAAAAGAATTGCTTTTTGTATTTATTTAATTACATATTTATTTATTTGTTTAAAGTATTCATTGTAAAGTGCCCTTGTGTCTCACATTTGCCCTACCTTCTGATCAAATGTGCCCTAATTATTGTTCACTTCCCTGCCCTGCCACTTTGCTAGATGCAACCCTGACCCAGGTCCGTATTGCAGCAGACTCTGTGGCTTGGGCTGCAATGGATTTATTCCAGATGATGACACGGGCGTACTTCGGTTCCCGTCGTTCACGTAGGCAAATTCGGTTGAACCATATGTTCTGTAGTGGCAGCGAGTTTCCACTTCATGTGGAACATCTTAAAGATGAGGTTGGTAAGATCAATAAATTGGGAGCTGTTAGCATTGTTTCTATCAATGAAATGTTTATAATACGTGACAAAGGAAACGTTTCTGTCATCCTACCGCTCTCTCTACATCTCCAAGGACTGTAATTTCCTTTCCTCTAATAATTTTTCTCTTCCGACCCCACCCCTAAATACCACAGAGCTATCATCTCAGTTATTAACCAATCTCCCCGCCTCCACCTTATTCCCTCAACCCCAGCCCTCTACACATAATTCCCTTACACAAAATCCGTAAGTCTTATAAGCCCATATGACCTGTTGTTAACTATTCCCCAGCCCCCTCCCATACTGTTGCCAAATCTCTCTCCTCTGCGGCCATTTTAGATCAGAAGAGTAGATAAGAGACCAGGTGGTCGCCCCCTCCACCTGCCATTTTGAAAAACGGCGGCCATTCTGTTGTTCTTCATATTTTGAATCCACTTTTTTATGAATAATAATTATGCTTTATTCAATTAAGATAAGAAAGATGAAAAGATAAGAAAAAGGAGAAAGAGAAAGAAGTAGAAACGGAAGAAAGAAAGAGAGAGAGAGAGAGAGAAGGAAAGAAAAAGATGGAGAGAGAGAAAAAGAAGAGAGGAAAGCGGAAAGAGAGGAAAGAGAAAGAAGAGTGAAGGAGAAGTGGTTTTTTGGGGGTACGCTGATTGGGACCACCCAAAACAATTCGCCTTTGTTAAATCAGAATAAAGCATGGCCGCGGAATAGGCACCCTGACCGAGAGAACGTTCAACCATCTGTTACCCAGTGGCTGCACTAGTCAGGGGAAGGTGCCCAACCATCCCTAGTTAACCGAATCACCACGGCTCTTATGCCCTTGGCCACGGCATAAGGGGGGTGCAGATCAATCCCCTTCGAGGCTCACAGCGACGGCTGCCCTGTGTGAAGCGGTGGTGCTCGGCATCTCAATGGAGTGTTACGACTACCTAAGCTCTGCCCTCCACTTTCTGCACAGGAACCAGCGCCCTGGTCGAGTCTCGAAGTGCCCCAGCTGCCTCGACCGCCCGCCCGCCTGCATAGGCGTGGGTGGACCGGAACCTCTGCCCTGTCGCCATAAGAGCGCTCTGGCGACAGGTCAGGCGGTTCAGGACCACCGACACCAAGCACAGGGTGGGAGGGAGAGGCAGCGACCCCCAAAAAACCACTTCTCCTTCTTTCTCTTTCCTCTCTTTCCGCTTTCCTCTCTGCTTTTTCTCTCTCTCCATCTTTTTTCTCTCCTTCTCTCTCTCTCTCTCTCTTTCTTTTTTCCGTTTCTTCTTCTTTCTCTTTCTCCTTTTTCTTATCTTTTCATCTTTCTTATCTTTTTATCTTTATTGAATAAAGCATCATTAATATTCATAAAAAAAGTGGATTCAAAATATGAAGAACATCAGACATGCCCGCCGTTTTGAAGACATCTACTCTTCTGATCAAAAATGGCCGCTCCGTTGCCATGGCAACCCAAAATGGTGGTCCGCTAGGGCTTATCTTATCTTTTGATCTTATCTCTGCTGATAAGAAAGGGTGGCATGAGGCGGATTTGTGTACCACCGCCTGAGGCGAGGGTGTGGTGGGCGTGGTCGCCGCCATCTTGGGTCAAAGGTCAACTTGATACACAAAGGGCTGCCCCTACTACTATCGTCTTTCTTTTACCACCGTTATGTTGATGATATCCTAATAATATTTGACTCCCGCACTACCTCCCATGATGCTATCTCTACTATTTTTATTTCCTTCTCCCCCCATAACCAGTTCGCATCCGATACCAAAGTTAACAAGTCCATCCATTTTGTCGACATTCTCATCACTAATGACCCCATCACCCATCACTTCTTCTCTGTTTGCCGTAAACCTACCACATCTTCTAACCTAAGCCACCATTCTTCATCACATCCTTCTTCCCATAATTTGCTTCCGTCCGTTTCCTCATAGATCGTGCCCTCAAGCTACCTCTTCCTCTGCATTTTGCATCATCCAATCCCTTGCCTCTACGAATGGATTTTTCCCTCCACCTTTTCCCGTCTAATAAGTCGCAGAAAACTCGTCCTCCTCAACCCCAAGCCTCAAGTCCCATCGCAGCCCAAGAAATGTGTTGTATACCTTTCCTTGGCCCCTATTTTCCCCGCCTAACTAATTTCCTTTCTTCCCTTGGCCTCCACATTTCCTTCTGATCTTCCACTCCGTGTTTCCGTACGTTGAACCCTCCCACCCATACCAATACCAATACATTTCCGTTTTGGTGTATATCGATTAGACTGCGAAGATTTTGACAAGTACTACATAGGACTTTCATCTTGTAACTTTGCTGTTCGCTTTAAAGAATATATAACGTCATTCCAGAAAAAAAGATGACAAATCCCATTATGCGAACCATCTCACTATCACAGGACACGCACCTAATAAATGCAAAAAAGTGATGTCCGTTCTCCACTTCTGTAATGACCTTTTAAAACCACAACTCTGGAATCCATAGAGATTTTCAAGGCCAAGAACTCGTCTCCTGACCTCCTCCTTAACTGTCAAACGGATTTTGACATTTTTTCCATTCTCAATTCCGCCTCAGGTTTACTCTAATTCTCTTTTAATTTTAGTTGTTTTTAATATTCTTTTATGGATCAATCTTTCTTTATTCATTTACGTCCTCACTTTCTGTATTTTATTTTTCTGTTATTTGTTATCCTGTTGAGTTTTTTCTACTTTCATCCAGATAGTGTACCTTTTATAGTGTACCCATTCTGCTATTTACATTCGCTGTATTCCAGGGTGACTAGCGATCGGGAAAACCGGGAAAAGTCACGGAATTTTTTGCAACTGGCAAAAGTCAGGGAATTCTACGAAATCGTTTAGTTAGACACCTATGTTGTTTATTTTACTTCTACCTGCATTGTACTTATTACTCATTGACTTTGTCAAGCCATTCGTTGTATTTTATCCAATCATATTACTCCATTGTACCATATTTCTGTATGTAAGGGCGGGAAGCCTCTAGTGAAGTTTAAATCCTTGATAAAGCCGGAAATAAATGGCGAAACTAGTCAGAAAAGCTGTTTTCTTTTTATTGTATTGTAAAATCTCTACCAGTTTAATTGAGAGAAACAATACTAGGAAATCCCAATTTATCGGTCATTTTATTGAAGATAGAAATGATTACCTTATAGAATTTGTTCAAATTGCGAAGCACAAGCCATTTAATTGGTTGCAGAATAACGACGATGATCCTATACCATTAGTTGATTGGATGTCTTTAGCTTCCTTCCTTGTCAAACCATTTCTTATATAATTTTCTGATTTCTTAATTTTTGCTATATACAGGGTGATTTACACCGAATGTAAAATACTTAAAGGGGGTATTATAGAGGTTAAGATAAACACAAAACGTCCTATGAACATGGGTTCTAGTGGTGTGCGATGGTTTAAAAACCACCATCGGTGGCATCATCGATGGTATGAACCACCATCGAAACACAACCGATGGGCACAGGAAACCATCGATGGGTTCAGAATTACCATCGATGGGTTCAGAATTACCAT
>JAHWFO010071428.1:95987-122062 GCA_023313115.1 Rhysida immarginata | reverse complement strand
ACCATCGATGGGTTCAGAATTACCATCGATGGGTTCAGAATTACCATCGATGGTTCTTTTAATTTTTTTATCTCAATAAAATAGCATAAAATCACACGGATAAAGCTTCAACAGACATTTTATTACTGATAATTTGACAAATGTAAAAGTTGGGTTTATAAAAATTTATGCAAGACATTCAAAGGCATCGATTTTGGCATTTTCCTCTTCCTGCTTTCTTCTAATTTTTTCCCATGTGCGTTAAGCAAATGTTGTCTAAAATTTGTTGTGTTACCACTATATTTCAGACTTTTCATACAAAGTTTACATTTTGCAGTTCCTTTTCTTTCATTTTTATCGAAGTATTCCCACACAAGTGATTTCTCTTTCTTAGTAGTCATTTCGTCTATAGATTCGTGGAGATAGCCAGTCACTAATTTATTTTAGTATAATTCGCATCATACAAAAAAAACATAATTACGTGCTAATAACACCTCATAACTGCTACCGAACTGATAGAGATTCTCTATTAGAGAAGATAGTCTTCAAAAATTTTTTAGTAAAAATATTTGTAGTACTTACAAGTGTGATGTCTTCAAAAATATTTTACGCCTGGTGTGCCGGAGTCCTTATCGATTTGAAACTGTGTGATCGACAATGATTGTAGTACAATCTGATATTCTCTGACACTTCTCACTTTATTTATCTGGTATAAAGCACCAATGGGAGGCCAGCGCCAAATCTCGAAACCGCATTGGTCGTCTCGTCTAGTGATTTGACTTAACCAACCATTTACCATCGAAGTACAATCGAAATTTCCATCGATGGCATTGCTGGCAATCGGTGTTTTTAAAAAATCGTTCGATGGTTGAAAACCATCGAAATTTCGATTGATCGACGAACAAAACCATCGATGGATCGATGGTTTTCGATGGATCGATGGTTTTCGATGGATCGATGGTTTTCGATGGATCGCACACCACTAAGAAATAAAAATGCCGCCACCAAGATCAACAAGTTATAATAACTCAGATTCTGTAAAGCCTAGATTAATGAAATTTGGAGGAATAACAGAGTACATAAGACTGTGTATACCTTTAAAATTTGATATATAATATTAGAAATGAAAAATATTACACATTTCATAACTTCAGGATAAATCTCTAATATTCTTATTGCTTTTAGAGAATTATCCTTTTTTTGCTTTGATAAAGGATAGTCTCTATCCGAAACGTCAGCTTTTTATTTTGTTTTTATATTTCTAGTCTTACTTTGATTGTAATCGTTTTTATTAATTATTTTGTTAATTTTTAATTAGTATTATATTTATTTTTTCATTTCTAATATTATATATTATATTTTCTATTGTATTCCAGGGTTTCTGTGTCTCGTTCTTTTCTCTTATAAATATTATCCTTTAAAATTTGATCTAATTCTAACAAGAAGTTTCCAAGTTACTCATTCAACATCAAAATACGTACGTGTTCACTTGTGAGTACTAACTAGCACTTGTCACAATTTTGACTGTGTAACTCGGAAACTTCTCGTTGGAATTCAATCAAATTTTAACGGTATACACAGTCTTATGTACCTTGTTATTCCCCCAAATTGCATTAATCTAGGCTTTACAGAACCTGAGTCATTAACTTGTTGATCTTGGTGGCGGCATTTTTATTTCTGTTCATATCTCAGTTATCGTTCATATTTGAACCCATGTTCATAGGACGTTTTGTGTTTATCTTAACCTCTATAATACCCCCTTTAAGTATTTTACATTCGATGTAAATCACCCTGTATAGTAGCCATGGTAGTTGTCATTTTCACTTGTTGTTTCTCACTGAAGAAGGAAACAGAGAGCTCCGAAATGTATATTTCTGTAAGAGCTTTTATTTTATTTTATAAAATTCATTTTTGTGGAATAGTGTTTTCTTTCCTTCTTTCTTGTTAACCTACTGTCCACAGTTTTGGCTGTTTACATATTCTATTACTCTCTCAATATGTTATAGAAAATTGTTTTTATTACTCTGTTAATTGAATTCTATCTCACACTTCTCCATGACACTACAATTGTATATCTAAAATAAGGAAACATGTTTATATAAAAATATGTTCGAAAATAATTCCTTGCTGAAGTTAAGGACCCGTAGCATTGCCTGCTAGCTCTCTTGATCTCAATATATGAATTTTTATGTATGCAAACATCTAAAATCCACTGTTTATTCCGCTCCTCTTCAACAGGGAATGGAAGATGGATCCTAGCAAAGTAGGGGCACACAAGGAATTTTTAATTGTATGGTGCATTCTTGGATCCGACAAATCAACAATGAAGTGCCGCTCTGAAAATCATTTTCAACATTTGCTATGATTATTTGTATTGATACCTCGCGTTTTTTCCTGTTATCCATTTAACCAAATTGAAAATAAATTATTGTTAATCTAGCGAAGGAAATAAACAGTTACCATTTACTTAAAACTTAGTAATGAATGACTATAGGACATCTTTATAAAAAGCTTGTCCTTATATTTACTTGTAGAAACCGACTATTTATAGCTAGCCCACTATTTTTGTTACACCTCGTACAGAATCATTTTAGAACTCAAAAGAAATTTATATAATACATTAATGAATTATAATCAAAAGCTACGGAAATTGATATTCTATACATTCATTAATTTGAAAATTCAGTATAAATTTAATCAAATGTTTATATAAATACAGGGTGACCCAAAAAACGGGAACTTTTTAACAATCCAATAAAACCAAGAGTGATGGAAGATAAACATTTTATTCATAGTAATTGAAACCTGTATACTTGCCAGTTACGAAACATTAATGGAATTTATCATGTTTATGGCGTCCTCCTGTACGAATGCATTCTTGAAATCTGCTGTTGAGATTCCTCTCTGATCCGTGCAATATCTCAGCTGGGATACTGTGAATTTCATCCTGAATTCTCTGTTTTAACTCATCCAGAGTTCTTGGTCGAGTCGTGTACTCGTTACCATTGAGATAGCCCAACAAGAAAAAATCATAAACGGACAAATCTGGCGATCTAGGGGGCCAGGGAACGTTACCGAATCTTGAGATCACACGATTAAAAACATTTTTATGGCTAACGCACGCTTTTTCCCGTTCCACTGATCCATGGTTTACTTGCTCAAGGTGTTTACTTGGTCAAGGTCACTGTCCCACAGTGCTGCCACCTGCTCGAGGCTAACACTACGCGTTTCAAAAATTCCCGTTTTTTTTAGTCACCTTGTAAAAATAAGTTCAAGGAGCGCCCTAACGTTTTTATTTTCATTCACTAAAATATTAGGCAGAGAAAACTTTTTTCATTTTGAATGCATTTTCATTTTAAGAAGTTTATTTTACTCTATTTTATTTTCCTCTGGAAGATTTCTTTGGTTTCATTAGGGTTCTTCCGTACTTCAGTGTAGTTCCTTCAGTTACTTCTTTGACGAATGTAGCAGTAGAAGCATTGCTTCCGGACCACTCGTTTTTTCCCCCTTGCGCTGCTTGATTGTCATTTTCCATTTCTATTACTTTTGCATTACTGGTATTACTGTGACAAAAGAGATTTTGTCGCCCGAAAGTGTATTCGTGGTTATTAAATATTTTAAAGCATTTAAATGTGTAAAATGATTTACAATTAGTGTAAAATGGCGGACGGGTGCGGACGCTTTTAATCTCTCTCTCGAGTAGCGGATTGGGAATGTGTCAGTAAGATTTTCCATTTTTAATTAATATTATATTTGATCTTTATCTATTTTATTACAACCTATCTGTTCAGCTACTCATCATTATGCCACGAGAAAGTAAAAATCCGCCAACTCAAAAATTGGCCAATGTTCGCCCACCTTCTTTGGATTCGCCTGCTAGAGCCGGAGACGAAGGCTCGCTCTCCACTAAGATTGATCAGGCTATTGCTGCACATTTTGCTGAATCATCGTCAATCGACCACCTCGTCTCTTTACTTTTGGATAAAATTTTAGAAAAATTGGATTCTAAGCTATCCGATTTGATCTTAAAATATCATCCCCTTCTAGAAAAAATGGAATCTACCTTATCAAGATTAGATCAACTCGAACAACAACAAAAACATTGCAAGAAACGTTAACGGCAATTGAGTCCTCCCCCCATCAGAATGAGACGCCTCGAATCGATTCTATCATCAAACAAATGGACGAACTTGAACAATATTCTCGTCGCTCCAACATTCGTATCTTTGGTGTCTCAGAGGAACCATCTGAACATTACCTGATAAAATTTCTAAACTGATTTCCGACATTTTAAGTGTTTCCATCACTACCTCAGATTTTACAGCGATCCACCGCTTGGGCCCTCGTGCGTCAACTTCCCATCGTTCTATAATCGCTCAACTGTCTTCGTCAACACTCAAAGATGCGATTATAAAGAACCGCCGATATCTTCGTGGGACGTCAGTTGTAATATTGGAAGATTTGACTGCCACACGATATCGTCTTTTACGGACAGCCAAATCGAAGTTTGGCCCCAAGAAGGTTTGGAGTTTTGGCGGTCGCATTTTTACCAAAGATTCAGCAGGGAAAGGGATTCCTTTAACATCCGCTAATGATTTCAACTTAGTCACTTGAAGTCGGTCATGTCTTATCTAATTTTTTTCCCCTTTGATCTTTGTTAATTTATTTAATTTTAATTTTAAGAGAATTCTATTGGGTTTTTTTTCTTGTTAGTTCTTGATCGTTTTATTTGTTGTTCTCTTTTTCTCCTTCTCTCCTTTTTTTCCCCTTTTTTGGTCTTACATATTATTTCTTTATTGCATTTAGTCCTAATCCAAACCTTCATTCTTACTTTATTCTATTAATTTATTTTTTCCATTTACTTATTTTATCAATGACCCGATACGAACTCCCTATCACTCTCGATAGCTTAGCCTCTGCAATAAGCAGTATGCATATTACCTCAGCTGAGCATTATTTAAGTCTTTTTTACCTAAATATTCGTAGTATCAATGCTAACTTTTCATCCACTATTGTTACTTTGAATAATATTCCGATTGCCCCTAAAATTATAATTTTCACGGAGGTTTGGTGTTATGACCCCTCTGAAATTCCAGAAATTGCTAACTTCAATCCACCGGTCTAACAAACGTGGTGGAGGTATCTGTATTTATATTACTAAAACTTTTAATTATACCATTATTTCCAAATACACAGTAATATCGAATGACTTTGAAATTTTAACTATTAGTATTAACAACAAATACATGGTTATTTCAATTTATCGTCCTGCTTCTGGCCATTTTCCAACTTTCTGTTCTCATCTAGCTTCTATACTCTTAGACCTACAAACGACGGGAAAACCTATTTTGATTTTAGGAGACTTTAACATAAATTTTAATAAACCCTCTACCTGTCTTAATCTCTTATTAGACCCTATTACTAGAGCTGGCCTTACCCCTACTTCCTATTCCTTGTCTCATTTCTCTCTTCAGCATAACACCTACTCAGCAATCGATTTTTGCTTTTCTAACTTTAACAACGTTCTAGTTAGTAACACACTAGATGTTTCTATTTCTGATCATTTTCCTTTGTACATTATCTTTAACCAGTTAACCACCAACAAAGCCCGGCAAAATCTAGCTACTCCATCTCGTATAGTCTCCTCTGCTCGTTTCGCGATTTTCGAATCTTTTCTAACTCTTACAGATTGGTCACAACTTTTTTCTAACACTAACGATATTAATCAATTGTTCGACCTTTTCTTATCTCAACTACTTCTTGGTTACGATCGATATTTTACAACACGGGCTTCAGTAAATTATTCTGCAATTATTAATTTTCGTAATCCATTTATTACTCCTTATATTCTTGCTCTTTCTAAGAAGAAAAATGCCCTCTATCTTAAATTACGCCGCAAACCTTCTCGGGTTTTATCCAGAACTTTTAAGGATCTCTCAAATAATATTAGATACCTAGTCAATAAATCGAAACAGGAGTATTACGGTCGCCTATTTAAACAAATGTCTTCTAACAAATCCAAATGGAAAGTTCTAAATAAACTGCTAAAAGGGCCTTCATCTTCTAATTTTTTGCCTCAACCATTTCATAACCTTGATTCTACCTCTCTTACAGATTTTTTGTGTACCCTCCTTCCTCCTTCCCTTTCTTCTTTTAACACCAACTTAAATTACCCTTCAATGTTCCTCGTAACTCTCATACTTTCTTTGCATTTCCCACCTCATCAGAAGAAGTCGATAAAGTCATGTCGCAACTTAAATCATCTTCGGCCCCTGATCCCCTTGGTTTACGCTCTGATATCATAATCTCGATCAAATACTGTATCTCGTTTCCATTAGCTTATATCTTCAACTATTCATTAATCTCTGGTTCTTATCCATCAACTCTTAAACTAACAAAAATTACTCCTATTTTTAAAAAAGGCGATCCTAGTGTGTATGCAAATTTTCGTCTAATTTCGACCTTACCTGTGTTTGCAAAAATCTTTGAGAAGCTTTTCTTTATTCGTTTATCCCAATTTGTTTATTCTCATAATCTCATTAACCCTGCACGACATGGATTTACTCCTAATCTAAATGTTGAAACTGCATGCTGCGATCTAATTGAATTTGCTTCTTCCGAAATGTCTTCTAATAAACATGTTGCTTCTATCTTCATTGACTTTTCTAAGGCCTTTGACTCTATCCCTATTCCTTTACTTCTTTACAAATTGTCTTTTTTTATAATCTCCATGGCCCTCCTTTGGCCTGGCTTTCTAATTTGTTAACTAATCGGCGTTATTTTTTAGCTCTTTCTGGTAAATCTTCTTTAATTTTAAACAGAAGTCATGGCATGCCGCAAGGTTCTATTCTTTCCCCTTTGCTTTTTAATCTATTTATTAATGATTTACCAACGGCTCTTTCCTTAACTAATCCTATTCTTTACGCTGATGATGTCACTCTTTTATTCTCTAACCTAAATATTTCTCAATTAATTTCTTCACTCAACTTGGCTTTATCTGAATTGAAAAATTGGAATGAAGCGAATTCTTTAGTTGTCAATACTGATAAAACTAAACTCATGTTTTTTTTCAACGCAATAAACGTAACATTCCTAATAACCCATTAGTTTATTACGATGATCAATTACTTTCTGTTACTAATTCATTTAAATACCTTGGCTGAATCTTAACCCCTGATTTAACTTGGGAGCTCCATATTGACAGTTTGTTAACCAAATTAAATAAAAATCAAGGGATGATCTCCAGACTCCAATATCTTCCAAACCACATTCTATTAATCCTCTACTACTCTTTGATACGGTATCATTTTCTGGGGATCCTCCACTTCGTATAATCTAAATAGAATCTTAAAACTACAGAAATGGTTCCTACGTACATTTTTGAAATTAAACTTGTCTTCTTCAGTCTCCCTTTACTTTACGCTTTTACGCATTCCAATAATTCATCAGCTCTATACTATACAATTATGTTCTTTTATTTATAAAGCCACTAACTCTCAATTGTCCCTATCTTCTTCTCTAAATATAAGAATACATCAACATTTCCATACCTATCCAACCCGTATAGCCAGTAATATCCGCTTACCCTTAATCAGAAATAATTATTTAGCTAGATGTATTTCTTTTACTGGCATCAAATACTGGTCCCAGCTACCCTTAGATGTTCGTACCTTACCTACTTATAATGCCTTTAGAAAAGCTTTAAAAAATTTTATATTTGTCAACAATATTCCTTAAGTTTTATTATAATTGTTTAGTAACTTCTGGGTTCAGCTAAATTTGCATTCACACTAGTTGTATTAATTTTTATGACCCTATTATTATCTGGGGTATGAAAATAATCTTAATTTTTATATTTCCAAGTATTTTTTTCTCATAATTTATATTGTAAATTACTAATTTAAATTACTTATTTATTTTATTTGGCTACATTCATCAATGTTTTGTACTCAAAATGGTTATTCTAAGTGCTTTTCCAATATTATTATTGTTTTCATTTTGGTCTGCCCCGTTTTGTTTAACTTTTGTAATGTTGTTTTTTCCTTCATACGTCACTAACTGTACGTTTTATTATTGTATTTATTTCAAGTAGCTCCCGGGGACCTAACTCGTCGGTTTTGTACCATACCGGTCCCAGGACGGCGTCATTGCATCTTCCTCTAATAAAATTAAATAAAATAAAATTAAATTAAATTAAATTTTATTTTATTGTATTACTTCTTTTATTTTAAAGTATGTTTTCTTTGAGAATAGCTGTGGAAATTAAAAACTTACTTTCATGCCCTGTTAGATCATTCAGTGGAGAATTTGCTATAAGATGATAGAGATGGTTTGCGTTAATAAAAAACATTAAATTTGTGACAATTTGCTTTCAATAACGAGCAAATATTTCATTGATAACTGTTGTTATCTCAAATATGTTACATTATCATTATTTTCTCTTCGATTATCTTTCTGTACTTTGAGATAAAGAGATATTTTAACAACTGATATAGCTGTATGAAATGCCATTATCTGCCAGTACAGCAAAGATGTTCAATGCAAAAAAGAAAAAATATTCTTCTAGCTACTTAAAGTTCTTTTGGCATGAGGATATAAACAAATATGTAAAAGGCAAGAATATTTTTATAGTTTTTCAGTGCTTGGTCCATGATCAAAAACTTTATGCAGTATAAAATTTATTTATGTAGGATAAAGTAGAAACTTTTATTTCATATTTTACTGCTGTTAGTAATTTGTTTATTTAAAGAAATCGATATTGATAAATTTTACTGTTCTTTCTAATATAAACAGTGAACTTTTTTAGGTTTACTTTATATTCAATTTCAATTTTTGTTATCATTATTGGAATTCCCAGGAGAAAATGTAAAATTTTTATGGCAGTGAAAGTATTAATGTTTGACTGTAGGAAAATACTTATAGCATATAAATTATTATTATACTTTATGTTTTTGAGCTCCGAGTGTAATGGCAAAGGAAGGAAAAAAGGGAAAGTAAGGAACAATTATGGGAAACAAGGTTATCTGGTTTGCAATGGTGAATGCGGTAATTTCTTTCATGGAGAGTGCGTACATATTTCTTCAGAGAGGTTACCACGGCTAAAGCAATCATGGCGGTGTTCATGTGCAGAACTCGATTTAGGCACTGTTGAATCTGATAATGATGAGGTGAGTTCGTTAAATTCTTTGGTTAGTCGTTTGGATAAAGAGAGAGTCATTTCTCAAACGTTAGGAGGCCAGTCAATTCAAATTGATTTTGCCTTTTACTGTGTAAAGTTAATTAATACCGTGCGCGATTTGTTATTAGTAGTTAAGGAGCTTGTTGCTACTACTTCGAAATTACAGGCCGATAACCAAAAGTTATTTAAGAAATTTGAAGATATTTTTGACATGTTAAGTTAAGTTCTCAGGCATCCAGTGGCCGTTTGTTCTCGGAGGTATTAAAAACTAAATCTAATTATTCACCTATTGATTATAAACTTGTGTCACAGGATATTGAAAAAAACAAAAGATTATGTAAATACTTTATATCGACTTTCGGTCACTAAGAGTCCCATTAACAAAAACAATTGCTATTGGGAATTCGGTTAGCAGCTCTGGCGGCTTTATCGCTGTTAGATAAAAGTCAGGTGTTAAACGTCTATTTATCTCCAGGTTTGAACCAGACGTATCTGTTGACAGTTTTAAAAAATATATTTCTGATGTCTCGACGGGTAGAAATGTTCTTGGATGCAATAAGATCAAGACTAAATATCCGTCATACTCTTCCTTTGTGGTTGAAGTATCGGAGGAAGAATTTAATGTGTTATATGGTGCGTCATTATGGCCTCAAGATACATTGTTAACTCCTTTTGTCGGAAAACTTTACAAAGAGCAAATATACTCCAACGGTCGGGAGGAGACCCCATTCAAGCCTATTTATGGTGAACAGAATTAAATATCAAATTTTAGGCGTCTTAAAACGAAAGTTAAAGAGGGGTTTGATTTTGTTCATGATTATCGGAATATGATTTATTGCCTTTCAGAAACATGGCTCGATGAAACTGTATCTAGCTATTCTCTGTTTGGGGATTCATTTTCGGTTTTTAGGGCGGATAGATCCGATGGCAGACTGGGAGGTGGAGTACTGATAGCTTTACCTCACTTCATTGATGCTTTTCGGATTAACTTTTTTCCATCCTGTAAATATATTGACATTGTTGGAGTCACTGTGAGTTATTATACTAATTTGTCTGTCAAAAGGGTATGTAATTCATGGAATGCCTATGTCCCGCCTATGGTTTCTACACGGGAATGTGGAAAAATTTTAGACGAATTCGCTGATTTTGTTCTGAAGAAATATAAAGAATCAATTATTGTTGGTGATTTCAACTTTTCTCCAATTTCAGTGTACAGGTTAGTACTGATCTTGATCCAATGGTCAAAGTTGATTTGTTCCATCCTCCTTTAGTTATAGACATTCCCCCTATAATTGATATTCTTCCTAAGACGAGTGTCGTTTCGGACTTTGATTTTAAACGTGGACATTTTCTCTCGCTTTCAAGTTCCTTCAAGACCAGGACTGGTCTGAGGTGCATAGGCTAGATGATGGTGATAAGGTATGGGATGTGTAATACTATCAGATCTGCTATTTCATTATATATCCCTAAAAGGAGATCGCATAAAAACAAACACTCGTTTTGCTTTTCCTCATTGGACTCAAACTTAAACCATACAAGCTTGGAATTGGTAAACAAATGCTTTAAGCTGTATAAAAGAACATTGAATCTTGATGATTATGATCGCTTTAAGCTTGCCAGGAGACAGTTTAAAAATTTTTGGAGGAATGATAGGGTTGCTTATTTCAGCTGGGCTAAAAATGAGATTACCCCCAACCCTAAAAATGTTTGGTACATTGCAGGGAAATTACTGGGCAGGAAAAATAAATATTTAGGCAATATTGAATCCTGATATTTTGTTTAAAGGATGTATCTCTGCTATTATTTTACCTTTGGCAGTCTTGTTCAATCTCTTTATTTTTTCTGGTAGATATCCAACTTAGTAGAAGCAGGTGACAATTTTCCTATACCTAAAAAAATAACCACGGACGGTGCTAGAAGTTTTCGTCCCCCTACACTGATCGCATATCCGGCTAAATTGCTACAGACTATAGTTGCCACTCGTTTGTCCGGGTTTATTGGTAGTTACCTACCTGATTCGCAGCATGGATTTAGAATGCAACGTTCTACACAGACTAATCTGGCGACTTTAACCCATGTCCTTTCTCTTCATCTGGATGGTCGAGAGCAGGTAGACGTCCTTTCTTTAGACTTTTCCAAAGTCTTCGATCATGTTAGTATTCATTCATTACTTCATAAACTTAACTTTATTGGTCTCCCTAAGAGTTTATGTAATTGGTTTAGTTCGTTGCTCAACGATCATAGTTTTATGCTTCGCTCGGGTGCTTTAAAAGTTTGTCCATATAAGATCCGTAGCGGCGTCTCTCAAGGTTATCCGCTGGGTCCAATATTATTCAATGTGTTTATTGCTGATTTACCTTATGCTGCTATGTCACAGAATATCGGTTTTTTATTATATGTTGATGATGTGAAAATGTTCTGTCTTATTTCAAGTTGGAATGATTGCGAGCTACTGCAGACTGCTTTGAATGATGTCGATTCTTGGGCATTGAGGAATGGTCTCTCTCTTAACCCCGCTAAATCTTTTGTGATGTCTTTCTCTAGAAAAGTCTCCTCTTATTATTATGACTATGTTTTGGGAGACAATTTTATTCATAGGAACTCTTCTGCCATGGATCTTGGTGTCTTGTCTATGAATAATCTTTCGTTCTCCGCTCATATAGAATCCCTTACTCGGGATATCTGTCAGAGATTAGGAATTCTGAAAAGATTATCGCATTTTTTTCCAGACCATTATCCTTTTTATGCTTGTTTAAAAGCATGGTTCCTTAGAAATTTCTGTATTGTCTATGGATATGGTATAGTACCCCGACGCAAAAGGTGCTTTTTTACACAGAAAATTAATCAATTTTAAATGGTTTTTTCTGGGAAAGTTTCCTCCTTTTAAGGCAAATCAACATTTCATAGGAATTTTGATATTTTTAACATAGTAAAAAATGTATTTTTTAATATTTTTATGGAGGTTTTACATCATCGCATAAGGGTTACTCAATTTTTAAGGCTCTCCACTTTCGTTCATCTCGTTCTCTCCGTTTTATCAAAAATATAATTATGAAACACAAGTGGAGGACGCATGTCTCGAAGTTTAATCCTCTGATCAACTTACTAACCAATTTTTTTAAGAGTTTTTAGTTTTTAGATATAAATTTAAATATTTATCAACATAGATATATTTTCTTGTAATTTTATTGTTCTTTTCATTTTATATAATTCTCCTTTTCTTTTGTTATTTTTTCTCTTTCTTTAGTTTGTTTGTTGTTGTGTTTTTCCCCTTCAATAACCCCGGTTGCGGGCCAATGTGCCTAAGGGGGCAACCTGGAATCTGGCCACTCAGGATTTTCTGATTGGTCTAGTCCTTGTTGTTGCCATAATATAATTTAAAAAAAAATATTCTTATTATTATAGAGAACTTAGCTGATAAAGCCTTCATAATAATTTTGAAACAGCTTCTTGCGGGTAATCTCGATGCCCCGTATATTTTAGAAGGTATTGGCTCTAACCTTCCACTTGTAGCCAGCCGGCCAGGTGGCCGAAAGGGCTAGGGCGTAGGCTTTCTAGTTCTCGAGTCCGCCTGATCGTGGGTTCGAATCCCGCCATGGGCATGGATGTTTGTGTTTTTCCCGGACTGCGTACAGATATAATTTGTGTAAAAGGCGCAAAATGACCTTAGTTGTCGACGCCAAAAATTCTAATAAACCACCCAACCATTTATAACCAAATTCTTTAGAACTATCTTTATGTGTTTGGTCATCAGATTTAAAATCGCTGTTTTTATAATAATCGTTGCTCAGTTGCACTCATTATTTTTAATTAGACCTTTATAATATTGTGTTCGTCGTCAAAGTTTTCCTTCGTTTTCTCTATGTTTGTCCTGTTTGTTTTTAGCTATATTTTTGTTCATTTATTTGTTTTTTTGTTCATTTATTAAATCTTATTTGCGTTTAATATGTTTCTTATTATTTTCTACTTCGCGATTTTATGTTTCGTCGTCAACCGCGCTTTGGACTTTCGCCTATTGGGGGGCAAAGTGGGCCTTTCCCTCTGGTTTATCTGGTGGGTTATTCCCTGTTGTTGACACAATTATTATTGAAAGTTTTAATTATTATTATTATTATTATTATTGTTTGGGGAAGCCAAATTCGGATCAAGTCCGGAAGCCAATCCAAGAGGCGGAGCCAAAAGAGGGCCAAGCCTAAGGGACTCAAATCTCAAATGCAAGGGAGGGAAAGTTACGCACTCGTGGGAGTATTGATGTTTGGGTGTAGGAATTTCCTTACTATGTGACAGGTGTTAAGAATTGTGGCTTTCTGTAAGGTTTTGTATAAGTGTGGGTTCTGTAATAAGATTATTATTATTATCATTGTTTGGGGAAACCAAACTCGGATCAAGTCCGGAAGCCAATCCCAGAGGCGGACCCAAAAGAGGGCCAAAGCCCAAGGGACTCAAATGCGAGGGAGGGAAAGTTATCCACTCGTGGGAGTATTGATGTTTGAGTGTAGGAATTTCCTTACTATGTGACATGTGTTTAGAATTGTGGCTTTCTGTAAGGTTTTGTATAAGTGTGGGTTTAAATTTAGTGTTGACAGGCTTTTGTGTAGTGAGTGTGGAATAACCCCAGTGGCGGAAAGAATGATAGGAACAATGTGTACTCTGTTAACTCCCCAAAGGCGTTTTATTTCGTGTGCAAGATCCGTATATTTAGTGATTTTGTCAGTGTATGCCTTTTGTAAATTGTGTGTATTGGGGATGGAGATATCAATTATGTAAGTCACTTTGTTTTGCTTATCTACTAGTGTAATGTCTGGTCTGTTATGAGGGATAGTTTTGTCAGTGATTATAGCTCTGTCAAAATATAGTTTATGTGTGGTGTTCTCTAAGACAGTGTCGGGGATATATTTATAGTAAGGAGTGTGAATGTCCCTTAGCTTGTGTATCTTAGCTAGATGTTGATGTATGATGTTGGCTACCTGGTTATGTCTGTGCAAATAATCTGTCTGCGTGAGTATTTTGCAACTGGATATGACGTGTTGGATGGTTTCCTCTGCGATATGGCATTTCCTGCAAGACCCGTCAGTCGATTCTTTGATAATATGTTTTCTGTAGCTTTTAGTGTTAATAACCTGGTCTTGTATGGCAATCATGGTTCCTTCAGTTTCCCCAAAGAGACTCCCTTCACTCAACCAAAAGTTCGACGCTTTTTTGTCGACGTGTGGCTGGTTGAGATCAGAAGGATGTCTACCGTGGAGTTGCTTTCCGAGCCATGATTGAAGGAATGTTATGGGTGCATGTTGTAGGAATGTTAGTGCATGTTGTAGGAATGTTATGGGTGTTCTGCATGCTGTTCAGATTCAGAGGTGTGTATTTTGTATCAGCCATGCAGACTGCTCTGTGTAATGGTGATGTGTGTTGTTTAGAGTGAAAGAATTCTCTGAGTGACTGAGTCTGTTTCTGGTGTAGATCTGTTATGTCAATAAGACCTCTGCCTCCCTCTGAACGAGGCAGGGTGAGTCTTTCAATAGCTGCGTGTGGATGGTGCTTTCTGTGCTTTGTAAGCAGTTTACGTTGTTTCCTTTCAAGTCCCTCAAGATCTGTGTGTGTCCACTGTATGACTCCAAAGGAGTAGGAGAGTATTGGCGTGGCATAAGCATTGATGGCCTTGATTAAATTTCTGGAATTTAAGTGCGTTTTAAGTATTGTCTCTAGCCTATGAAGATATTGTTTAGTGAGTGTATTCTTTATGTGTTTGTGCTCCAGAAGCTTGGCTTGCTTAAATCCTAGATATTTGTAAAATTCGTCATTTTCCATAGCAGCAATGTGATCTGGTTCATCTAACGTGAAGCCCCCTTCCCTGAGTACTCCATTTTCAATGTGAATGGTTTTGCATTTGTCCAACCCAAACTGCATGTGTATGTCTTTTGAAAAGGTTTGTATAATGTCAAGTAATTGGTGCAATTGTGTTTGTGTGGAGGCGTAGATTTTCATGTCGTCCATGTAGAGTAAGTGTGAGAGCGTGTAGTGGCTACTTTTATTATGTTTAATTGTGTAGCCGTAAGTTGTGCTATTCAGTCTGTTGGAAAGTGCATTTAGTGCAAGACAAAACCAGAGTGGGCTCAGTGAGTCACCCTGGAAGATGCCTCGGTTTATCTGTATTTTGTCAGTCGTGATGGTTTCACTGTTGAGTGTGAGGTGTAGTGTAGTTCTCCAATGAAGCATTGTACTTTCTAAAAAAGTGATAAGTGTAGGGTTTATTTTATATAATCGTAGTGTATATAAAAGCCATGAGTGTGGGACACTATCGAAGGCCTTTTTGTAATCAATGTAGGCTGCATGGAGGTGTCGATGTTTATTGTGAGTTTGCCGTAGGACCACACTGTCTATCAGGAGTTGCTCCTTACAACCCATGTGGTTTCTACGGCATCCCTTTTGTTGCTCAGTGAGAATGTTGTTTGTGTCTATGTGTGTATAAATTTTGTTTGCGATACAGGCAGTTATTATTTTGTAAAGTGTAGGCAAGCATGTGATAGGTCTATATTGTGTGGGATCTGTAGTGTTATGTGACTTTGGTACCATGTATGTTATTCCTTGTGTGAGGAAATGTGGCAATGTCTGTGGTGTTTGCAAAGTGTTGGAAATCTGTTTTGCAAGGGCCGGATGCAAACAGGTGAAGCGCTTATACCAAAAGTACTGAATCCTATCTATACCTGGAGCCTTCCAATTGTGAGTACGTTTAATGACTTGTGAGAGTTCATCTGTTGTTATGTCAGTATAAGGCATGTTTGATAGTGTGGATGCTAATTGCTCCTCTTCCCTGATCCAGCTAGCGTCCCTATTATGTTCAACTGAGACAGACCAAAGAGACGACCAATAATGTTGGAGTACTGTTTGTGTTGGCAGACCAGTGTTTTGTGTCTGTGTATAATCTTTGTTTAACTGCTTATAGAATGTCTTCTCATTGTTTGCGAATAACTTGTTCTGCTGTTTGCGCTGAGTGCATGTTTTGTATCTCTTCAGGCGTTGAGTTTTTGCAGCTAACTTTTGTTTTAATGTGTCCATATATTCTGTAATGTGTTGATTGTGCTGCTCATGTCTGGTGTGTGTTTTAATCTTCTTAAATAATTGTCTGAGGCGTTTGTTCTGCTTTGATGAAGTGTTGTTTTTAGTGTACTGCGTAAGTCTACCTAACTGCTTGCGGATTTCGTCAATCTCAGACTCAATCCGCTTTTGCCATTTAGGTTTCTGTTGGGTATATGAATTTTGTGTATTTTTATGGATTGGTTTCCTACCCAGTGTGGATATAACTGTAAGAGCCCCAGTGTAAATAAGTAGGTGTATGTATTCTAAAGACAGATTTTCTTCAATGTACTGTGGTAAGATATGTGTGTTCATGTAAGATAAAATTTCCCCTGTTTTGCTGTTTATGTTTATTTTAGGTATACCTGGTCTTTGTGTGGGATCTGTTCCCGTGTAAACTGTAAGGTATCTTTGTAGGGTGTCATTTAATGTTTCAATAAGTTTGGCATTCATGTTGTGTTGTGGATGAATATCATGGGGAAGTTCATTGTTGAGTGTGTGTTCTACAAGTTCATTAGTGATGTCAATGTTAGTGTTTGATTCTGTGTGTTGAGTGTCAGTTTGTGTAGATGGCTCGTGTTCTTGTAGCTGTTGTGCAACTTCTTGCTTTATTTTCTGTAGCATGGGTAAGGGTATTAAATTTTTCATAACAATTGTGCGACGCTGATCTGCAATGCGTTGTTCAGTGACTGTGATGTGAGGATATGTCTCTTTGAAAATGTTATATAAGCGTTGTCTGTAAGCTGTAGTGTCAGTTTCCAATTTAGTGACTGCGTAGTAGGCTCGCATGATAAAACAGTTTATGTCATTGGTCCATTTCATGCGTTGGCGTGGCTTGCCTGCCTTAGTGGTCGAGGGCAAAGAAGCTCTTGAAACACTAGGGACAGGTTGTGGCATTGCAGTAGCCGAACAGGGGTTGGTGCTGCTTTCTCCACCAGTGGCCCTGGGAGATTGTGGCATATTTTTCGAACGTGAGCCTCTGCCTAACCCACGAGCGCGGACCTTGGTAACCCGGGTGACGTCCGAGCCGGTATCAGATAACGCACTAGCACTAATCATATTGATCACCAATAAATGGGTGGTCCTGTTAGCCATCTCCATCATCAGCAGGCCCTTGGTTGATGTAATCAGCTCATCAGCCCTACTGGGTCATCTGGACCCTCAAGATTAATCTAAGGGTAGAGTAAATTAGACCTGTTAACCAGGGCCATCCCTCTAAGATGTTGCCCCCCTCGCACGACGTGGACGTAGGACCACACGAGGGTTATTATTATTATTATTATTATTATTATTATTATTATTATTATTATTATTGGGATATCTAAGAACAAAACTATCCTTAGCTATGAGCTTCTCCATCTGGAACGGCTACTAATAACTTCGTAGCAGGAATATTAATTGATTTCGCCAAGGCGTTCGATTCGGTATCGGTTGGCCTTCTTTTATACAAACTATTACGCCTTTACTGTATACGTGGGACACCACTCCTGTGGGTTAAGGATTTTCTTACGAACGCTCATATTTTCTGACCCTCTCTGGTATCTCTTCTCACCCGATTGTACGGAATCTTGGAGTCCCCCAGGGCTCTATTCTCTCACCCCTACTTATCTGCGTTTTTATTAATGATCTACCGGTTTTTGTATCGCTCCCTGTTACTTTTAGGGTAATTATGTATGCGGATGATGTTGTTTTCTCGCTGCCATTCATGATGTTATCCAATTAATTATCTTACTTAACGATGTTTTAGTCAAATTGAAAAGCTGGTCGGATATGAATATGTTACGGGTAAATACAGAAAAAACTAAGGTCATGGCTTTTTATGAATGCAACAAACGGGATGTCCCTTATAGTTCATTGATATATTATGATGGTAACCTTTCTCTGCCACCGTTAAAGCTTTCAAATATTTAGGTATCACTATTACACAAATCTTTCTTGGGATACACATATTGATATATTATTATCCGATCTAAATAAGAAACAAGGAATTATTTCTAGGTTGCGTTTCATCCCCTCCAAAATTTTATTACTCTTATACAATGCGTGGATACATTCCTCTCTTTGTTTTAGCATAAAATTTTGAGGATCATCTACTTCTTGGGATCTTACTCGTGTATAATACTCGTGAATCTTATTATTATTTTTGTTGATGTTGTTAGTTTTTTAAGTGTAGTCTATATTTGATTCTAACTTTTAACAAGGGAACGAAATGTGTTTATTTATTCTTGTAAGTTTTCCGTTTGTTTGCAGGCGCTCCAGGGGCCCTACTTGTCGATCGGTGACCATACCGTCCCCTCCGTGCGTTCTCTAATTAATTACCAAATAAATAAATAAATAAATTGCGACCAACTGGCCAATCATTGCAGTGAGTGAATAGAAATAATTACTTTTTACTCTTTACTAAATGGTTTTTAAATAAGCATAATTTTATTATACTTTATTTATAAATTATAAACTTTTTTTATCATATAAAATTTTCTACCAAATTTATTATTTTATTTGCCCAAACATAAATTTTCAAAAAATTTTTATCCACATAACTATTGCCAGACATAGTGAAGGTGGGCATTAAAATTTCAAAGTCAATATTTCAACTATATTCAACTCGAATATGTCAACTCGATTTCAATTTGGATAAACAAATGGAATTATACTCTAAGCTCATGGAACTCAGCCAACTCATTATCCTTCAAAACCACCAAAACAGAATAGGCCTATATGCTTTTACATCAACGTAATAAGCAAAATATTCCTGACAATTTGCCTCTTTTACAACTGTCTGCTTCTTAACAACACAAAATACTTTAAATACTTATCTCACGATCTGTCATGGGAACTCCTCATAATCTTGTTGACCAACCTTAATATAAAACAGGGTATGATTTCCCGCTTACAATTTCTTCCAGCTTATTTACTATTGCTACTGTACTAAATATTGATTCATTCCTCTTTATGTAGTAACTAGCAGAGGATCCGGCGTTGCCCGGGATAATTATACTTGCAGGTAAGCAGAACAATCTCCAAAAGTTAAATTATAACTCCAAGTTGGTTAAATAATAATCCAGTCAATACAACACAGAGCGAAAGGGTATCCATTCTAAGAAAAATACGTTTTACAATCTCTCTCGTTTGCTCAAACTCCAAACACTGTTACTTTGAATTTTATTAAAATTGCCCAATTCTTATTCTGCTTCACAGAAGTTTATATCTATAGGAATCTTACCACTGACCTTAATCTATCCTATTCAACTATGCATGTTTGTTTACAAAATAATCAACCGTCAACTCATTCTCTTGATTCCGATAATCGTTCAAACCCACTCCGACGTCCATTCTATAAAACACGTTCCTCAACTTCTATTCGTTCCCCTTAATAAGACAATTACTTCAGAAAATGTATTTCTTATTTATTTATTTATTTATTTATTTATTTATTTATTGCAAGCAACAGGCTAGAAATGCCCAATGACAGCTTATACCAGCATCAGATAGTGATCTTCTATTCTTGAAATCCTCCGCTCTTCACCTACATCTAATCTATTCAGAAAGACACTGAAACCTTATTTAATAACGATTAACTTACCTTCTAATAGGTTTAATTTTAATTGTAGATTTAACAGTTTCTGTATCCGAATTATTAATTGTATGTTTCTATTCATCGGTCCTTCCAGGGACTTAACACGTCAGCCAGTGAGCCATACGGTCCCTGATTTGGGACTTGGTTAGGCCAAACTAAATCAAATAAATACATAAATAAATAAGTAAATAAATTTTCTTCTGATTACATCAGGATGGAAATTCCCAATATTAATGAGAAAATAATAAAGACTCCCGAAAGTTGATGAACTCTTAACCCAAATATTAAAAAAAAACTGAACGATACAGGGTGCGTTCACAAAGTTTCAAGACCGGTCTCGAGAACAAAGTCTCAAGAACAAAAAATTTAATAAACATTTTTGTACAGCAAACTAAATATTTTTGAAATACACTCAATCACCAAAAGTCATGGCACACCTGCCTAATAACGTGTGGCCAGGACAACGGAAGCGATAAGTCATAAAAGAGAGTCTACCAATCCTTGGAACACATCCACATGCACTGAAAGCCTTGCCACCTCCTCTGCAGTCCATAACGATGCTGCATTTACCAGTTGTTTTGGTGTCGACCTGACAAGATCGTTCGATGACGATATGCAAATGTTCAATGGGATTGCAATCTGGGGAACGTGGAGGCCACTGCCGTGTAACAAGGACCGTGTTTGGAACGCATTATCTTGCTGGAAGATGCCATTGCCTGCTCAGTAAAAACAGTTCATGTAGTCCCCAAGCAGATCGACGTAGAAAGTAGCATGTTTGCAGTTCGAGACGTTCTTGTGTTCATAAATTAGATTTTATTGAAGATAAAGAGCCCCATTATTTATTAAATCATACCCTATTGCAACCCACGAGAAAACACCCCACAGCAGTATGGAGCCTCCATCTGCCTGAGTGATCCCCACCTGATAACCAGGGTCCATTGCTTTGTGTGGCCTGCGCCAGACACGGACACGACCATCGGCCCGATACAGCTGAAACCTGGACTCGTCGGACCAGACAACTGTTCACCAGTCCTCAGCGGTCCAATGTCAATGTTGGTTGGCCCTGGCTAAAGTTACCGACGATGTGCAGCTGTCAAGAGTTGCACACATCGTGACATCCGGCTCCCAAAGCCTGCAGCAGCCAAGGTTCGCCGAATTGTCGTCACGGACACAGTTGTGGGACGTCCCTGGTTGTACCGCATGGTTATTTGGCCTGCTGTTGCACTTCGGTCAGCAGTTGCAAGCCAAGTGACACGGGGAACACCTCTGGCATCAATGAGGTTTGGGCGGCCTGTCCGCTGTCAGACATGGGTTGTAACCCCTTGTTGGATGTACCCTCAAGAGATCCTTGCAACGGTTGTGCGGAAAATTGCAGGATGTTGTCTACATCTGATATTGAGGCTCCCCTCCGTCTGGTGCCAACAATCATCCCCGTAAAAATAAGGATAGCTCTAAGTGTGCGGGGATTTCTGCAGCTAATTTTGCTTATAATGACTGTGTGATTATCAAGGAGTCCTGTGCACCTGCATTCCGAGAATGAAAACAGCGGGATCTGTCTCATTACGGACAGGGAAGCTGATTGGAGGGATGTGCCATGACTTTTGGTGAGTGGGTGTATTACCTTTGGGCATCAACGCAACGCTGCCATCGTTTTTAACATTATTCATAAGCTTCCTGAAACTTTGCATGGATGGTTGTCAAGGGACCACTGGAATCTTCGTCGAAGCTGCCTGGACGACCGGAATCCTGTCGAATCGCTTCCCTTTCAGGTCGAATTACGTCCCTTCTTTCAGGGGAACAGAAAAAAGTCGCTGGGAGCTAGGTCTGGGCTGTAGGATGGCTGGGGCAGAGTTGCCATGTTGAACTTCGCCAAAAAGTTCGCCGACGTCGAGTGACGTATGAGAGGGCGCATTATCGTGGTGAAGAACCCAGTTGTCTTTGATCTCTTGGCGGACGCGGCGGACTCGATCCTTCAAACGCCGGAGCATTTTCGACTCTAAATTTTTGACGCACGCTCCGAGTTTTCGACAGGTGTCACTGATACGCACTCACGCTACTAGCGATCTGCTCATTCTAGAGTCTCGGAAGTAACTGCCGCTGGTGCTCTCGGTTAGCTGACACCCCCCCCCCCCCACTACTTCACCCTGTTGGTCGAACCGGTCCGCACGCCCTCCCCTACTCAGAAAAAATTCGGTCTTGAAACTTTGTGAACACACCCTTTATTAAGAGGATGATATGGCAATATATGTGAAAGAAACTTATTTGAATTAAAATATCTATTATAAATATGATGTACTAGCTGTGCCTGCAGCTTCGTACGCGTAGATCACTGAAACAAAAACCGATGCTGTTTTTTCATGAATATCCTTCCTGCCTTGGACCATGATCTAAACAAAGACATTAAAAAACAATTTAATGAAGTGTTCATTAACGATAACAAAACTTCTCTGTAAACAAAGTTAATTAACAGTACAACCACCAGGAATATATGCATAAAATTTGCAGGAGTCGATGACACAGGAAAGAGCCACATAGAGTTGTGCGAAAAACAACTGACACTGAGATCCATGCCCGCAACGTGCACAGTCTGGATCTGCGCTTTGTTGATGATCATCGCGTAACATAACACGAATGGGAACTGTGCATGTTTAAAATAGAAGGGAAATTTATTTGTAATGAGGGGGATTCAGGTTATAAGAATTATATCATTTGCACCACATCCTGTTAAAATCTCAACTTCTATCAGGCTTTCCTGTAGATTTGTAAGTGTCAGTCGTTGCTGTAAAACAGTTTTGGTGGGCTTAAATTTCTAAGGAGAATTATGGGGACTTTTAAATTAATTTTGTGCGATGGAAGGTCGGGTGCACTCAGGAATCCACAAATTCAACCGGCTAGTTCGTATCGTCTTCTTGCTCCATTACTCTGTTGATAGAGATATATTCTACACTTCCCCATGAATACATGTTAATGTTTTAGCGTTTATTGCTGCTGTCTGATCGTTGCGAGGGGCCACAATTGCTCTTTTGCATAGTCAAGAATTTTAATAGCTTGTTATTTGCTAACCTACACACAGAAGAAATGAGTCACTGTTAGCACTGTACCACATGAATCAGGCAAATAACCTTCCCTTGTTTTGTGGATCTGCACACTCTTGTACAATTGATTGTCTCCTGTTCACGCTAACATATTTATTGTTAAATGAATCGGTATAACAAAAACACGGATTTGAGCTCTTTAGGCAGGATGTAGTTTCATCAGCCCAGGTATCTCGTGATATTACTTGCAAAATCTGCCTAAAATCTTCGTACCCTTTGTAGAACCTGCCACAAAAAAGCGCTATAATACCGCGGTATTTTGTCTGATTTCACGCAAGGTTCTATCACCACGTCTACCAATTTACGGTTTGCCATAAAGCACTCTCCGCATATTAAAGTTCCCCGTTTCTGCGGGCATACCGTACTGAGAGAGAGACTGATACTTTATCTTGGGTAACCAACCATCGATTCAGATTATTTTCACGAAACTTATCATTCAGTTCGCTGCTATCGTTCAGTTTAAATTTCCTGACACTCTTCAACTAATTTTTCCTGATAATTTTGCTACAACTGTGCAGCATCTAAAAGGCCAAAAAAGATAAAAAACAAATGACGCAATCGATGGGGATTATCGCTAGCGCATGCTTCGGCCAAACAGTCATCCCAGTGTTTATCACCATGTGGTATGTGACGTCCTCGGCAAACAGCCTGGTAAGTGGGATATTCAAGATCGTCAACTATCCGGTAAAATAAATAGCTCCTTGTAGACGGAAGCGTAATTAAGCATCCGGAGTTGTTTGGATGCACTGCTTAGGCTCTAGCAATGACGTGTTTATTGAATATGTCATGCTGGCTATCTAGAGCTGTTCCATGTCTTCTACATGAAAACACATCGCTGCTTGATACATGTATACTAAAACGGAATTTCGGATCACTGCTTATTGTTCCTTCTTGGTTCCAACTCCTAGCGGAACAGACATGTTTATACTGTAATAGCCAAAATATGGCATTCGGTATCAAAGTTCGAACACGTGATCGCAGTCTAAGCACGCATGTACAGAAGACGACATAAACAAACGAAAATGACTTTATTTGGATTTCTCACTTCTTTGGATTTGGAATAAGAATAGTTGCTTTATGAAGATTAAATGGAACTATGGATAGAAATTGCTGATCCAGATATAAGCTAAAACCATTCAACGTTTCATGAAACTCCATTCAGTGGTTTTTGTGTGAGGTGCGTACAAACAAACAAACAGACAGAAAAACAGATCACAATTCCAAAAATGATCTTAATGCGTTCTATCACTTATCCTTCACCTTAATATTTGTTAGAGCGAAGCGTTAGCGAAGCTCTGTTTTCAGGCGAAAATCAAAATTCTTTGTGCGCATAAAACTTTTGAACCAGAGAACATAGACAAATGAAATTTTGCACACAGCTGGACATGACCATCCTGATGGACACTAAATAAAAATTTTAAAATTCGGTTCAGCCAACGAGGAATAATCACCATTTAGCTGTTCCCATTGAAATGCATTGAAAAAAATGTAAACAAACAATTGCACGCGCTAATAGATTTTTCAACATAGAAAATATGGCGAAGCCCTTCGCAAATTTTGCTCTGCATATTCGATTTTTAAGGCCAAATTTCGAAGTTCTTAGAACTTTTAACGATATTTTTTCGATTTCATTGCATTCTTGAATATTGAATCTACATTTTGAGGTATATATTGTAATTCTAAGTGCTGTAATCACAGCGTAATCACAATATCTTTTTGGTGTGGTTGTCGACATTGTCTACTCGCCAACTGAAACTCGCAACCACTTGAATGAACTGCCGATGTGCATTCTCGTCAAATTCGCAACCTATACTGGACCAACATTAACCAATGAAGCAGTTCCCATTTTACCGATCGCCGTTGGCTTCAAAAAAGGAGGAGTATCTTGTACGCGTAAGCAATTTCCGCTTAAGTTAGCCTATGCAATCACCAGACACAAAACACAAGGAATCACTGTTGATAAAGCAGTCATAGACATTGGTGATTCAGAATTTGGACTTGGCTTATCGTACGTGGCATTTTCACGAGTGAAGACCATCAACGGTTTATTGATCGAACCGGCATTTGCAAAGCCGCGGTTGATTAATATCAACAACCATGCATCGTGGAAGGTTAGGCGTGAAGAACTTGCCAAATTACCCAGTTTAAAATGAAATTGTTTCAACAATAAAAATTAATATCAATTTAAAGAATTTAGTTAGTCATTTTCTTAACAATCAATAACGGTGCGCTCTAAATTATTGGTCAAGAAAGCGATTCGCGAGTCGCAGTCCGCCCTAGTTTTAAAGTAGTCATCTTTCAGCTTATATATTTTTATGCACTATGAATATGCATATACACACCTACATCAGTAGAAACACTGTCTCCTAAAATCTCCTTAACAATCTGAACAAAATAAAAATCTGTGAAAACTTATCCATACACAAAGTAACACTTACAGATACAACCCATTTACTAAATAACCAAATTCAATCAGAACATCAAAGCACATTTATATTTCTAAATTCAATCTGGCAACAATAAGACCATCATCAACAATATAAAAACCAACAACAACAATCGACAATAATACATTCACATTAGTGTTTTTAACTATGTTTGATTTGGAGATTGTTGAATGAGCGTGTCCAATTAAATTTCCAATTTAAATTGTTAGATATTGTTAATTTTATTTCGCAACAATGCCTAAACAACTGAAAGCTGAAATTTAACTGGACACACCCTGTCAAACTTTTGTCGGACAGAGTATAGAGGTTTTCTGGTTTCATTTTGAAATGTGAGAGTTGGATCTTTCTTTCTTTCTTTATAAAGTTATTCTCAACCATACAACTGAGTCTAACGAATATCACTCAAAGGCATACTGACGCCGTTTCTTATAATTTATAAATATCCTCCAAGCCTTGGACTATAATCAAAACAAAAAAAGAATAAGAAAACAACTAAAAGAAATAAAGAAAGAAAGAAAAAAAGAAAAAAAGAAAAAAAGGATGGAAGAAAGAAAGAAAATGAAAGAAGAATTCGTGAAACGCGTTCTGCAGCCTGCTCAGAAATGGGGCACTTTAATTATAATAACCCGGTATGTATATAACCTATAAAAATAAATACAAAATTAAATTATTTTTTTTTCGTTAAGCAATTAGTGCTAAAACCATAATAATAAAGTAAACAAAATCTT
>JAHWFO010071428.1:33287-65987 GCA_023313115.1 Rhysida immarginata | reverse complement strand
GGGGGGGGGGGGAGTTACCTCGCAGCTAGGTGTGTGCTAAAGAAGCCGTCCTAAGAAGGACGCACCTAGCTCTAAGAAAAAATGAACAAGTCAGGTTTGCGAGAAAATTAATTCTACGCCAGGGACCCGCTCGTGAATGATTAAAATAATAATAGATGATATGAGAAAATGTCCTTAGTTAGGTTTGCGAGGAAATTAATCCCAACGCCAGGGACCCAGAAGGATAATGATCGTCTTGATGTACTGGTTTACGGGAATATTAATTCCAACGCCAGGGACCAGCACATAAGACGTAACAGAAGGTGAATATCGCCCTGAAAAGGGCGCACCGTGAAATGAGAATAATGAAATGATACCTGAAAAGAAAGTAGAGTGATACCTTGAAGAGCTAGTCCGTTTTGATCGTCCTGATCGTCCTCAGCCTAGGTTCCGTCCTGCCTCCATATGAGGAGGATGATATATACAGCAAGACAATCGACAATCGACAATCGAACAGTGTAGTGTTTCGGTATTCGTGTGGAACCTGAAGCATAGCTTCCATAATCTCACCCTTCATAATCATATTCCAAGGGAAATACACTGAATTAGAAAAGAAGCCTGATGTACCCACAAAGGTCATCTAAAGTATAAAAGAAAAATTGCCTCCTCTTGGTGGAGGAAAATTTGATTGACGATTGTCTAGACTAGAAGCAGACCACTAGTATTAGATAAAACACGACCTATGAAGTCCAGTAATCTGGAAATATGACATTATCAATGTCTTCAAAATTAATATCAAGTATATGCCTTGGATCACGATATCTCTTTCTATGCATAGGATGCTTTAAAATGCCCGAGACTAGCTCATTGCTATGATTTTCTATATTGGGCAGCATGGATTCCATGAGCCCTTGAACGTATTTGCCAATATGAGTCATGTTGAAGTCATTATAAATGGAGGAATTGCGAACAATTCTCCGATCTTTTTGCGCAATAGTCCTAAGGGTAACGTTTTGGAACGTTTGCAGTTCTTTCCACCTAGTCTTACATATTGTGGCCCAGACGGACATACCATACGTCAGGATGGTCCGAACAATGATCTTATAGAGTAGGAGTTTATTATCAATGCTTAGAGCACTATTTCGGCCCAGCAGAGCTATCAAGCTAAACTTGGCTCTCCTGGCCTTATTCAACGCATAAGTTGCGTGGGGAGTCCACGTAAGTTTAGAGTCAATGACAACACCAAGGTATTTATAAGTTTCAACCCAGTCCAGTTTTTTGCCATATAGTGTTAGAGAATCTAATGATCTCTTTCTCTTCTTGGAGACGAACATCGCCTTGCATTTGTCTACATTCAGTTTTAGCCTCCACTTGCTAAACCAGCTTTCACACTCCTTTAGAGCTTTCTGTAGCCGCGAGACTACTACGCCTGGTTGACGAGCACAGGTCAGTATAGCAGCGTCATCTGCGTAAAAAAAAGAGCTTACATTTGGAAGGACTTGGAAAGTCTCGCATAAAGTAATTGAATAATACTGGCCCCAGGACTGAACCCTGTGGGACACCAGCTTTTACTTCATACATAGGAGATAGACTATCTCCAACTCTGGCCTGAAAGAACCGGTTGGAGAGAAACGAGTGTATCAGAGTGATTATGTCTTGAGGAAATCCATCCATAATCATTTTAAAAATAAGACCATCGTGCCAGACTTGGTCGAAAGCTTTGTGTACATCGAGGAAAACGACCCCACAATACATAGAGAGATTAAGGGGCTCATTGATATCCGCTGCGAGCCTCCATGTTTGGAGTTGGCAGGAATGGTTTGAGCGAAAGCCAAATTGTTCATCGCGGATGAGATCATTGGCATCACAGTACTCAATGAATCTCTTGAGAATTGTTTTTTTCCAGGATTTTGGAGATTGATGGTAACAAGCTGATGGGCCTGTAGCTAACAGGATTTGCAAGATTTTGTCCTGGCTTAGGAATGCTTAAGACAACTGATTGCTTCCAAGCATCCGGGAAGTAAGCGTTCTTCCAGCAGTCGTTAATTACTTTTGCAATATCTTGAATTGTATTTTGAGGTAAATTTTTCAAAGCACTGTTCTTAATCATCCACAGGGCCTACTGCAATAATATCAGATTGCCTTTGCACGTAGCCATACAAAAGGACACCGTTTTGGTTATGGCATCTTGAATTCCAGTGCGAGTGTTTAGCGTTCAGGTCTCCCGCAATAATAACGGGAATATTCCCGGAAAACAGCTCGTCGAGCTCATTGGCATCGAATTTATGCTTGGGCGCATTATATAGAGCCACTAGTTTCACCTCTCCCAGTGTGGCATCAGTAATGATAGCAGAGGCAGCTACCATTCCCATATAGTCTCGGGTTGGTTCCTCCCGATGATGAATGCCTTTCTTAATAATAATAGCTGACCCACCTGACGGGGTCTTTACTGTAGTGGGAAGAGTTCTGTCTTTACGATACACACAGTAACCAGGAAGCCTGAAGTCGCGGTCTGGTCTTAAGTGTGTCTCACATAGAAATGCTATGTCTATATCCCATTGGGTTAGGAAGTTGTAAAACTCAATACGCTTCCGGGGGATCCCCCTGGCGTTCCATATTACGCAACGAAGTTTACCACGATTTGTAATAGAATAGAATCGATCAGCCATACTGTCAGTTTTTATTCGTAAGTATTCCACTCATCAGTGGCATTTTCTTGCCCAGTTCGTTTAACAAATTGCATACACTGCCAATTTGTTTATACATTTCTTGAAAGTCATTCACGTTAATGCTCTTATCTTGTTTGGAGACCATTGAGGCATAGGAAATCTCCGGGGACACTTTAGCACTTTGCACTCTCCTGACTTGCGGATATTTAGGACATTTTGTGTAACTGGAGGTGTGCTGTCCACCACATCGAATACATTTTGGGGGATCTTGTCCTTTTACATTTGGGCAGTCTTTTGACTGATGATCTTTAGCGCATTTGTTACAACGGGGGGGATTCCGTACAACCCATAGATACATGGCCAAATCGCAAACAATTATAACATTGTAAAGGTTTCTTATTACCACGAAACATTTCAACACTGACAGCTAAGGGCCCTATGCGGGTCACATTTTTAAGTGTCTTATTGTGTTCAGTGTTTGATAACAGAACCAGAATCATGGGCATATCAATTGATCCTTTGGCTTTTTTAAGCCTAATCACTTTCTCAGGAAAGTAGTTGGCCTTTTTCAGGTCTTCATTAAAATCGTTAAGGTCATAGGTCACGTCTACATTTCGTATAACGTATTTGAGGACTTTTTCCGATTTAAGTTGATGATGCTGAATCTTTAGCACGTTATCAGCCTTAATGCCAGACACCAATTTACTATGAGTTTCCTCATCATGACACCTTATTTTGATCGTCTCTGCTCTGCCTGTGTGTACAGTAATTAGGTTAATCGCCACATGCTTTTGAATCTCGCCCAGGATTTGCTTGATTGGCTGACCGTGAGTACGTATTATGATTGGCGGAATATAGGAGCTGCTCTTGGTATTTGGCTTTTCAACATTTTTTCGCTGTTCGGACTTGCTTTCTCGAAAAGCAACAGCGATTGTATCATTTATATCAACAACATCCTTAATGTTGTCAATTTTCAACCCTTTTTTAGCCTTTTTAGATTTTGCAGGTATCCATTTATCCGTATCATTGTATAGCCGTTTGCGATTTGTACTAATCGGGTCTTTGCCATCGTTATCGTTACTCCCTAAGCCGGAGGGGATAATTTCCATAGGCTGAGTATTCACACTCTCACAAGAGTCTCTTAGATAGTCAGAAGTTACACCAGTAGGCTGATTACCTTTCATTGACAGAGCAGAGAATTGATCTTTGAGGAACTGCTCCAACTTATTAAAGTTCCTGTTGGCTTCATTACGTGCTGCAGATATTTCAGCATTCATATTAGCAATTTTATCGTGGATTTCAGCAATGTTCCCTTTTAGTGACTCGACTTTTCCTTGTAATTTATCATACTTAGTGCACATTTCTTGGCGCATAACCTCTAGCTTATCCTTAATTATAGCATCAAAAGCTTCAAATCTGTAATCTTTACAGGCATCTTTATATATCTCGCCATATGTATATTTACCATCACTTGTTTTTTGGCTTGCAATGCCACTTAATGCTTTGCCTGAGTCTGGCATTATGATAAATTTTATAATTATGAGTAAAGAATAGTAAGACTGCTAGCCCTGAAAAGGGCTTTTCCAGAATAAGATCTGTAGAAAAAAAAAAAACAGCCTTAAGGAATAGATATAAAACAAAACCGCTGACCTTAAAAGAGTGTGCCTTCAATTAACATTCCTTCTCCAATCTATACCATCTATGAGTAGCTCGAACCCATGCAGGTGATGAGTGGTTCTGTGTGTGTCCAAGTCAGTGATCAGTGGGTTACAGCAAGAGGCATGCAAACCTTTATATACAGAACAGTAGTAAAAATTATGCAAATACATGAATCAATAGGATACAAAAGATTTAAAGAGGAAATAATTGCCAATAGGATAAATAGAATAAGCACAGATTTTCGAATTATAACGGCCAATAGAATAAAAAGAGTGTAAACGCTAATTTTATAAATTATACAAAAAGAAAATATAATCCGGAACCTCGCCCATGCCAATGGATATTCGACCTCCATGTTCTCCCATATTCTTCACCGCCACAGACGGGCCCTCTTCTCCCCCTCCCTTCTTGTTTCGCCCCTTCCCAAGAAATGGACGTCCTTATTGTATCTGGGCCCTAATTTCTCCCAGCTCTCTAACTTCCTGTCGTCTTCGACCATCGAATATCTTTTAGTACTCCTACACCATCAGCCCGCATCCTGAACCCACCCGCCGCCGTCACCACCGACAAATATTCCCATCGTATTTCCCATTATGCAAACCACCTCGAAGATTCCGGACACGCTTTAAAGACACAAGAAGATGTTATGTCTGTCTTACATATCTGCAATAGACCAGAAAAAACTGCTACCCTCGAAGCGATCGAAATATTCAAGGCTAAGAAGTTCTCTCCCCACCTGCTTCTCTATTGTCAAACAGACTTTAATGTGTATGCAATACTTAACTCTTTATCTGATCTATTATGATTCCTTTTTCTCGGTTTCTTTATTATGGTTTATGTTTTCTTTTGCATTTTGTTATTTCTTGCCCGTTTATTTTATTTTCTGTAAATCCTCTTGTCCTCAGACAACCGGATAAGTTCTTTTTTTTCGGTCCGCGTAAACGCTCACCATCCCTTTGTATATTTTCTTTTTGTATAATTTATAAAATTAGCGTTTACACTCTTTTTATTCTATTGGCCATTATAATTCGAAAATCTGTGCTTATTCTATTTATCCTATTGGCAATTATTTCCTCTTTAATGCTGTAGGTTCATGTATTTGCGTAATTTGTACCACTGTTCTGTATAAAAAGGCTTGCATGCCTCTTGCTGTATATATATCCTTGACAAAGCCGGAAATAAATGGCGAAACTAGTTGGAACTTCTGATGTCCCTCTGTTATACTGTAAGGCCACCAGCTGTTTAATCTTTTTAAGGGCTAGGGTGTGATTAAAAATTGTTTTTAGACTAATGTGATGTTGCTCTACAGGGTAGCAATCGGAAATTTTTCTATATCTTTATTAATTTTCGAGTAAGCAAACGGATGACCTTAAATTTGCGGGTGAAAGTCAAATGTGAGTGCGGCATTGAATTTCCCATCCCCCTATTACCTATAAACCGCACTCATAAGATCTCGCCTTCCTGGCCGCTTTGAGATATCTGCCATGTCACCAGAATTTTTGGACAGCCTGTAAAATGCGTGGATACATTCTGCTCTTTATTACAGTTTTATTTTCTGGGGAACATCCACGTCATTGAACCTCGCACGTATTTTCAAATTACAGAAATGACAAAGGAGCCCTTTACGTATTTATCATTTTTTGGACTCCCGAAACGCATATCAGTTTCCCATTTCTTTAAAGAACTTTGTATCGCCACTGTTTATCAACTATATTTTATTAGCGTATGTACATTTGTATTCTAAGTCATCAAATCTCATCTTTAATCTCTACTCCTTTAATCTAACTGTCAATGCTGATATCCACAGTTATTCTACGCGAACAGCCTATGATCTGAACTTCCCTTTAGTCAAACCTAACTATCGACGCTGCTGTTTGACTTAAGCTGGCGCAAGATGCTGGGAATTTCTTCCCGTGGAAATTCGCACTGATGACGTTTTTCTTTTATTTTATAAATACCTAAAGTTTTTTTGTTTTTTATAATCAATTATGACATACAGATTTGTCACTTAAGTTTACAATATTGTACTACTTAAGTCTAGTTTCCAAAATTTTTTTTTTCACTTTTATGTCTTTGGTACGTGCTCCCCTATGAAATGATTGATTACTAGTGTAAATACTCCCCTTCTAATTGTCTCCCCTCCCTTATTTATTTAAGCCTATGTGCGGTTTTAGACAAATACGGCCACAGTTTGTTGATTTTGCGTCATTGTTTAGCCTTAAGTTTTAATCTTCGTATTCTTTGACTTGAACTGGATGCCACTGATTCTAGTCTTAATGGTGGTTAGTTTTACCATTAGGATTTCTGCTAAGGCTTTTTTCCTCCTTTAGCAAGTAAACTGTTAATTAAATTATTAAAAATGTATTTATATCTAAATTGGTAATAAGTATGTAATAATTTGCCTTTTTACTTGAATTCATTGTATATACAGGGTGAATACAAATGTCTGAACCCCCCTTTTATTTTTTGAACCGAAGCAGATATGTCAATTTTGATGAATCCAATTTTGATGAAACCAACCCAATTGCAAACTTGTTCAGCATAAAAAAACAAACAAAACAAAAAAAATCATCCAAATCGGACCAACCAATCACCCACAATCACGTGGTGAACTGATTGTAGCTTACAAACAGTCACACTGCACAAACAAGTTACTTCAAACAGTTTAAAAAAAAGTTAATCAACAAAATGCTCGATGTGACGACCGTGGGCACCATAACACAATTTGGCACGGAACCTAACTGACGCCAAAACATCGGCAAGCATGGCTGGTGCCACTCCTCGGCACGCTTTCTGGATTCGTTGAACCAGATCCTCCAGCGAGGCGGGCTGCGTAGCATAAACCTTGTCCTTCAGGTATTCCCACAAGAAAAATTCAAATGGTACAAAATCAGGGGAGAGGGGTGGCTCACGAACTGGTCCTCCTCGGCCAATCCATTGTTGTCCAAACATCTCACTTAGACGCTTGTTTGATACTTGTTCACTTTGCCTGAGTTAAGCTGTTATTCCATTACTCACTGTAACTTTTCTGTTTATTTTACTATTGTATTTTCCTCTGTTGCCCGAGGACGCGGGTTCGACCCCGGCGGAGGACGACGAGGATTTTTTAAAGGAGAAAATCCTGAGATCGCGCACTTCCTTCGGAAGCGAAGTAAATCCGTTGGTCCCGTATAGTCGTCTGCTAGCTGCACGTTAAAGAACCCTTGTGAGGCAAAATTTGCCGCCCCTGTAAAGCCAGCCAGAAATGACGACAGCAGTTGAAAAGAACGTTATTTCCAAATAAACCAACCAACTGTTGTATTGTTTAATGTTTAATTGCGACCCCTGGGTTCTAACTAGTCGGTGCTTGACATACTGTCCCTAGGTGGACGCAATTGTAGATTATCCATTAACAAAATAAATAAATAAATAAATAAATAAATAAATAAATAATTAAAATAAATAAATTTTCAGCGATAAATTTTCATCAATATAATCTGCACACCATGCACAAAATAGTTCAGGCCAGACTTCAAGAACGCCAGGAAAGCGTAATGTGCTCCTTTTTCATGCGATGATTGAACGTTCTTTTCAAGAATTATTAACAATGAGCATAAAATGATGAGGCAGTGACAGAACATTAATAAGGCAGCGTCTATTGAATTGAAAAAGGAGTCTCACGTGTCTCCCTTGATCTTCCTACCAAACGTCCAGACGACAGAAAAATAATTTATTAGTCTGGAATGGAAAGAGAAAACACTAGTCTTGGACAAAGAAACTCTGCAATTAAAACAGAACAGGCTATACGGGCATTGGAAACATCTGAACAACGACAGTTTCGAATACAGCAAGAGGGTATAAGAGCTTCTACGTCAAGGGCAAGAAAAACTTGGGTCTATAGTATCTAGTGAAGTTCCCCGGTGGTAAAGATGGATGTCATTTTAATCTGAGGCAAGTCAAAAAGAAGTTGAATAAAATTCCCTTAAATTTCGTAAAATTCCTGATTTTCGGGTTTTTCTTAGAATGGATGTTGCATAGATTCAGTTATTATTTAACCAATTTAGAGTTATAATTTAACTTCTTGAGATTGTTCTGTTTACCGACAAGTGTAATTATATTGGGCAAGGTCGGGTCCTCTGCTGGTATATTATACGAGCAGAGGACCTGGCATTGCCCGGGATGATTATATTTGTAGGAAAGCAGAACAATCTGAAGTTAAATTATAACTCCAAATTGGTTAAATCAAAACACTATCAATACAACACAGAGCGAAGTGACTATCCATTCTACAAAAAATACGAAAGACAGGAATTCTAGGTGATATACCGGAACTTTATTTACCTCTTGTTAATTTGCCTCAGATTAAAATGATATCATCTTCACCACCAGGAAACATCACTGGATAATTTAGACACAAGTTTTTCTTGCCCGTGACGTAGAAACTCTTATACCCTCTTGCTCTATGCGAAACTCCCGTTGTTTAAATGTTTTAAGTGTCCGTATAGATTTTCTGTTTTAGCTGCAGAGTTTCTCTGACCAATACTCGTTCTTTCCCTTTCCTTTCCAGACACATATATTTTTGCCGGTTGTCTGGACGTTTGATAGGGAACTCAAGAAAGAAACGCGTGACTCTTATGTGTAATCAATAGACGCTGCCTTATTAATGTTCTGTCATTGCATCTTCACTTTATGTTCATTATCAAAAAATCTTCAGTCATCGCCTTACCAGCATCTTAGTTTCCAAAAAATACACATTCCCACAAAATATATTCAAATATGTTTTTATGAAATGTTTGGATCTGATGTGCTACCAAATAACATAGGTGATAACCCTGGCGGGGCATGGAAATTTCTTTTTTGGAATACATTTTGAAATATTGAATAAAACACATGAAAACGCTTAGAATTTATACAGAAAAAGTTCTTAATGAAAATTTTTAAAAAACTTTTTAAAAGCTCAATGGATGGACCTGCTGTCTTGATGCAAAAACTTGGCCATTCATCACTTTGCGTAGTCTAGCAGTCGTCGATTCTTATAATTACCATTTGCTCAATACAACACGGAGCTAAAGGATTGCTTACTCTGTCGTCTTTCCACTCTTTCTCAATAGTCTCCTAACTCTCCGTTATCTCCAGTTACTGATCATTTTTAAAGATTTTCAAGAAACTGTTAAGTACTAAGCACTCTAATTTCTAAGAAAAGCCAGAGTAACAGGAATTCTATGCATTGTTATAAATATATATTGTTGGTCTGTGCAGAGAGGTTGTGAATTGCGTCTTGATACCATTGTTGATAAGTATTGTTGCACAAACCTTGCCTTGCATTGTTGGACCTGAGATATTTCTCATTAATATGCCTTGCCATAACCATAAATATCGATTTTTTTTTATCAATTATTATTTTTTTTTCGAAATCTGAAGTAGACAGTGCTTCCTCATGCTTTGAAGGTCAAGTATGCAAACTCTCATCAAGATCGGAATAAAACTGTAGATTTGCATAACAAACAAAAAAACAAACCCACAAACAAACACACCCACAAACAAACATCCTTCTTCTATATATATAACTAGCAGAGGACCCGGCGTTGCCTGGGATAATTACGCTTGTAGGTAAAAAGAACAACCCTCAATACAACACGGAGCTAAGGATTGCTTCCTCTGTCGTCTTTCCATTCTTTCTCAATAGTCTGCTAATTCTCCATTATCTCCAGTTACTGATCATATTTAAAGATTTTCAAGAAACTGTTAAGTACTAAGCGCTCTACCTTCTAAGAAAAGCCAGAGTAACAGGAGTTCTATGCATTGTTACAAATATATTGTTGGTCTGTGCAGAGAGGTTGTGAATTGCATGTTGATAACATTGTTGATACTTATTGTTGCACAAACCTTGCTTTGCATTGTTGGACATCACATATTTCTCATTAATATGCCCTGCCATACCATGAATATCAATTTTTTATCAATAATTATTATTTTTTCTAAATCTGAGGTAGACAGTGACTTTCCTCATGCTTTGAAGGTCATGTATGTGAAATTTTATCAAGATCGGAATAAAACTGTAGATTTGTATAAAAAACAAACAAACAAACTTACAAACAAACATGCTTCTTTATATATATATAGAAAGACTAGCAGAGGACCCAGCGTTGCCCTGGTTAATTACGCTTGTAGGTAAACAGAACAACCTCAAAAAGCTAAATTAAAACTCCAAATTGGTTAAATTGGACTCAATCACTACAATATAGAGCGAAGGGACTATCCATTCTAAGAAAAATCTGAAAGACAGGAATTTACATCTTCACTGAAAAAATCCATTCTAGGTGATACACCGGGACCTGATTTACCTAAAAAAAAAATTTAGAGGCTCACAATGGATGGACCTCTCCAGGGATGCCTTCTAGTCTAAATAAATTTTTACTCACGTAATCTCACTTTAGATGTACACTTGATGTTCTTACAATTTCCTTTCTTCTTTCGAAGTCTTGAAGCCAAAATTGGCCATTCATCACTTTGTATAGTCTAGCGGTCGCCGATCCTTCCATTTACTTGCTTACCATTTGCTCAATACAGCACGGAGCAAAAGGTGTGCTTCCTCTATCGTCTTTCACTCTTTCTCAATAGTCTGCTAACTCATTATCTCCAGTTACTGATCATTTTTAAAGATTTTCAAGAAATTGTTAAGTACTAAGAATTTTCTTTTCTAAGAAAAGCCTGAATAACAGGAATTCTATGCATTGAATTCTATATTGCACATACTTTGCCTTGCATTGTTGGTCATGAGACATATATTGTTGATCTTTGCATAGTGTTGGTGCATTGCGTGTTGACACCATTGTTGATACCTATTGTTGCACAAACTTTTATTTACATTGTTGGTCATGATATATATATTTTGTTGGTCCGTGCAGAGTGTTTGTGCATTGCGTGTTGATACCATTTTTGATACCTATTGTTGCAAAAACTTTGTCTTGCATTGTTGGTCATGAGATATTTCTTATTAATATGCCATGCCATAACCATGAATTTCGATTGTTCATTAATAATTATTATTTTTTCGAAATCTGAGGTAAACAATGACCTTCCTCATGCTTTGATGGTCATGTATGCGGAATTTTATCAAGATCGGAATAAAACTGTAGATTTGTATTAAAAACAAACAAACAAACCCACAAACAAACAAACATCCTTCTTTATATAGATAGAAGATATATAAAGAAATTTCACGTGAGTACGAAATTATTTAGACTAGCAGTGGCATCCTTGGAAAGGTCCAGCCACTGTGAGCCTTTAAAAGATTTTTTTCGAATTTTCATTAAGAATTTTTACTGTATTATTTTTAAGCATTTTCATGTCTTTATTTTTAAGATATTGGAAAATTTAATGCAATTTTTTGAGATTGTTCTGTTTACCTACAAGTGTAATTATCCCGGGCAACGCCGGTACCTTTGCTAGTATATATAGATAGGAGAAGAAGGATGGTTGCTTGTCATCCAAATCGGACCAACCAATCACCCACAATCACGTGGTGAACTGTTCGTAATTTTGGAATTGTTCTGTCTTCTATGTGCTGAAACATGCCTTTTATTTGCTTTTCCGCATGAAAGTGAATGTGAGTAAGGTAATTTATGTTAATTTTTTGATTTGCATGCTTTACATGGTGGAAATATCAACATTCAGTTTTCCTTGTGCAGTGTGACTGTTTGTAAGCTACAAACAGTTCACCACGTGATTGTGGGTGATTGGTTGGTCTGATTTGGATGATTTTTTTTTGTTTTGTTTGTTTTTTTATGCTGAACAAGTTTGCAATTGGGGTTTTTTCTCTATCCCTTATGGTTTTTGAGATAAATTTTGAATGTGTCCTTATTTGCATATTTGGGATGATGAAAAGTGCACCATGGGATAGGCCACCCACAACTTCCTATTCATTGGATTCATCAAAATTGACATATCTACTTCGGTTCAAAAAATAAAAGGGGGGTTCAGACTTTTGTATTCACCTTGTATATAGAAGATAGATGATTTTGAAAAAGAATAGTTCATCAATCTATTATACCATTGACATTAATAGCTAATTAGGCATATCGGTGTTACCTATTGTTACCGACGACACCATTAATTCCAATGCCCTAGCCCTGTCGAAACAAAAGCTTCAATGACAACAACATTACCACCCAAGCATAATTCCAACTCAAGCTTACAACTGCCTCAAATCAGTAGACAAAGCACAGTCGCTGCTATCAAGATAATGTATAATTTACACACGATAGTTGCAGCCACTTAATTTGAACGATTTTTTTGACATGCGCAGGAAGTCTTCTCGTCAATATGATTTGTCTGGATTTTACCGATGATGCACTTGTTCTACTATAGCAAAGGCGGAGATATCACTGAAACGTCGAAAGCATATTAAAGCCATAATATGAAACAAATTCTGCGTCGACTATTCTGCGTCATTTTTTAATTTATTAATTTCATTTATCTATTGAAAAAAAAACGAAAATAAAAACTAAATATAAATACGAAAACAATGTTTCGAAACCGAAAGCGAATTTTTCATGTAATAGCTAAGCGATTTACTTCTGGATAGCGTCTATTGGCTGGCTTTAGAAATGACGTCATCCTGTCATTCAACTTATATCTGGTTGCAACAATAGTCTTTTTTAAAATTATTTGGAATTACACAATTAACATTGTGTCACTTAGAAAATTAATGGGCAGTGGAAAATTTATTCTAAGAAAGGAACGTAAAGCTTGGTAGACAATTATCTTTATTATTTACAATATAAAGAAATAAAATAACGCGAAGTAATTAATTGTATCCTTTAACAGGAGGGATTACAACAAAAAAATAAATAATTAAATATCGTTTGTCTCAAAAGTCGCGTGGCATATGAAAAGTTTATGAATGTTGGCTTTATGTTCACATGGTTTTGCAAGCTTATCTTCATGTTTATAGTGGCCCTTCTACTTTCCTCCTTAGGGGTTCATCTCCAGAGGCATAATTCCTGGGCTGGCACGCCTCACAACTTGCAACATACTCAAAGATTTGTATTCTCATTTTAGGCCAGTAGAGATTACAGCGTAGCAGTACTAATATCTTCTTGGCTCCCGGGTGGATTAGTGGGCTTCTTGAATGCCAAAAACGAATTAACTCTATAGTTAGTCTCTTCTGAACAACAATTTGACGTGTGGGACCGTCTATTCTATACAGGATGCCATTCTGCACGCTCCATCTGCTTGAAGGGCTTGCTTCTCCTTGCTCCCTACAGTTCCGGCAGAATTCATCCTGGCCTGCGTTTCTTTCCAATCTGTACCAATCGTAATTTTGGATCTCGCCGAGCAGGCTAGGGATAATGTATCGGGTACATAATTTTGACTCCCCGGTTTATGTGTTATCTCATAGTCTAACCCTTGTATCTTCAAAGCCCAACGGGCGATGCGTCCATGTATGTCCTTGAAATTTTGCAGCCATGTCAGTAGACAACAAATTGGCCGCCATCAATATACGGTCTGAAAGTTTCAATGGCATGGAGTACTGCAAGGCATTCCCATTCCACTGCTGAGTAGGTGGATTCGAGCTCAGTGAGGGATCTGCTAGTATATGATATTATGGAATGAGTCCCGATCACACTGAGCTAACATCGCATCAACCGCTCTCCTGCTGGCGTCAGTATGAATTTCAAATTTCAGGGGAAAGCTGGGCTGAGATAGGAATGGTGGGTTGGTTAAATGGCGTTTGATACGCTCGAAGGCCTCTTGGCACTCAGGTGTCCAGTGCCATTTCATGTCTTTGTGGGTCAAACGCCGCATAGGATAATTGATAGCGCTTAAATCAGGCAAGAAACTCTTAAAGAATTGTATCATCCCTATGAAGCGTTTGACCTCATTGACATTCTTCGGAACGGGATAGGCTGGCATAGGCTCCAGGTTCTTCTCAGAAGGTAATAGGCCTCTTGCGTCGACACGATACCCCAGAAACTCTACTTCGGTTTGGAGAAATTTAGACTTGTCAAAATTTACTTTCAAATTGTACCATGCAAGTTGTTCCAGCACTAGTTTCAGGATACGATAATGGGTAGTGACATCTGGAGTTCCCACTATAATGTCATCCATATAGTGGAAACTCCAGGACTCGATGGTAGGATCCAACACTCGATCGAGTACTGATTGGAACACTTGTGCTCCGTTCCTGATTCCGAATGGTACCACATTGAATGCGAATGTCCCTAACCTGGGGACCATGAAAACGGTCTTCTCACGAGATGGTTTGTTTAAAGGTATTTGCCAGAATGCCGCTTTCAGGTCAAGAACGGAGAACACACGTGCGTGGGTTAATTTACGTAGGATCTGATCAATGGTTAACGGATAGTAATTCATGGGTTTCGTAACCTTGTTGAGTCGGCGTGCGTCCAACACAAAGCGGTATTCATGCGTCGATTTTTTCTCATTGAGGAAATACGGAAGCGCCCATGAAGTTTCTATACGGGATACTACGCCTTGCGTTTCCATTCTTTTAACTATCTCACGGAGGGCTTGCTGCTTAGGTGGAGCCAAATAGTAAGGCTAGGTTTTTATGGCCTTGGCGTCGCCCGTGTCGATCGTGTGTTGGTAGTCGGGAAACTTGTCAATGATCACTTCCATTCTCTTTCTGTAGTCATTAATTAACTGCCACGTCATCATCTCGGTGGAAGTGTCATCTATTCATTGTAATTTCTGGGCAGGGCATGGTAAATAATCAATCTCCACGTTGACCGTGGCCTTCATTGCTCGCCGTAGGTCTAATCCCATAATGCCTTGACAGGGTAGCGTTGGCATCACCCCCACGGTATGATACTTTGGAATTATCCACATGTTTCCCACTCTGGTCAGAGGAACCTCTGGTGCCTCATGCATTGTTCGGGAATCGCCATTGGCCACAATGATAGTTTTGGGTGCTTCTATCTTTCTTGCTTGGGTGGATAGTCTCTCGGCTACAGAACCATTGATCATTGAGATTTCTGATCCAGTGTCAACAACAAAGGGAACCACTTTATCTTCCATCCTCAACTCAACAAACATCAACCCCTTATGGGGGGTCGTCAATTCGACATGACGTCCAAACACCTCATGATCCCAAGTTGACGGTGCTTGACAGATTCCATTATTACTAGGTCTGCATTCTCTCTTGATATCTCTTCCTGAATTTTATATGGCAGCATCTTTACCTATGGGCGGATGTAATTTCCATCACATTCAGGCTAGTTCCGTTTTAAATGCGGAGTCCAATATGTTGTTGTGCCTCCTGGGTTTGCTTAGCGACTATAGGGTTCTGCGCACTCCAACCTCAGAGGGCGTTATGACTGGTGTCAGTCGTGGTTATCCCAGATTTCTTCAAACCTTGTAAGTACTGCTCTACGTCCAAGCACTCACGGACCAAGGTGCTCTCTACGCTTTTATCACCTACATTTAACATCCGTTTGATCTCAGATCGCATATTATCTTTGGCGATCCTGACAATTTTGGTCCTTGGAAGTGAAGGCTCGATTAACCGGTTTAACTTATGCAAATCCATGTAGTAGTCCAGAAAGCTCTCATGTGCCATTTGCGTTCGTTCATACAATGATTTCCTCCTTTCAGTATCGGTTATTTTGCATGGGAAGTGTTTGCGTAGGATTGCTTTTGCCTCGCCCCAATTTTCCGCACGGGACAATATATCATGAATCCATTCGGCGAGGTGAAGAGCTACTAGCGTCGATAGTATTCTCTAAAGAATGTTTCTCGGAACCCCATTTATTATAGCTTGGCCTTCTAATCGTTGTAAGAAGTATTCTAGGTCGGCATTGCCATCAAACAGAGGCACATTTATCCTCCTCTTGTACTTGTCTACATCTCCTCTTTTTTCTAGCATCCACTCTCGTATGGCTTGACTTTGACTTTTAATATTGTCACTCAAAGTTTGTATTACCATATTCTCTGCAAAAAGGGCGAATGCGCGGATTTCTCCATCAACAAAATTATCGACATCCATAGTCGCCCATAATACGTTATCTTCCGTCCCCTTGTCTGCATTCCGCAGAGCGCGCAGTCTCGTTTCTACGGCACTGGCCCATGTAATATGAGGAGGAGGATTCTCGAGTCCAATCCTTACCGCCACTTCTCGCAAAGCAGAATCGTTGATGAGACAGGTCGGACATCGCCGTTGATACAACGCCGCGACGAGTAGATCAAGAGCAATGGGATCAATCGGCATATTTGCTTCAAAAATTACCATCGAAGAGCTTTAGGTTCTTCAAGGAGATTACATTCGACTCCTACTAACATCACTGCCAAACATAAGACACTATTCAATTTCGTTTAAAAACTTGTAGCCTGCCCTTGGGCGAGCCAACTAATCAGGATGCTAGGGAGCGGGTGACGGCTGTGTAGACTGAAATGAAGCAATCGACTATCGAGTAAACGAAATTGAATACCCTTTTATTACTTTTAACTAATAGTCAGGATTAATCATTGCGATTTCCACAAGTAACAATTATTACATATAGTGTTCTTTGTATAAACAACTCGCTGATAATAATTAAAGTTCATTTTTATATTGACTAAGATAAAACTGAATTCTATCACTGGGTAGACTAATTGTTTTCTCATTCAAATAGGTTCATAATACAGCTTAATATTGGGCTACTCAATCTTTCTGTATACATAAAGAAGGATGTTTGTGGGTCTGTTTGTTTGTTTGTTTGTGGGTTTGTTTGTTTCTTATGCAAATCTACAGTTTTATTCCGATCTTGATGAAATTTTGCATACTTGACCTTCAAAGCATGAGGAAGGTCACTGTCTACCTCAGATTTCGGAAAAATAATAATTATTGATAAAAAATCAATATTCATGGTTATGGCAGGGCATATTAATGAGAAATATCTCATGACCAACAATGCGAAACAAAGTTTGTGCAACAATAGGTATCAACAATGGTATCAACACGCAATGTACAAACCTCTCCACGGATCAACAATATATATCTCATGACCAACAATGCAAGGAAAAGTTTGTGCAACAATAGGTATCAACAATGGTATCAACACGCAATTCACCAATAACAATGAGCACAAAATGATGATGCATTGATAGAAAGTTCATTCGTTTTCAAGAATTAGTAACAATGAACCGGAAACTGATATAATAGACGATATAGATAAGGCAGCCTTTCTCGATGAGGCAAAGGAGATATACGTGTCTTCCTTCAGCTCCCTAACAAGCGTTCAGACGATTGGAAAAGTGTGTATATATCTCTTTGTGTATATATATATATGTGTGTGTGTGTATGTATGTGTGAGTGTGTGTGTGTATGTGTGTGTGTTTGTGTGTTTGGTACATTTTAGCAGTGCATAACCTATTACAGTTTATTTCCAAAAAACACATCAGTTTATTTAACTTCTTGAGAGTGTTCTGTTTACCGGGCACCGCTGGGTCCTCTGCTAGTTAAGTCTAAAATGGAAGAGTGTGATCTCTCCCCAAAAGAATTAACATTAACAAAGTTCTATTTTGACTAATCATTAGCAAATCACATGTAATCTGAGATAAAACAATTATTCTTATTCCTAAAGACCACTGCAATCTGTATTTCTTTCTTTTTATCTATACTTCCACTTAATCTTCATAAAACAATTATTCTTATTCCTAAAGACCACTCCACACTCTTGCGAGAAAGCGCGAACAACATGAGAAATGTGAATATGCAGCCGATTCTCGGGTTCTTCGCAGGCTCTCGTCACGTTCTCGTGGGTTCTCTGATTTTGTCGTTTTTTCTGCCACGTTGTCGCGTTTTTGCAGTTGTAGTTTATTTCATTAAAATGAGAGTGAATTGGTCGAATGAACTACAATTGATATTCCTTCATTGGTACCAAGCAGATCCAATTTTTTGGAATATATATTTACGATGGATATTTTCATCCACACTCTTCGTTTTCTCCACTTTATATTAATTTGTTTTATTATGTTTAATATACGCGTAATTATAATACGCAAATGCGCACAGCAATTAGCTTGTCACAGCAGCAACTTCTGTGTTCATCTTCGTCGAGCGCGTGAAATTTGTGAGCGTGGATGCAGTTCTCAGCGAGATTTTCGGCAAGATTCTAGGCAAGATTCTCGCGAGAGTGTGGAGATGCCTTAAGAAGTGAGAAGTCCAAATAAGATCTGTTTCGTTTGTTTATGTCGTCTTCTGTACATGGATGCTTAAACTGCGATAACGTGTTCAAAATTTATCCCGAATACCACATTTGCCTTTTGGTTATTAGAGTATAAACAAGTCTGTTCCGCTAGAAGTGATCCGAAATTCCGCTTTAGTATAAACTAGAAGGGGTACCCGGCGTTGATTGGGATAATTACACTTGTAGGTAAACAGAAGAATCTCAAAAAATTAAATTATAACTCCCAATTGGTTAAATAATAACCCAATCAATACAACAGAGACAAAAGGGACTATCCATTCTACGAAAAATACGAAATACAGGAATTCTAGCTGATATATCGGGACCAGATACATTGACTCAAGTTTTTCATGCTCTTGACGTAGAAGCTTTTGCTCTATTCGAAACTCCCGTTGCTCAGATGTTTCAAATGCCCGTATAGCTTTTTCTGTTTTAGTTGCAGACTTTCTCTGACCAATACACCTTCTTTCTCTTTCCTTTCCCTTGTCGTCGAAACTATTATACCCTCTTGCTCCGTTCGAAACTCCCGTTGTTCAGATGTTTCAAATGCCGGTATAGTTTTTTCTGGTTTAGTTCCAGAGTTTCTTTGACCAATACTCGTTCTTTCTCTTTCCTTTCCAGACACATAAATTTTGCCAGTCGTCTGGATGTTTGATAGGAAGCTCAAGAGAGACACGCGTGAATCCTTTGCCTCAAAAATAGATGCTGCCTTATTAATGTTCTGTCACTGCATCATCACTTTATGTTCATCTTCTTTATGTATAAAGAAGGATGTTTGTTCGTTTGTGGGTTTATGGGTTTGCTTGTGGGTTTATTTGTGGCTTTGTTTGTGTGTTTGTTTGTTTGGTTTTTATACAAATCTACAGTTTTATTCCGATCTTGATAATATTTCAAAGCATGAGGAAGGTCACTATCTACCTCAGATTTCGAAAAAATAATAATTATTGATAAAAAATCGATATTCATAGTTATGGCAGGGCATATTAATGAGAAATATCTCAGGACCAACAATGCAAGACAAAGTTTTTGCAACAATGGTATCAACACGCAATGCACCAACAATATGCAAGGATCAAGAATATATGTCTCATGACCAACAACGCAAGGCAAAGTTTGTGCAATATAGAATTCAATGCATAGAATTCCTGTTATTCAGGCTTTTCTGAAAAAAGAGAATTCTTAGGACTTAACAATTTCTTGATAAACTTTAAAAATAATCAGTAACTGGGCATAATGAGTTAGCAGACTATTGAGAAAGAGTTAAAGACGATAGAGGAAGCACTCCTTTAGCTCCGTGCTGTATTGACAAATGGTAAGCAAGAAATAGAAGAATCGGTGACCGCTAGACTACACAAAGTGATGAATGGCCAATTTTTGTTTCAAAACATCGAAAGAAGAAAAGAAATTGCAAAACATCAAGTGTACATCTAAAGTAAGATTACTTGAGTAAAAAATTATTTAGACTACAAGCCATCTTTGGAGAGGTCCATCCCGGGCTATATATATAATGAGGGATGTTTGTTTGTTTGTGGGATTGTTTGTGGGTTTGTTTGTGTGTTTGTTTTTATATACAAAGCTACAGTTTTCTTCCGATTTTGATAAAATTTCGCATACATGACCTTCAAAGCATGAGGAAAAATAATAATTATTGATAAAAAATCGATATTCATGGTAAGGGCAGGGCATATTAATGAGAAATATCTCATGACCAACAATGCAAGACAAAGTTTTTGCAACAATAAGTATTAACAATGATATCAACACGCAATTCACAAACACTCTGCATGGACCAACAATGTATATCTCATGACCAACAGTGCAAATAAAAGTATGTGGAACAACAGGTATCAACAATGGTGTCAACACGCAATGCACCAACAGTATGCAAAGATCAACAATATATGTCTCATGACCAACAATGCAAGGCAAAGTTTGAGCAATATAGAATTCAATGCATAGAATTCCTGTTATTCAGGCTTTTCTTAGAAAAGAGTAACTTAGTACTTAACAATTTCTTGAAAAATCTTTAAAAATGAACAGTAACTGGAGATAATGGAGAGTTAGCAGACTATTGAGAAACAGTGGAAAGACGAGAGACGAAGGAATCCTTTAGCTCCGTGCTGTATTGAGCAAATGGTAATTAGAAGAATCGGCGACCGCTAGACTACATAAAGAGATGAATGGCCAAGTTTTTGCTTCAAGACATCGAGAACAGATAGGGAATTGCAACAGCATCAAGGGTATATTTAAAGTAAGATTAAGTGTGTGAGAAATTATTTAAAGTAGCACTGGCATCTTTGGAGAGGTCCATCTATTGCGAGCCTTTAAAAAAAAAATTACGAATTTACGAATTTTCATTAAGAATTTTTACTGTATTAATTCTAAGCATTTTCATGTTTTTTTTTAAATATTTCATTTATTCCAAAAAAGAAAAAGTCCGAGCCACGCCAGGGTTATCACCTAGCTTATTTGGTAGTACAGCTGATCCAAACATTTCATAAAAATATATTTGAATATATTTTGTGGGAATGAGTATTTTTTGGAAACTGAGATGCTGGTAAGGCGATGACTGAAGATATTTTGATAGTGAACATAAAGTGAAGATGCAATGACAGAACATTAATAAGGCAGCGTCTATTGATTACACATAAGAGTCACGCGTTTCTTTCTTGAGTTCCCTATCAAACGACCAGACAACCGGCAAAAATATATGTGTCTGGAAAGGAAAGGGAAAGAACGAGTATTGGTCAGAGAAACTCTGCAGCTAAAACAGAAAATCTATACGGCCACTTAAAACATTTAAACAACGGGAGTTTCGCATAGAGCAAGAGGGTATAAGAGTTTCTACGTCACGGGCAAGAAAAACTTGTGTCTAAATTATCCAGTGATGTTGCATTGTTGGTCATGAGATATTTCTCATTAATATGCCCTGCCATTACCATGAATATCGATTTTTTATCAATAATTATTATTTTTCCTCATGCTTTGAAGTTCATGTATGCGAAATTTATCAAAATCGGAAGAAAACTGTAGCTTTGTATATAAAAACAAACACACAAACAAACCCACAAACAATCCCACAAACAAACAAACATCCCTCTTTATATATATAGCCCGGGATGGACCTCTCCAAAGATGGCTTGTAGTCTAAATAATTTTTTACTCAAGTAATCTTACTTTAGATGTACACTTGATGTTGTTGCAATTTCCTTTCTTCTTTCGATGTTTTGAAGCAAAAATTGGCCATTCATCACTTTGTGTAGTCTAGCGGTCACCGATTCTTCTATTTGCTTGCTTACCATTTGTCAATACAGCACGGAGCTAAAGGAGTGCTTCATTTATCGTCTGTCACTCTTTCTCAATAGTCTGCTAACTCATTATCTCCAGTTACTGATCAGTTTAAAGATTTTCAAGAAATTGTTAAGTACTAAGAATTCGCTTTTCTAAGAAAAGCCTGAATAACAGGAATTCTATGCATTGAATTCTAAATTGCACAAACTTTTATTTGCATTGTTGGTCATGAGATATATTTTGTTGGTCCGTGCAGAGTGTTTGTGCATTGCGTGTTGATACCATTGTTGATACTTATTGTTGCAAAAACTTTGTCTTGCATTGTTGGTCAAGAGATCTTTCTCATTAATATGCCCTGCCATAACCATGAATATCGATTTTTTATCAATAATTATTATTTTTTCGAAATCTGAGGTAGATAGTGACCTTCCTCATGCTTTGAAATTTTATCAAGATCGGAATAGAGATCGGTAGAGTCTAGGCAGTGCATCCAAACAACTCCGGATGCTATTACTTACATATTTCAAGAATTTATTTATTTTAGCGAACTGCGAAAAATTAACGTTCTTAAATATCCCACTTACCAGGCTGCTTGCCGTGGACGTCACATCTCAGATGGTGATAAACACTGGGACGTCACATCTCAGATGACTGTTTGGCCGAAGCATGCGCTACCGATAGTGTCATGGCTGCGTTGCCTCATTTGTTTTTTATCTTGCTGGTATTTTTGGCCTTTCAGATGCTGCATAGTTGTGGCAAAAATATCAGGAAAAATTAGTTAAAGACTGCCAGGAACTTTTATCTGAACGATTGCGGCGAACTGAATGACAAGTTACGTGAAGAAATCTGAATCGAAGGTTGGTTACCCAAGACGTAGTATCAGTCTCTCTCTTAGTATGGTGTGACTGCACAAACAGGGAATTTTAATATAGGAAGCATGCTCTATGGCAGACCATAAATTAATAGACTTGGTAATGGAATCTTGCTTGAAATCAGACAAAATACCTCTGTATTTTAGTGCTTTATTGTGGCAGGTTCTACAAAAGGGTACGAAGGTTTTAGTCAGGTTTTACGAGAAACCAGGGCTGATGAAAAACATCCTGTCTAAAGAGCTCAAATCCGTGTTTTTATTATACCGATTCTTTAAACAATAAATATGTTAGTGCGAACAAGAGGCAATCAAATGCACAGGAGTTTGCAGATTTATTTCTAATGCCACCTATCCACAAAACAAGGGAAGATTATTTGGCTGATTCATGTTGTACAGTGCCATCAATGCCTCATTTCTTCTGTGTAAAGGACCCAAGCAAATAACAAACCATGAAAATTCTTGGCTATGCAAAGGAGCAGTTATGGCCCCTCGCAACGACCAGACCGCAGCAATATATTGACATGTATTATTGGGGAAGTGTAGAATACATCTCTATCAACAGAGTAATGGAACAAGGAGTCGATACGAACGAGCCGGCTGAATTTTTAGATTTCTTGAGTGCATCCGACCTTCCGTCACACAAAATTAATTTAAAATTCCCCATAATTCTCTTTAGAAATTTAAGCCCACCAAAACTGTATAATGGAAGTTACAAATTTACAGGAAAGCCTGATAGAAGTTGAGATTTTATCAGGATGTGGTGCAGATGACAGCATTTTTATAACCTGCACCCCCCCCCCTCATTACAAATAAATTTGCTTTCAGTTTTAAACATGCACAGTTCCAAGTCAGCTTATGTTACGCGATGATCATCAACAAAGCGCAGAGCCAGACTCTGCACGTTGCGGCATGAATCTCTGTGAAATTGAAAAGGGAAGGAAAAATTCCGCGATCCGGATTCGAACCGGGGACCATGCCTTTCGCTGGCACTGCTCGTACCAACTGAGCTACCGCGGATATGAACCGCTTTATTGTTACAAGATATCCAAATGGACTTCATTGAAGCCACATAACAACTCAATCGGCAGAGCAGGCCCCGACTCGAAGGTCGGGAATAGTCCTTATCCTTTAACCATCAAATAATTTGATGAAAATAACTCAAATATAAGATAATAAGTGAAGAAACATCTCCAAGATTTCGAAAGACAAATTGAAAGGGAAATCCCCGGTTCGAATCCGGGTCGCGGAATTATCGTTCCCTTTTCAATTTGTCTTTCGAAATCTTGGAGATGTTCCTTCAGTTATTATCTTATATTTGATGAATCTCAGTGTCAGTTGTTTTTCGCACGACAACTCTATGGGCTCTTTCCTATGTCAGCGATTCCAGTAATCTTTATGCATATATTCCTAGTGGTTCTACTGTTAATTTACTCTGTTTACAGAGAAGCTTTGTTGTCGTAAATTAAAACTTCTTTAAATTGTTTTTTAATGTCTTTGTTTTGATCATTTGATCATGGTCCATGGCAGGAAGGATATTCATAAAAAAACAGCATCGGTTTGGGTTTCAGTTTTCTACGCGTGCGAAGTTGCGGGCACAGCTAGCAAATAAATAAAGATTTGTCTCGGGTTAAATCTGCGTAGGCGGAGTCTGTACTTGGCACGAAATCACCCGCTCCTTGTCGGCGATTCACAGGTCCTCGCGCCGGCCTTGTTTCGAATTCCAGCACTGCTTGTAAAGCGTGGTTTACACATGCGTAAAACTACGGCAGAAACCAAAAAGCAGAAATTTTTTTATGTCACTTCATGCTCTCGTCTTTCTCCCCGAAAGAAAATTCTTTTATCTTTATAGGTTTTGACTCAATCCAACTCGAAAAAAAACAGAAATTTTCTGTCAGACAGAAAGACAAAAGCAGGAAGTGACGTCGGAATATTTTCTACCTTGTGGTTTCTGTCGTTGTTTTTACTCGTGTGGGAACCAGGCTGAAGGAAGAGAAGACTGTGGAAATGTCATTACTTCGCTTTCATTGACTGTGGCCGAACAACAACTTTGGAGAGAAGACTGGAAATAGAACAGCTTACACTGGACGTTCTACTGGGGGAAAAATACATCACAGTCTCCGTGTACTCGCATTCGTAGACTTTAGAATGCATCTGGTTCTGGCCTCTCTGTCCGTGAGAGTACGACACCAAAATTTTCTTGTTCGCTGAATTTTCTTCAGCTTTTTGTTTCTCTCTCTCTCTCTCTCTCTCTCTCTCTCTCCAATTGCTCAAAAAACGGCTTTTGCGCATCGCGCCATCACTTCCGGGATCTTTTCCCGTGCGCTGCCATCTATTGACATGATCAGTATGCAATGAACTATCATTAATATATTATTATTAATAATAATATTAGTAACAGATGGCGACTTCTTGCTCGAGGATCTTTGTTGGGCGCCGCGCGGTTTATCAGAAGAACCGCTTGCGCTGTTACTCACAACCCTTGTGACTGTCAAACTGATTTGTTGATGCAGTACAACCTACAAATGTGACCGGCACGTTACTAAAACGTGGCTCTTAGTATATTGCAGTATGCTTTTTTTTTACTGGTTCATAGAGGCTATGCTGGCACTACAGATCAATATCATGGATTGCTCGTTAATTATCTTGGTCCACTCACCAACTGAAATCCAATATCCAAAAGGATCATTCACGGGCCGTTATTTCACCTTGAGGAAAGTTATAGTTATTTTTGAAGACATTACCCGGTCCTTCCATTAACTGTTTAGTGGACGATGAATTTTGAAGAACCCAACTGTTTATAGGATTATGGGCCTAGAAAGGGTATTGAAATGCATTTCTTTTTGGATGTGTCTGGGGGTGTTGGGTTTAGGAAAGTATGCTTTCTACGTTGGATAAGGCGGCTAATGGTGGCAGTGTTATATCCCTTTGTGATGGTAAGATAGAAAATTGTTTGCATTTCTTTCTTTCTGTTGTCTGGGTTTAGAGGAAGTTTCAGGGATCCATCTATGAGGAATCTGAAGGAAGTCATTTTATGTGAAAATGGGTGGGAAGTGGTTGCATGGATTGGATTAGATGACGTGGTGATAAATATCGCACGTAAGACGATTGGTTTCGGGATTTTTGGAGATCAGGGTATCTAGGAAAGGGAGACAATTGTCAATTTAAGTTTCAAAAGTAACCTCTAATGGCTTCCTAATCTAATCCATGCAACTTCTTCCCATCGATTTTCACATAAAATGGCTTCCTTCAGATTCCTCATAGATAGGGCCCTGAAACTTCCTCTAACCCCAGACAACAGAAAGAAATGCAAACAATTTTCTGCCTTGCCATCACAAACGGATATAACACTGCCAACATTAGCCGCCTTATCCAACGAAGAAAACTTTCCTAAATACAACTCACCCTGATACTTCCAAAAAGAAATGGATTTCAGTACCCTTCCTAGGCCCACAATCCTACAAATTATCCAAGTTTCTATCCTCCCTATCATAATTGTTTATGATGACTGAATACAAATAATAGAGTATTGTATTGCTGGACATCAATTACGCTGAAAAAATATCGTTCGGATCAATGCGATCCACATAACAAGAGCTTCAATATAAGTATACTAAATAATAGTCGCTACGACCTTTTTACACGTATGTACACTTTTCCGAACTCCGGCATCTCTACCAGGAACGGGAGCTGCAACAACTTGCGTTAATAACATTAGCTATATATTGTTGCCACGTCTCAAGACAACAATCAAACGGCAAAACGGGCAACATAAAAGATTTCTATATGATAAACTAAACAACACAATAAATAAATATGCAAACCAACTCCATAAAAAATGATTAAATTTGACTTATACTCAGAGCCAACACAAAAAACGTAACTGACATTGTATGTCACAAGATAATTTTATTTAAATTTTGCATTTACCAAACATAATCTAATTCTTTCTAAAATTTGAATTATTTATATTTAATGAATGATGTTATTTTATTTTTTTACTTTAGTGAATATAATTTAATTTATTTTTAACAATTTATTTTTTTCGTTAAGTTTAAGAGGGGAATTTAAAGTAAATATATATTCAAATTAATCACACATGCATAAAAATATTCAGCCGTATCATTATAATTAGGTCGTTCAAAAATGATTGACGCTAAAATAATTTTTATTCACACATTTTTTAATAGGATGAAGTGAATGTATAGTCGGGTGCATAAAGGTTTTAACCTAAGTCAAAATTGTTCGGCTTCCTTACAATACTACTTCAATACAATGAGATTACTTTTTCCAGGTATCTACTCGAGCACGCTTACTATGGAACGATTCCATTAAGTTTTTGCTTAGCATCGGGGATAGGCAAGTTTTATGTCACGTGCTCAACTATGTTGACAAAAAGATTATTTTGGCTGTTCTGATGAGAATCTTTCTTTTATTAATAATAAACTAATCTATTTGGTTAATAATGTAACATATATGGTGCATAGTATCGATATAATTATATGCGTGATCAAGAGATAAGCTGATGCAAGCTCCTTTAGTGTGATGCGGAAGTGATTTAAGGTGTAAGCAGGGAATAGGGAGTGCCGTTCTCCCTATTCCCTAGGTGTAAGTGGAAGCTATTTTCTTTTGACTGCTGGAAAGGTTACAAATCTCATTTTTTTTGTGTGTATAAAATAATCAACGACAATTATGCCAAAACCATCCGAAAATTTTTTTAAATTTATTATTTAACTAGATGGATCCCGTCAAAATTTGACGGAGAACAACCCATCTTATTATTAATCCCCATCGCTTTAATTAAAAAATAATAAAATAAAAAATTGTCAGAGCAACAAATAGAATAATTATTATTAAAACTGGAATAATCAGAGCTTAAATATATGATTATGCTCAAAGAATAAGAAATGAGTTAATATATAAAATCAAAATAGCTTTAAACTAAATTTCTCTGAAAGTATTAAACTGAGACAAAGTGTCAGCGGATAAAATGATCAGTTTTTAAAGCTCTTTCTAACGAAATAACATTTAACATAACATTTTCAGAGTTTTTCAGTAGTCACAAGGAAACGTCATAAAATTATCAAGGCAGGATTTTTCTGCAAATTTTCGGTTTATTTAATTCAAAACAATGATTGAATATTGTCTCATTACAACAATCCCTGGCTTCTAATAGATTGTCGTAACTTTCTTTGTTGGCTTCAGATGCGCATGCGCAGAAGTGCCAATTTTGATCTTACAAAAAATTGCTTTGCGTTTTAATATATAGGATTATATATTTTAATAGTAAAGAATATTAAATGATTTGAACAAAAGAGGATTTTTGTTAAAGTAACGGTGGTATGAATTAGTGTATATTTATTAAAAACTAAAATTTAGAATGAAGCATGACATGACAATTAACATGAAAAGTTTTTAAAACCCTTAAATAAACAGATCAAATTGCACATTTGTATGAAAAAAATTTAATCCGTTTATGGTATTCTTTACATACACCGTTTAAAACTTAAACGAAGTCAAAAACGCGATAATGAAGAAAAAAAAAAAAAGTCTATCCGTATCGGATTCGAACTCTGCCATTCGAGGCAGTAGGCAGAGACTTTAACGATAGTTCTGTCAGCCGCTATCGCTTATTATTGTCAGGAGGGAGCAGGCGACAAGCACATCCCAAGCGTATATCTGCTACCCTATTTTCATTCAGAAGGGACAGGTCAATTCTAATCTGCCTTGACTCTCAGTACAAGTACCTGATTTTGCAACCGATCAACATCCAGAAAGCTCAGCCCCTACGGAGCAGGTAAAAAGCTTTTCGCACCCGACTGTACATTACATTACAGATATTCCTCGTCGATGTCTGTGCACTTTCAGAGATCTAGGGTCAATTTGGTAGCGTTTAACGGTGCTTTCACAAAACTATTAAATGGACAGGGTATCTTCACAAAATTTAACTGTAACTTATAATATTTCTGATGACAAATGGTATCTTCATAAAATCCTTCTAATACCAAACGGTATATTCTTTAATTTTTTTTTTTTTTTTTTTTTTTTTTTTTTTTTTACGGAGTGAGTTCCACATTCTATTGACATAAAAGTTCTTTGATAATTATATAAGAATTACCATCTATGATCCAGAAAACTTAGTGGTGTTGATTACGAAAATCTAGTTGAAACTGTTAAAAATTCAAGAAGCATGCCTTTAGCAATATAATAATGTGAATTTAAGTAAACAAGTTAAATTGTTCTTTGTATTAAGCTCAGTGGTTTAATAAAGATCAAACGTGTGTGTGTGTGTGTGTTGTAACGTGCTAGTAATTGGCACCGCAATTACCCACATGTTCAGCTTAACTGAGGAAGAAAACCCCTAATCATACGTAAAAAACCACCCTCCCTTATTCTTTGTTAAGCCAGTGAAAATTCCTAAAACTTCAAAATTATAAGATTCGTAAATAAAGAAAGTTGCTTTTTTTCAGAAAACCCAAACTAATAAAAATAACTCAGAATAAGTAAATTCTGATCCAAAAAAAAAAATTAAAAATAAAATCTTAAATAAAAGAATCGACCAACTTAAGGAATCGGTGTAAGATTCATTAAGTAACAAAAAAACAAACAAACCCCTTTCAATAAATAAATCCCAACTTAATTAACTTTTGAACTTACTCAAATAACGGTCGTAAAGAAAAAAAACTAAATTCCAAATAAATATTTTTCTTTATTACATCGTTTTCTTTTGTTTTTGATAAATAAAGAAAGCTATGCTTAAGGGAAACAAAAAGGTCCCGAGATGGAATAAAATAAAACAAACGAAATGAACCAGGAAAACAGCAGGTTTAATAAAGCCTCGAAGAACTAGGCTGACTCAGATGAAATTACCACGGGCGGTGTTCACGTAGAACTCAACTTGTTGACTGAAGACTGAAGAACATGGGGTTGACGACAACTTTACCAGCAAAGAGTAGAATTGGTAACCATAAAACGATCGGTGAGGCCAGTAGAAGAATGGCAGAGCAGCCCAAGCTAGGATAACGGGACTTTAAGCATAGTTAAATAAGTAATTGGGAAATAAAAAAGTTGAAAAATTAACAAGATAAAACAGAATAGTAAAAAAAAAAAATCAAACAAACTTACAAATGGATAATCAGGGGAAAAAAATTAATATCAGTAATAGAAAAACAAAACAGGAACCTCCAACACCTGATACCTAAAGGACAAAATGTTACGACTAATAAAATAATTACAAGATAAGCTTAAGAGACAACGAGGATAAACTGGACGAAGGTGACGGACGAGAAGGAAACGAACAAAGGATGGAGAGCAGCACAGGAGGGAAGAACAAAGACTCAAACAAAGAGCGAGGTCCTGGAAAAGAAAAAATGAAAGAATAAATAAAACGATTAAAAAAATTAAAATAAAACATAAAAAAAAATATAAATAAAAGAAAATCAAAGATTAAACTATAGCCCGGTTAGATTCACCAAAAAAACATGAAAAAAAGGAAAAAAAAATATCAAACACATGAGCGTAATTTAAAACTAGAGTCCGAAACAGTCAAAAAAAAAAATTGATTGATTTTGAAATCAAAAGTTAAACGGGACATGGTTTGAAACAGTTGGATACGTAAATGGACTGATGCGAGTCAATCTGTTCATAATTTTGAAGATCCGTTGACCAAAATAAGTAGCGACGGCATATCATAAACTGAGTTGTCTGGGACGATAATGGGTAAACGACAATAAACCCAACACTCCCGGTCCGCACAGGTATTGAGGAGAAAACTCGACTCAACTACGACGAGCGAAAGACTAAGTCCAAGTCTACGTAGGAAAAACCCACCACGACGAATTCATCCTAAGCATGGGAATGAATGAGCAATAGACACAATAAAGTAACAAAACAACTCACAATAAGCCGATCGGTAGTAAAGGGGACGACATCAGGTCCAAATAAATCAACTCACACGTTGATTGTGGAAGAATCTAGGAAACTAAAAGTTGGAGATTAGGAGACAATGGTTCCTCATGTCGAAGATCCATAGCTGCGATGGGACAAACTAAGTCCGGACTATTGACTTTTCAAACATGATCGGTGAGACCATGTGGAGAGCAATAAAACTTTCCGTAAGTAGGAGATGAAGCCGAGAAGAGACCATGCACTCCACTCCGACAACTCAGAAAAAGTGACTGACTAAAATTATAATTTTCACCAGCAAAAAAAATTTTTTAAATGTCCCCAAGACACGAGACACGTAGACTCGCGCTCAGAAAAAAAACCACGCGACGCTCTAAAAAGACAAACCCCTGATAACAAAGGCAGTTAAAGAATCAACAATCGCACGCAAAAGTGCTGAGGAAAAAGAAAACGAGCACGCTATTCAAACAATCTTATTAGTTACATGTTTTATTTATTTATTTTTTTTAAAAGAAAAATTTAAAACAATAAAGATAAAAATAATTTCAGAAAATCTAAAAAAAAAGTTTATAATTATTCTTACAAATAAATAGTGAAACCCGTCATTTCATGCTTTCTCCTCATCAAAAAAAAATAAATTACTTTAAATCATGACTACGAAAAAACAATTCGTAAGCCCTTTTACTATCTGTTTTATGGCCGAAAGAATCCACACTTAAGGAAAAGTGGAAAAAAATTATTAGATTCTATGAACCGATTGTTGAACGAAAACTTCTAGACAGAAAAAAAAACGTCCAAGTCATTGCTAAATTATACACTTACCAAGTTTAGTTCACAGGATGAGTGAAATATTAACCAGTCCCTTCAGCCGCGAATACAAATCGGTTTTATAAAGGAGAAAAGTTTCGAAATCACAAATTAGTCTCATATTGGCCTGGCCAGGTCAGAATTAGAGGAAAGTAATTAAATGTTTCCTCGAATCAAGAAAAGAACCGATACGCGAGGGATAGTTAACCAAAATGAACACTCATAAGTCTGGGACAAAAAAAACCCATTAAAACAACGCGAACCGAACGCGTCATGTGTACCCTTTAAATATATGTTAGGAGGGGGAACACGGTAACCTCCTAAGAACCAAACTAAAAGTGTCAAAAACTTAGCCATCAACAAGGACACCTGACTCTTACTGCCAAACAACTAATCGGTTCCATTTCCACAGTAAGAAAGACAGGAACATCGGCTCAATCCGTTAGTATAAGCGCACAACGAGGAAGAGGGAAGCGCATCGCGAGTACCACGATCGGTCAACATAGGGAAAACAGAGCAGCTAATGATCATAAAGTCGTAGCAATTGGAGCTAAAACACGTAAAATTCCGTGTTTCACTAACCCGTCCAAAGAAAAAAAAAACGGTACGCTACAACGTGTATGTGCGTGCGTGTGTGCTTGCATGTATGTGAGTGTGCGTGCATAAGTCTATGTGTGTGTGTGTGTGTGTGTGTGTGTGTGTGTGTGTGTGTGTGTGTGTATTTGTATTTGTGTGTATTTTGCTTAGATAGAATAGAAGGCTTGGAAATTTTCACAGTGGCCTAAAGCTCGCCAACGGGCATACGTCAACCGGACAACGCCGAATTGGACGACGATTGACAATGCTCAACGATGACACGATTAATTCCTAAGGTTCTGTAGCATGGAAAAACCGAAGACGGCAACCAGGCCAGTCGGAAAACGTACGAGCGGTGGTTGAGTAGCGGTGGCATAAACGTCGAAGACGGGCCTGGGAAACACACCAGCACTATAAAAACAAAGCCGAAAAGACTAGCCAAGAAACGATTAACGCGAAGAAACGACTCCTGAAAAGTAAACAATAATAAAAGTTTAGCAGAAAAATAAATTCACGAAAAAGAAATAAATAGCTGCAAGAAATACTTATTAGTGAGAGATAAAAACTTCTCAATAAACTTGTAACCCGACCCATTTAACTCCGGCACCCACAAAGGAAATAAATACTAAATTGATTTTCAGAAGAATAGGCGCATACGAGTGCTAGCACGCAAATTCAAAAAAAAAAAAAAAAGCGCTAAAGATAATTTTAAGTCCATTGCAGTGCGTGTTTGTGTGTGTGTGTGTGTGTGTGTGTGTGTGTGTGTGTGTGTGTGTGT
>JAHWFO010071428.1:11878-33277 GCA_023313115.1 Rhysida immarginata | reverse complement strand
TGTGTGTGTGTGTGGCTGTGTCTGTGTGTGTGTTGCTTAGATAGTAAAATAGAAGGCTTGAAAATTTTCATAAAAATCTGATATTTTCACAAAAGTGGGTATGTATTTTGAAATTCTAGATATACCCCTGCTTTTGTCATTGTTCCGGCAGCTTCTGTATTGCCGCAGCCAACTAATTTTTGGGTATATGCCAGCACCACTTCTAGTCAACCTTCTAGTAGCAATACGCGGCACAATAATCAACGTTCAAACAAGCACATACGCACACAAAATCCAGCGCGCCTTTCAAATTACTACTCTCCGTGTGTTATGAGGGAGTGGGCTGACGTCATCTTTGAACGACCCAATAGTTTTGTCATTAAATATTATTTTAATGTTTTTTCCCCAAATATTTATTGAAAATAAATTCTTTTCAGGATTCCTTTCACATAGAATATGAACACTTCCATTAGCATCACATGAATATCCAATGGATACTTTATTAGAATATTTCTTGTTTACAGTAATTTGCATTACACTTACGTAAGTATCAATTTGTTTTCTTAATAACCAACTGAAATCAAAAGTTAATATTTATTTTTATAATAAAAATTGGTAGGTGAATAAATTTTAAAGTTTGTAATTTGTGAAATCAAATAATATTTAACCATCATATGATAGTATGGCAACAAAATAGTATGATTGATTCGCCTGCTTTACAAACAACATTGCTTATCATTATGTCCTTAGTGTGTTTCAGCATCGTATATGCTTAGTTGGTGATTCCCCCCCTACCCCAGCAGCCTCAACCTCTCTATTAGTCTGTAAGATCAGCCCATAAGAGCGCATTTACTGTACCATTTAGTATTTTGTATTGGAAATCTTTGGTTTTTACGAGTGCATAAAAACTTTTTGATAACTGTAAGGTTTTTTATGAATTAGAAGGTGCGAAAATAAAAGCCTCCACATAACACGCAGTTATTGTTCTTGCGCTAGTGAAGTGAGGGAGTCAGAGAAAGGCCGTAATGAAGATTTTAAAACCATATTACTTTATGTTGCTACGAGGGTTATTCGTAAAGTAAGGGCCGTCTTGCAATAAAAACAAAACTACTATATATATTTTCAAAATTTCTTCTTTACCAGATTCTATGTACCTTTAACTATTTTTCTACTTAGTTTCCATGCTTATTTAAGCATTTGTCATAACGCTCAATGTACCTCAAAAGTTTAAAGACACAACTATTTTGCATAAAAAAATAGTATAAACATTATGGTGAAAACTGCGTCTGAAATTAGTATATTGGCGGTAATTAAAAAAGCTTTTATCACATTTCTAAAAAAGAATGCAATATTTATACTTGAAAATACAATACTTTCATATCAGGCTGTCTCAAAAGTTTAAAGACATTTTCACAGTGTGGCAGTGTTGCCAATTTGGCATTTTTTTTAAAAGCGCTTCTTCATGTTTTTATTACTTTCTGCATTGTTTAAATTTTATTAATAATGTCCAACAAAGGACAAGCTCCTGAAAAAAAGCCAAATTGGCGACGTTGATGGTAATAACATAAAACAAACTTAATGTCACGCCAAATTTTTAAGAAATATCGGACTCGATACTTCTATTCTTAGACTTCAGCAGCAACGTCATCGTCCTCGTTACGACGAGTCCCGAAGAGGAATCGAAACCATTATTCCTTGGCGACGTAATCATTGGTGACATGATCCTCGTACTCTTCAGAGGGGACGAATGAGGAGGGGAGGAGAGAGATGTCAAAAGAGAATCGATCAGGTGATCGGTTTGAAATTTTTAAAGGAAGAGGTTGAGGATTTTCAAGAGGTAATGATCGTGCAAATCGATCAAGACGGAGGAAAGAAAATCTGGAATGGCTCCATAAAACTTTCATGGAATTTCCAGCGGAGCGAATCGACTGTCTCAGCTCTTGAGGGATTACCGGAACTAGCATTACAGCTCCTGTAAAAAATGTGAGTTGGTTTGAATTACTATTTCTCATTTATACACGGAGATTTCTCATCTATTGAATTTATCTCATCTATACACGGAGATTTCCCGTCCTATCTGCATTTACTCCGTCATAAACTTTGTAAATGTTATTGGCTGGTTCGAAGAAATAACGTGGAGAGCATCCTCGAGAATCATCGGAAGTTTTTCTTGGAGCATGCCAGCTTAGCTATGTGGGAATCTCGGAGGATTTTCAGTAGACTAATAAGTGGTCTTATTTTTTTTAGTACGGAATTGTTATTGAGCGTGCGAAGAGAATTCCACAGCATTCTTCGAAACCACTAGCTTACATTAAACCCTCTTCGTGAGTTACAGGTGAGTTGCTTTTTTCTTCCGGACTTTTCTCGTCCAAGATAATTGCCAGCAATGGAACTCACGTAACTTGACGGACGCTAATTTGTACAATTGTAATTCTGAGGTTCGCATTCCTTAGTGGCCGAAGTATTCTTCCATATTTATCTTTATTCCAACTAAATGCGGGTTTCATATAAATTGCCGTTGCAGGAATTAACTGTTTAGCTAATAAACTTTGTGCTAGTGTAAGGTTTAATGTTAGCTGAGGTAGCTAAGTTTTTTTTTACCCAAATAAGCAGTAGACATTTGTGTTAATTTACAATTTTAAGTGAAGATTGATATTACATTAGATTTATTGCTTGTACTCTTTTATTTCTGAGGCTTGGGAAATAAATAAAATCCCCTCAATTTTTACTTACTTACTTTTCAAACCCGCTTATCCGTTAGGGTCACGGGGGCAGCAGCCCTATGGAGGATCTCCAGCGATCACGATCTTCCCCCATCAGGTGCATGTCCATTTTATACGTATTTTCCATCCCCTCAATTTTGTAGTTCCTTATGCGTATTTTCTTTCACTGGTAATAAACGTTACAATTAAATGTTGCGTCCATTAGGTTTATTCAATTTAAATACATGCTTCGGCATTGAATTAATGAACTCAAACAGTACTTCTGGTTTTAAATTATACCAGCTTTTTTCTATTGCTTGTTTGAGATCTTGCACTAATGAAAACTGACGACCATCGGCATAAACTTCACAAGTCATGATCCCCCGAAGGTTTTCGATAGGGTTTAGGTCTCGGGTTCTGGCTGGCCATTTCATGACGCAGTTTTAATCATAATTTTCATGCTATTTTCTTTTTATGCAAAACAGTTCTGTCTTTTGAGATGCAACTTAGAAGACCTCCAGGGAAGAAAGTCATGCAGTTTTCACTTGTTCATCGTGGCTGAAATGCAGCCTGCCGATCACTTGGTAGCCTCTGGACGCGAGATCCGGACTGAAAGGCGGGTGGTCAAGTTGTTCCCAAAGAAAAGATCTGATTAGTTCGGAACAAATGAATCACCCTCTTTACAGACCGGACCTCGCGTCCAGTGAATACCACCTGTTCCGGGAGGTAAAGGAGATCATCGGCAGCCTGCATTTTAGTTACGATGAACAAGTAAAAACTGCGCAAGTTTCTTCACCGGTGGCAGCCTCTATGAAGTGATCATGCGGAAGTACATTGAGTACTATAAAAATTGCTTAAATAAACTTGAAAACTATGTGGAAAAATAGTTAAAGGTACAAAGAATCTGGTAAAGAAAAAATTTTGAAACGAACATATTTAGTATTGTTTTTATTGCAAAACGAACCTTACTCTACGAATAACCCTCGTATTTCAGGATGAAAGTTAAGCGTTATAAAGAAAATCACCTGGAAGGTATCATCAGACCCAGAAAATGGTTAAATTGTAAGACCACCCATTTTGCAATCTCCGAAAGGTTTCCCCGTACACATGCTTCTGCTTTGGGGTTATCTGATCGAACGGACAAAAAATTTTGCACCCGATTTTATTCCTCCGTACAAAATGATGGTCGTTCAGGCATATCTGTATTAGTAGGGGAAGGTTGCGTAAGTCGTACCACCAGACATAGGCAAAAACCCTTGCAAATCTGATGGCATCTATTAAAATAGTTTTGGTAACTACTTTAGCCACTATTAAAGTAGTTTTTGTAATTACTTTAGCCACAGATGTTACACTGTGCATTTGGAGCGAGGCAGAAAAATCAACGAGAGCTCTATTTTAATTTGTTGCTGTCTTCGATCTAACATTTCTAGACCCTCCAAATGACAAGCAATTAGCAGAAAGGCCCCGCATTCCTTACAGCAAACCTGCCGTCCCGCAAGCGATACATAAACTTCATGTTTTCAGGTCATTATTTTATTGCCGAGTGACAACACATTTATTTAGTTATATAAAAAGAGAAAGGAGATGACACAAAATCAAAAGCATAGGTTTTGTGTTGATATAAAATAAGACAGATGAACAAATTTTCTAAAAACCATGTTTTCATGTACGGATTATCAATTGTGCACTTACAAAATCCTAACCTGCTACATGGATCTTTCCTGCATAAGAGTTGGAAAGATGAACACATGTAAATATGTATCAAATATGGAGGATTTGCTATACATTTTATATTTTATTGATGAAAAGAATCCACCAACCGGTTCCGCCATCTGTTCCCAACTTAGTTAAGGTGATAGGAATGAATGGCTGCAAAATATATTTGAATTTAAATAACAAGATATAAAAATAATAAACCATTAAGGAATGACATTACCAAGTATCGAAAGGTTATGTCCTATCAAGATATATCATTCCAGGAAATATATTTTTAAACCGCCCTGTGTTAACATTGTAAGTTTCTAATGGACCATGAATATATCATTAACCACGTACCTTTGAAACAATTTCGACTGTCATTAATTTTACGTTATATTCATTCATGACACTTCATTCCAAGTCGTTTGATATATTACATGCATATACTTTAACATTGAAAGTTCCAATGAATCATAATGGTCCCACTGAACCAGGTTTCTTCAAACCAATATAGACTATCATTAATTTTACGTTATATTCATTCATGATACATTATCCCAATATATTTGATATATTACATGCCATATCTTATGATTGAAAATTTTTGAGGGTGTCATTAGGATACCATTACAGCACGTACCATTGTTTCGATTACAACCATTTTCAAAATGGTTCATTTCCTGAACCATATTGATCAATTGGCGAAAATAGTAATTTATATCCGCTTCTATCTCGTCGTTACGATTTGTTTGACATATTACCTAATATATCTCTCCATAGAATATTGCTAGCCGGGTAGTGAAGATACCATTTGTGCACGTGCTACTGAACCGATTTAGATAATATTTATGACTGGTTCGTCCCATTTACCATATTCATCGACTGACGAAAATAGTAATGTATAACCGCTTCTATCTTGTCATTGCGATTTGTTTGATATATTACTTACTATATCTTCCCTTTGAAAATTGCTTGGCGGGAAAATAGAGGTACCATTTGTACACGTGCCAATGAACCGATTTAGATAATATTTGTGATTGGTTCGTGCCATGACCCATATTCAATGACTGACGAAAACAGATTTTTAAAATCTTTCATAGCCTCGCAGGAGTTAGAGATATAGACAGACAGACAGACAGACACATGTCCTCACACTGATAGCATAAAGCACCTTTCGGTACCTAATAATATGAGTGTTTTATAGTGAGCAAACCTTGTGCAACTATTCATTCCATTGTTATGTTTGAATGTTTTCTACATCACATTATTTAAATTTACTTCAAACGACTCTTTGCCATGAGTTTTTTTTTCGCAGTTGACTTACCGACATATTGACATATCAACATACCGTCATATCAACCTATTAATTAATTATTTTATCTTGCATTAATCTAGTCATTTTTTTCATTTTAATCAAGTCATATTATTATTTTTTTCTTTATCCCGGGTAATTCATTATTACATTAAGATGATTTATTCTTCACTATCATAATTAAATAAACCATTAAGAAATGACATAGCCAAGTACCGAAATGTTAAACTAAACCATATGCGGAACTATATTTTTAAACAGCCCTATGTTAACATTGTAAGTTTCTAATGCACCATAGAGATACCATTACATCGCGTATCTTTGAACCAATTTGGAATATCATTCATTTTACGTTATATTCATTCATGACATATCATTCCAAGTTGTTTGGTATATTCCATGCCATATTTTAGCATTGAAATTTCCAAAGAACCATAATGGTTCCGCTAAACAAGGTACATTAGAACCATTATTTTCTATCATTAATTTTACATTGTATTTATTCATGACACATCATTCCAAGTCGTTTGATATATTACATGCCATATTTAAGCATTGAACCGTATTGGTTACAAAAAACCGGTTCCTTGGTACCTATTTCCACTATCAATAATTTTACGTTATATTCATTCATGCAACATCATTGCAAGTTGATTGATATATTACATGCTATATGTTAGCATTGAAATTTCCAATGAACCATAATGGTTCCGCTAAACAAGCTACCTTAGAACCAATTACTTCTATAATTAATTTTACGTTATATTCATTGATGACACATCATTACAAGTCGTTTGCTATATTACATTCCATATTTTAGCATTAAACAATTTTGACTGTGTCATTAGGGTATTATTAGAGCACGTGTCATTGTTTCGTTTTCAACCATTTTAAAAATGGTTCATTCCCGGGAGCTTATTTATTAATTTGCGAAAATAGTAATTTATCTCCACTTCTATCTCGTCATTACGTTGTTTGATATAATACTTAATATATCTCTCCATTGAAAATTGCTAGTTGGGGTCGTGAAGTTATCTTTTGTGCACGTGCTATTGAACCGATTTAGATAATATTTGTAATTAATTCGTGCCATGTACCATATTCATCGACTGATGAAAACAGATTTTGAAAATCTTTCATAGCCTCGGAGGAGTTACAGTTACGGACAGACAGACGGACAGACAGAGAGACAGACACGTTTCCCCACACTGATGGCATAAAGCACCTTTCGGTACTTAATAATTCTTAAATTTCTTTTTAATATATATGTATCATTTTTTATGTTATTTAAATTTTCATGGCTTAGATTGGTTGAGTAATTCTTCTTTACTCCTTAACCTTTCTGTATATACAGGGTGGTCATATATTATTAAGCACATTTTGACAGTGAATATTTTATTAACCAAGAAATGTACACACTTCTTGTGAACATCATTGAAAAGTACAACTCAAACAGTTTTTTTCCGTAATATTCCGAAGTTACAGCACTTCCACGTGTGCTCCTGCAGTGACTCGTAGAATATCCATTCGATATTCGATTTCACGCCATGTATTCCGCAGCATTTCAGGTGTCACTGTTGCAATGACGCCCACAATCCTTTCCTTCAATTCATCAAGATCACGCACTTTGCTGGAGTACACGCGGTCCTTTACATATCCCCACAAGAAAAAATCGAGTGGTGTGATGTCAGGAGATCGCGGAGGCCATGAAATCGGCCCCCCGCGGCCAATCCAACGACCAGGAAATTGTTCATCCAGGTATCGCCGTACAATCGTTCCCCAGTGTGGCGGTGCACCATCCTGTTGAAAAATAACATCTGGTTGTCGTTGTTCAAGCTGCGGTATAGCATAACATTGCAGCATGTCAAGGTACGTGATGCTATTCACCGACTGCTCTGTGAAGAAGAATGGTCCAATCACTTCATTGACAGTCAACGCGCACCACACATTGACCTTTGGACTGTCTCTAACATGTTCACGGACTTCATGAGGGTTCTCTGATCCCCAAATGCGACAGTTGTGTCTGTTCACACGCCCGGAAACATGAAATGTTGACTCATCTGAGAAAGCCACTTTATCCAAGAACGTGTTGTCCACATCAATTTTGTGCAGAATGAGCTCCGCGAATGCAAACCGTTGCGGTTTATCGTCGGGCTTTAGTTCCTGAACAATCTGAACTTTGTAGGCATACAATTTCAAACGCTTATGCATCACTTTCATCACCGTAGATCGTGGGACTCGCAATTCCAAGCTGGCGCGCCGACTTGACTTCGTAGGGCTCCGTTGGAACGCATCTCGCACCTTCTCAATGACTTCCTCACTGACGGTAGGCATACCAGCACCTTTCTTGTGGGCTACGCTTCCAGTGTCCTTAAAACTGCTGATACCACCGCTTTATGGAATCCTTTCCAGGAGCAGGTTGTCCATATTCCAAGCGGAATTGCCGTTGAACTGCTATCACGGATTTCTGCTCATGAAACCAAAGAACGCACATTGCTTTCTGCTGCACGGTCGCCATTTTCGCGTTTTGTGTTCCTACGCCAAACAGTGCTGCCGCCTGGTGGTGATAGTGACACCTGACAAACTGTTTGAGTTGTACTTTTCAATGATGTTCACAAGAAGTGTGTACATTTCTTGGTTAATAAAATATTCACTGTCAAAATGTGCTTAATAATTTATAAACTAAGCTCTTGACATTATATTTTACATTGGGAATTTTGAAATTCTTATTTGTAACTTTGGGCATAATATGGATGAATATATATAGATTAGTTTTTTTTGTGTATACACTTCTTTAACTATTTAACTACATAGATATATTTCCATATACATACATATTGGGATCCCTTTTCCTTTACTAAGAGGTCTTTCTAATAAGCTAATTTTGATTGTAAATATTTATTTGATGTTTTGATCATATGATTCTTTGATGTTAAATTGCTTTACTTATTGCTTTCTGTTAAATTGGCAATTTAGTGTTCCTTTTAATGTGGCTAACAATGAAGAATTAATCTTTGATTGTTGAGAAAAAGTTTTCAGATGTTCTTTTATTTACATACACATGCTATTAGGAGTGACTTCTTATTGTCATCACGTGCTAGCCGTGTGCCTTCAGATTGTTGCTCCAAAAGTATAAATTTATTTTCATCAAAAATTTTTTTCACTACTCTGCTTATCTGCCACTCTGCAACCATTGGACAGTTCTTTATTTGAGTGTGTACTGTGCATCCTCCCCCCCCCCCCGTGTCTCCTGGGGGAGGTCTTTTGCCTTTTCCTTTATCGAACTTTTAACATCTTCACCATGGAACGCATAGTGATGATGATCGCCGATGGACCGTTTGGTGTCGGCTCATTCATGAAGGGGTTCTTCCTTTGAGGTTTCCTGCTGTTTCGATCCTGCAAAAGGTTTCCTCCACAGAGTCGAGGATGCTATGCAGGAACCGGAATGTTGCTGAGCGGATGGTAGAAGCTGACCATATCAAAGTCGGCCAGACTACTAACCACTTGTTCCATGCCGACCCCAGTTATCTCACCTTCCATGTCCGGGGTGCCTTGCCGCTGATGGAGGAATCCTACATGAAAGAATACATGTCCGACTACGGGGAGTGCTACGCGTGTTCTATCCAGAGCACTCCGATTCCCCCTTGCAGAAAAATGATGACATTTTGTTGGACATGCGCCTTCAAAAAGACATTCCTGATTCCCTTGTGATGCATGGAGAAAGTGTCTTCGTGTTCTACAAGGGCCAGAGGCAGTGCTGCTGGTACTGCAAGAAGTCCTCCCACGTCCGGAAGGACTGTCCTCTCCTGAAGAAGTGTGACTTCTGTAAAAAAAATGGTGGGTAAACACCATCAGTGCCCTGGGAGGTCAAATGCTCCACCAGCAGCCCCAATACCACCGCCTCGAGGGATGTCGTCCCAGCAGGCAGCGAAGATGACTTCACTGGCCAAGTCACCTGTGCCGAGCAGAAAAGCCACGTCTTGTCCTTCACTGAGGAAGTCGAAGGCGACCTCACCATCGTCGCTTGGTTCTTAAGACCGCCTCTCCTGCTCCTTCGCCATGTGTCTCCCCGGCGTTGGATAATGGTCTCTCTGCTGAAGTTATCGCAGATGATTCGTTATGCTCTGGGTTCGTGTTTGCTGCAGAGGAATTCCCATCTCTTCCTTCGCCCGCGCTTTCATCAGCATCGCAGCCTATGCGAATCACCTGTGCGCCTGCGGGAATTTCTTATCTGCTGGGACCTCAAAGCCATCAGCATCTGCTCAGCGGGACCACCTTGCATCCCCAAGAGCCCTCGCAAGAAGAAGCCCCGACGACATCGTAGCAAGAGGGATGGGATTTCTGCGTCCTCTTCTTCTGAAAGATACAGCTGCGCAAGCCATCATCATCGCAGCCCCTCTTCGGGACGTGCTCGTTCCCCTAGACGGAAGACAACTGAGCCTCCTACCTCGTCGGTGAGGCTTAAGCCTCCTTCAGATACAGGTCAGCCTCCGTCAGCTTAATTTTGCAGTGAAGGTCTTTTCCCTAAACGTTGGTTCCCTTTGCTCGTCCTTCAAGCAATCGGTTTTGTCATCATGTATTGCCCTGTACAGGCCAGATGTCCTCCTTCTTCAAGAGGTGAAACTTGCTGCTTCTCAACAGCTTGCTAAACTCCCTATCTTTGCAGTCAATACCCATCTACACAGTTCTTCATCAACTCAGCTTCACCACATGGGCAGGGGGTTGCCTCCATCATGGTCAACCCCTCCATCGTTGCGTCGAATTGTGTCTTTGACTGCGAGTGCAGGGTAATTTCTTTGGACCTCCTGCTATCTGGTCTCAAATTCCGATTGCTTCATGTGTATGCCCCATGTTTATCAACAGAGAAACGGACATTCTTTAAAGACTTAGACTTTACCTGTGCTCGGCCTTGCCTGTAGTGGTTGCTGGGGACTTCAATTGCCATCCGAATGATAACGACATCTTTTCGTCCGGGTGTGTCTACCAGTTGTGCCAGCGGAATGCACTTTACGATCTTTAGGCGTCTTCTACCAGTTGTGCCAGCGGTATGCACTTTACGATCTTTGGGCGTCTTCTTCCCATTCCAGCCAGTGTGGGTCCCTCTTTTATCAAGGAACCTCTGTGTCTTCGAGGTTGGACCTTTTTCTCGTAGACGCCACTTTCGTGCTCTGGGTTCCATGGAGGTCATTCCATGCTTGTTTTCTGACCACAGTGCCATCAAGTGGTCTTGGAACCCTCAATTCCCAGCCTCCTCTGCAGGCCCTACTTCGAACAATTGGTATTTGAATGCTTCTCTGCTTGACATTGATAAATACAAAAGAATGTTCGTTCGATTTGTGGAAAGACATCTTACCAACATGCCTCCGTCGCTGGCTTCGTGGCTTTCTCTTAAATCCAAGATCCGTCGTTTTTTCAGAAAGATTGGGTTGGACGCCGCTAGACGCAATCGGCGCCATCTCCTCATCCTGCAAGAGATCCTGCGCCTCCTCCGCTGTTCATACCGAAGGGGGAGTATGCTGATGACATCCGTCAAGTGAGGAGCGAGATCAATGATCTAATGATCCGCAGGGCCGCCGGTACAGCTCTCAGGGCCAAACTGTCCTGGGTGTCTGATGCCCGACATATGTCGTCTGCTGCGTTCGCAGAGGAGAGGCGTCGCGCCAATAAGAAGAGGTGTCATCCTTTGGTGGTGTGAAATGGGACAGTGGAAACCGACTCTGACATCTTGTCTGCTTTCCGCCCTCATTTTTCATCATTTTTGGCCACCCACTCTTTCAATCCGATGCCACGATGAAGTGGATCGAGGCAATCAGACTGCTGATGCTGACCTGTCAATTACCCGTCCCTTTTCCGAAGATGAAGTTAAGAAGTTTCTGTCGATGGTGGCCGTCATCAGTCCAGCCCTGGATTAGACGGCATCCCGTACTCATTCTTTGGAAACTTCTTGGGCCTTTCCTGGTGCAAGTGTTCAATTCAATCCTCAAGGACCCTTCTTCCAGCACGTCGGACTTAACTGCGGGGAGAATCATCTTGATCCCCAAGGTACCGGATCCTGAACTTATCACCCAGTGGAGGCCTATTACTCTACTTAACACTGATTATAAAGTCTTCACTGGTGTGCTCCAAAAACGGCTCAAAATGCTTCGCCGACGAGTTTTTCGATCCGGGGCAATCCTGCTCCATTCCGTCTCGCAGGATGTCCAACAACCTAATTACTGTCAAGTGTGTTATAAAGGAAGCGTGCGTGCGTCGTCTGACTCTTGCCATGCTAAGTCTTGACCAGGAAAAGGCCTTCGTCAAGGTGAATCACGTGTTTCTTTTCCGAGTGTTTCACCATCTTCATCTTCGGAAATTTGCTACGATTATCTCAGCACTTTATGCTTCTGCCACATCATGTGTGGCGAATAATGGCTCCAACTCGCCTTTCTTCGAACTGTCCAAAGGCGTTAGGCAGGGGTGTCCGGTCTCTTCCCTCTTATACGTATTCTATTTGGAGGCACTATTGCAACATCTTAATCGCCATCCGGGGGTATGATTTCCAGCTGCTTCCATCAACATCCGTACGCTGGCATAAGCTGACGATATAGTGATATTTGCATCTGATCCGTACTCCCTGGGCATCTATAAAGAATCCTTCATCCTCTTTAGTATTTCGACAGGAAGTTCCATCAATCTCGTCAAGTCTAAAGGCATCGCTATTGGGAAATGGATGTCAGGCTATCTTCGATCAGGCTATCGTGGTGTGAGCAAATTACAGTGCTGGGATATGTGTTCTCTTTTTTACCTAATATGGACTCTCGCCACTGGCAGCTGATAATTACCAAATGCCTCGCCCGCCTTGGCAATCACGGTCGTTTTATCACCTCGATGATTGTCAAGGCGAGGTTCGTCCAGACGCACATTCTACCAATCTTGACTTCTAAGTGCTGTTGGCCTTGTCATCTCCGTCTCAATTAAAGAAGGTGCATAGTGCGATAGTTGACTGTGTGTGGGGTTATTCAGCAGCACGTCATCCCATCCATTCGGAGTTGCTGTTTATCCCCTTCGATGGGGGGGGGGGGGGGCCGGGCCCTGCCAAACATCCGGTGGTACCTCATCGCACTAGTCAGACATCCTATCTGGTCCAACTTCTTCTTTCTGCATCTGCACTTCTTCTTGAAAGTGAACGGGCTACCTTTTCCGTCCACGCTGCCAGTGACGATCATCTCACGTTCGCCGGACTTTTATCATCTTGCCTGGCGAGAATTGCCATCTTTCCTGTCTGGCCTTCGACAGTTCGACCCGCAAGACTGAGGAAACCTTCGTCTATCTTGGTTCTTCCAGCAGTCTGATCAGGGTGCGACTTCTCACATCGTACGTTGGCACCCTGAGTATCCATCTTGAAAAGGCCGTCTTTAATTTTCAATGGCGCTTGTTGCATCATGGGTTCTACACTCTCCAATGTCAACATCGCTGGAGAGTTGTCAGATCTGCTGGTTGCCAGTTTTGCGGTTTGCTTGAAACCATCTCTCATGTTTTTTATGAGTGCCCATTTGCACAGTCCATTTGGGATCGCCTCTCTCGTCACTATCTTCTGACTGATTTTACCTACCAGTCAGCGCGATTTCTGATGGACTGCTCCACCGCTGCTGCGTAAAAGCTGGACCTAGCCACTTCCATCGCCTTTTTCAACAGAGAGCTTTGGCTGGCCCATCAGAAGCGATCTGATGGTGTCCAATCGCAAGCCTCAGCCTTCTGGAGGAGAGGCGCCATCTATCTCAGGTCCTTTCTCCATCCTGAATGGCATCGGCTTGGCCCAGCTACGTTCCAGAGACAATATTCATCATCTCAACGTGTCTGTAAAGTCATCGAAGGGGACACGAATAACATCTCGTTCCTCTTCACCTTTCCTCTCGACATCGATGACCCACCAGTGGGCGGACGGGCCTCCTTTTGAGGCGCTTACATAGGTGGTGCAGCCCTTGAGGGCTGCCCGTACTCCTATAGCATGTGTGCCTGGGCACCCTGCCTGTATTACGATCTAAGGGTGCTCCTCTGGAGCCATAACATCGGCTCCAGTTCCAACAGCGAACTACCATCAGTATTGGCCACTTCAGTCTTCCTTCTTTACCTATTTCTCCTGAGACTTCAAAGATAATAGCTGTCTGTTTTTTCAACTTTTCACTTCTTAAGGATATGTAAGACTTTTTGTTTCCTACTTGTTTACTACTGTTGAGATGGACATGTTTTTAAATAAATATAATCCAGATTCTTTTGGCTTTGCCAAATCATCTCTTCTCCGGAAGTAACCTTCAGTTTACACTACTTTCAATAGCATTCTGTAATCTTTAACTGTGCCAATTTGTCCCCAGTGGGGCTGAAGTTAAATTTCATTTGGACACTTTAACCTTTTCAAAATTATGTTTTCTTTTTAATTTTTTTTTGATGTAACTTCCATTCTTCCTTTTGGCTAAAATGTAATTTAAAATTTCTTTTTTCAATTTTTAAGGGGGGTTTATTTATGTAATTTTTGGTCACTTAAATTTGCCTTCTAGTGGTAGGGGGAAGTAGTCTAGCATTATGTAACTTATATTTTTTCCTTTTGCTTGATTTTAATTACTTCTATCAAGCTCAAATTTTTCTTTATTGTTCCAAGCAAATTATATGTTAATGCTTAGTTAGCTTCCCTTACTTTATTTTCTAATTGCAATTATGAGCAATTTTCTTATGAGCAATTTACTTATGTCTCATAAAATCTTTTCATGTCTAGTACATGTTTTTTCTAAGATTTCTTTCTTATCTTGAATATGTTGGCCACACAAATAGTTCAATTACAGTCTTTCCTAACTGTGTTGTTTAAATGAGAAAACATATCTAATGTTGAAAACTGTGCTCTGCACAGAATCCTTATTGTAACTTCTGATAATGCATTATGACTCATTCTCATTACCTCTGATAATGAAACTAAATATGTTTTAGATCATCCACATTTAATTGTCTTCTAAGTTGTTTTTTTTTGGAAGCTTAATATAATTTTTCAGAATAGTAATTCTGAGTTTTAATTTGTATTTGGGGATTTTTTTTGATAACTAGATGCTTAATGAATTCTACATTTTGTCCCTTCAAATACCGCCTAGAGAGAAAGCCTGCTCACGGAAAAATAATACATTGTTACATCACCTACGGTAGGGACAATTTCGGGCTTATTATTGGTAGAAATATGATTAACAATACCCTACCGTAGGTGATGTAACAATGTATGACGTTTTCGCGCTCAGGCTTGAGTAGAGGCGGTGTTGTTGTTTTTTCAGGCTTGAGCGCGAAAAAAATCATAGGATGGTAGGCGGCCAACAATCCCAACAAACGAGAAAACGCTGTTAAAATCAAAGATAGAAACAATTAAGTTTACATTGTACTGGGCCTAATAAAGTCGGTGATTTTTCGCGCAAGTTCAGCTGCATAGCATAACCAAACCAGCGCTGTGGAAAAGCACAATCCTGACAAGATTACATTTTTCAAAAAGACGAAGGTCCTCCTAAATTTCACAACAATGTGCGAGTGCTCCCCAATCACGCCCTTCCATAGCTCTGGATTGGCCGTATTCTCAGAATTAATAGGCAAGATACTATTTAGTTTATTTCGCATGCTAACGCCACTAGTTTGAGAGTGTGGAAAGCATGTATTACTGCTTGTTTATGTCCACATTTAAAAAGAAATATTTATTAGGCATCGTTATCCAACGATCTAAGGGTTTTAGCATCAAAATATTACGAGCAGTAGCAGGAGGATTCGTTATACTTTCAAAAAGGTTCTTTAAATTCTGACGTCAACAGTCAAATTCTGACGTCGCAAATTGCTCACGCAATCAAAACTCCATAGACATGAAAGGAAGTCAGTTGGGGAAACCACAAAACCACATGCTTGGCCAACCTTAAAGGATTCGCTGTAGTTTTCGCACCTAGGGCCTACGTGTATACAAAATTTCAAGCCTCTAGGTCAATTCTTTCAAAAGTTATGGTGTGTGAAATACATCTGTACCGTCGTTTTCTTCATATTACATATGATGCTAAAACCCTAAAAAACTGAAAACGAATGGAAAGAACAATTTTAATAAGTAATTTGCATATTTTATTAACTAAAACTGAAAGAAGAAGTTAGTGCAAGCATTTAAAATGAATAAAATAATTCCACAAGTGATATTTTCATTCTCCCCCATTAAACACAGCAGTCTGTAAATGAAATAACACTACGATATAAGAAATAATATATGCTTAAAAACAAGTTCAAGTTGGTGAGATGAATTTCTATCAGTAGGCAAAGTGATGTGAGCAAACATTTTAAAATATTCTCAGGTATTTATTCTGTTCATTAAAACATTTTGATCATTTAATTTTCAAAAGTAAGTCCAACAAAATACGAGGACCCAGGAAATATTCTTACTGATAAAAACTTCATGGAATCAATGTTTTTCCTATTTAATATGGATAACTAGGGTCTTCTGCTTTCGGTAAAATTTAAAACTTCTTCATTCTGCAAACGTAATCCAGAACCTAAAAGCATCAAACCTCACAGAGTTTATAGTTTCAAACGCGTTCTCCTAATGGCAGCTGAAGCGAAACCATCTAGCATTTACTAAGAAAATATATAAAGAATTACAATTTCAGACTATACTGCAATTTAACAAAAAGAATTACTATTCAATATACTAACTCCAATACAGTAGAAGAAAATATTATTTTAAATAATTGCTAGCTAACAGCTTATTAATAAACCATGCATTTATTTATCAAATTAACTCATTGCAAGCACATGGCTTTGAAAATAGTGATTTTTATTTGTTTTATGTAACTAATTTCAATTTTGAAATTTAAAATTTGAAGCTGCAGATAATGTATTGATTTATACTGACTCACTGCAAAGAAGTCAAAATGATAAAATATGAGGTTCCTTATCTCATTTACAGTATATATTAAAGAATTACAAATTCTTTTATTAATTTTCGCTTTTTCACTTTTTGTTTACCCAAAATTTTGATTTTGATTTCTCCATTTGACTATATATAACAACAATTTTACAGCATTCTTTAACTGTTCTTTGCACTTTGTGAACCAGCTGTCTAATACATAATTGACGAAATGTTCAAGTAGCCTTGTTTTAACACCAAGCAAATTTAACAAGTGATAAATTATTTCCTCCATAATTATTTTTAGGATTCAGCGTGACACGGTAAATAAAACAGCATAGATTAAAGTTCACAGAAAAGGTTATTTAGGTTATCAAACTTTACACGAGTGTATTAGAACAATAAATAAATTTCAAACTTGGTAAAAACAATACCGTTATAAATAACCATGTTGCTAAGCGCAACAATAGCATATGTCGCAGCGCTACTGTTAAACGAAAGAAACGATCAAATAAAAATTGTATATTGAACACCCCCCCTCAATCGAACTACTCTTCTTTTGGCGATTTAAGTCCCATACCTCGGATGCATGTTTACAGCGTTGGTCCGGTGAGGGCTTTGGTTATAACATGCAAACATCTACAGTACGGAGGTAATCAATTAGAGATTGTCCCACAAAGTGATATCTGATGTCGGATTCGTACGAGTTTTTCCGCTTCTTGGTTCTCGATGTAAAGGTGGATATGGCCAAGTCTTTCGAATCCGAATTCGGTTAACAATCTGTTTAGATATATACGAGGGGCACTCCGAAAGTAGTGCCTCCTACTTTATTTTGTAGGCTTGTGACATCACATGTGAATGTTAGTAATAGAGGAAGGAAAAAAAAACACCTCTTGTCCGTACACATTTCGGTCACCTTATGGCTATCATTCAGTGGAATACGAGGAATACAGACAATCGACAATCGAATAGCGCAGGGAAGAAAAACAAAACGAGCGGTCCGGAAGCTATGCTTCCACTGCCATACTCATCCAGTATTATAGCCAAAAGAAATACGCTGAATTAGGAAAGAAGCCAGATGAACCTGGTTAATTCATCCTCAGGATACGGGGGAGTCCTTTCCTAACAGGACGATGAAGTTGATAGTTGATTGATGATCGGACGTGGAAGAGCTAGGTGATCCAGTAAGGTGGGAAGATGGCCTTTTGGATGTCATCGAAGTTGACGTCCAGAATGTGACGAGGCGTGCGATGTCTAAGGAGGCTTCTAAAGGTGAGCAGATGCTCAAGAATACCTGCAACCAGAGGATTGGGATTATCCTTCATCTTCGGAAGCAGCTTCTTCAGCGACTCTTTGACGTTGTTTCCAATGGTAGGTAAACCGAAATCTTCAGCAATGGAAGTGTTAATGGCTATTCTCCTGTCGAGTTGGGTAATGGTCCTCAGGGTGACGTTTTGGAATGTTTGTAGGTCCTTCCATCTGGATTTGCAGGTTGTAGCCCAGGCAGACATACCGTACAGAATATTGGTTCGGATTACCATTTTATATAGCAAAAGTTTGCTGTCCACTACAAGGGAACTGTTTCGTCCCAGACGGGCAACCAACCAAACTTCGCCTTCTTGGCCTTGTTGATAGCATAAGAGGTTGGCATCTATCACAACTCCGAGGTATTTATAGTTCTTTACCCACTCGAGCTCTTTGCCAGATAGGAAGATTGGCTTCGGGGGTTTTCTAAGTTTTTTGGTAACGAACATGGCTTTACATTTATCTACGTTCAGGTTTAGCCTCCACTTAGCAAACCATTTCTCACACAGATGCACAGCATTTTGTAACCGACATATGATATGGAGACATCGTCAGCAAAACAGGTATAATTCGCAATTTCTAAATACTGGGAAGTCGTGAATGAAGAAGTTGAACAACGCAATGCCCAGGACAGAGCCCTGGGGAACACCAGCCTTGATGTCACAAAGGTCAGACATGGAGCAGCCAACCTTGACACGAAAAATCCTGTTCGACAGAAAGGAACTAATCAAAGCGATCAGCTCGTCAGGAAAGCCACAAGTAATCATCTTGTATCTCAGGCCGTTATGCCACACCTGATCAAAAGCCTTGGCGCAAATAAGGGGAGTGTTTAGATCAGCATCAAGCCTCCAAAGCTGTAGTTGGCAAGAGTGACCCGGGCGAAACCCGAATTGCTCCTCACGAGCAAGGTTATTGGCTACGCAGAAAGCATTAAACCTCCTTAGAATGACACGTTCAAGGACTTTTGACATCTTAGGTAGTATTCTTATGAGCCTGTAGCTGACAGCGAGGGCAGGGTTCAGACCAGGCTTTGGTATCGTAACGATGACGGACTCCTTCCACTTGTCAGGGAAGTATCCGTGTCTCCAGCAGTCATTTATGACCCTGGTAATAATCGAGAAGGCACTAGGAGGCAAGTTCTTAAGGGCACTTTTATGATAGAATCCTACCTGCTGCTTTCCTGCTTTTAAGATGCTTTATGACGTCGGAGATTTCATTTGTGCTAACAATTTCCTCATGAGTAGGAACACTCTGGGATGGTTTATAGGAGATACACACATCGTTGACAAGTTGAGTATTTGAGCGACTATCGGGGTTTTCTTCACAAAGTGTGGTAAATTGCTTTTCCAGGGAGTCTGCGATCAGTTTAGCTTTATCACGATCATTGGCGACAACATCACCACCTGTAGTAAGCAGTAGCGACAAGTTGATGGGTCTGTTTCCTTTTAAGGCCCTTACAGTACCCCCGAGCGAGTTGTCCTGGACTGACAAGGATTTATATTTTTCGTTTCACGTTTGACTTTGTAGAGCTTTAACCTCTTCCTGGATCTTGCGAGAAAGCCTGTTATACTTTGTCTTGTAAAAGGGTAGTCGCTTACGCTGCCATAATCTTCTATAGGTATTCCTTTCAAGAATAAGCCGTCTGATGTAGGGAGGAAGGTCGAGATGTTCAGGACGCTTTCGATCAGCAGTGGAGGTACAAATGGAACAACTAGCCTCATGGATAATACTAGTGATAGAACTAATATTTGTATTGATGTCACCGTTGGCAATAACCTCTTTGTATGGGATGCTTTTTTCGCGAAGAATATCTCTGAAGAGCTTCCAGTCCTGCTTGGAGCGAAGCCCAATTTTCATATCGATGTCCAAACCCTCAAAGATAAGCATCACTGGTCGATGGTCAGAGGATAATTCATCTACCGTAAATATATTATAGGGCTTGAAGAACCTTTTAAGAACAACGACATCACGTCACTAACAGGTGAGTGGTCGCAGTAATAGGTGTCTTCAAGGGGACCAGCAATTTCGTTCAATGTATATTTATATAAGATATTGCCATTTTGATTGGGGCATTTAGAGTTCCATGCATGATGCTTAGCATTTAAGTCACCCGCCATTACAACTGGAATGGGTCCGGACTGCAGCTCGTCGAGTTCGCATGGACTAAGCTTGTGCTTAGGCGAGTTATATAATGAGATAATTTAATTTCGCCTGCGTTAGCATCACTTATAATAACGGAAACGGCTTCCATACCTATATAGTCGGGAGTGATAGTCTCACGATGATCAATGTCGTCCTTGAGAATGATTGCTGCTCCACCAAACGCATTATTACCCAGAGGCCGATCCTTGGGATAGACATAGTAGCCGAGCAATTTGAAAGCTTGAGGTGATTTTAGGTGTGTCTCGCACATGAAAGCGATGTCGACTTTTCAGTTTATAAGGAAATTGTATAACTTGATGCGTTTGCGAGCAATCCCCCTTGCATTCTATATATTACAGCGAAGTTTCCCTTGATTAATGGTCCTATATGGGTGTCTATCCATGATTATTAATTAGATTTTGAGATGCAACCTGTGGCACTACTTTTCCACTTTCCTTGTAGAGGTTTAGCCAATTTCCAAGAGTCCTATAAATACTGGTTCGGATCAACCATACCTATGTCATCAGCGCTAGATGCGACCGAAGCATAGGTTTTCCTTTCTAGCAGTTTACTGCTTTTGAGCCTTTTTACATGGGGATATTTGGGACACTTTGTGTAACTAGATGTATGCTGTCCATCACAGCGGATGCATTTAGGGGGGTCTTTACCCTTAACATTGGTGCAGTCCCTCGATTGGTGGTTGCCAGTGCAGTTGTTACATCGAGGCGTTTCCATACAACCTTGAGACACGTGACTAAAACGTAGGCAGCTGTAACACTGCAAGGGTCTTTTGTTACCTCTAAATAATTCTACAGTAACAGCTAGAGGACCGACATGTTTTAAACCTAAGAAAGACTTATTATGTTCAGTATTTTGGAAGAAAACCAAAATCATTGGCATTTCTACTGAGCCATTTGCTTTTTTAAGCCTTATTGCTTTCTCCGGAAAATAATTAGCCTTCCTGAGGTCTTCGGCAAAGTCTCCGAGATCATACGTTGTGTCGACATTTCGGACAACGTATTTTAGCATTTTTTCGGATTGTAGCTGGTGATGCTGGATTTTCAGAACATCATTGCTTTTGACTCCAGAAACTAGAATGTTATGGGTCTCTTCGTCCTGACACTTTATTTTAATGGTATCCTTTCTACCTGTATGTGCGACGATTTTATCTAGGGGCACGTGCTTGGTGATCTCTTCCAGAATCTCTCTGAATGGTTTCTCATGGTGGTGAATGATGAGCGGAAGAACATATACGTTTCCTTCTCTATGAGGAATACAGACAATCGACAATCGAACAGTGAAGTGAAAAGAAAGACGCGCGTGGTCCAGGAGCCAAGCTCACTTTGCACGCTCGCCCAAAGAGTAAACCAGAGGAGGTA
>JAHWFO010071428.1:0-11868 GCA_023313115.1 Rhysida immarginata | reverse complement strand
CCAAGCTCACTTTGCACGCTCGCCCAAAGAGTAAACCAGAGGAGGTACACTGAACTGGGTGAGAAGCCTGGTGAACCCCTTTAGTCCTCCAGAGAATAAGTCCCAAGAAGGGACGAGAGTCAGATTGTAGATTGACGAATAGAGTCCCTAAAAATCAGCAGGATCTAAAAGATCCAGTAGTTGGGGAAGACGGCCTTGGTAACGTCATCAAAGCAGACATTCAGAATATGGCGGGGTCTTCGAAACCTGAGGGGACCCTTAACAACGAGTGGGTGGTCCAGGATACCAGAAACCAGGGTGTTTTCATGATTCTCCATCTTGGGTAGCATGTTCTTCATAAGAGTCTGGACAAAGGTGCCTATGTGGGTCATCCCCAAGTCCTCATAAATAGAGTGGTTGTCGGCAACTCTTCTGTCAAGTTGGGCAATGGATCGGAGAGCAACAGTTTGGAAGGTCTGGAGATCCTTCCACCTAGATTTGCAAATAGAAGCGCAAGGAGGCTGGAGTAACCCATGAAGTAACATAGCACGACTCACAACCTTGAGTGGCATTCAGAGATTTCTGGGTTTATATATGCTACACTGACCAACTAATGAAATATGAACTTGGGATAATATGCTCATTGGCTTAAGTGATGACATATCATTTCATTTTGATCCATTGCCATTTGTGATTGCAAGACATTCCAACAATGTACTTTGTATTGAATGGAAAATTTAATCAAGGGAACATAAAATTAGTAAGTTATTCTGATATAATCAACAAAGAACAAATAGCAAAACAGAAACCAGAAGCCACAGATTAAAGACATAAAAAAGAAAAAAATACAAAGATAATTTAAAGGAAATGACAAATAATAAAACAACTTAGCCCAAAAGGTGATCTTGGGAAAGGAACAGCAAGATGGTAGACAAGGGACATGACAACAATAGGACCTGGAGAAGGTAGGGGGGAAAACAGGTAAACCAAAGAAAATAAAAAAAACGGTAGGCAGTAAACAAAGGAGAAGGTCGTCTCTATGGGCATAAAGAAGCTAAACAAAAAAACAAAAAAACAACAAAAGAACAAGACTTAATAATAAAACCGAATAATTGGTTCAAGCTTAACTAAATGAATTAAAGGTAAATAATAAAATCTTTTTTTCGGACAGAAGGTGAGCCATTAAAGGCGCAAAATACAGTAATGCAACAGAGTTGGCAGAAAAAGAAAAGAAAGCAATCTAAAGTGCATTTCATCAAGGCGGACAGTTCGTTGAATTGCGCAAAAAAAAACATCAAGGCGGATAATCCCTGGACAACTAAAGTGACAAAACATACGGCAAATGAGTCAGCTTGTATTCCTGTTAGCAGCTACACCAAATTACCATCCAGAAAACTCGATAGAGTTCTTATGGTGGGGTAAGCACGATGTTGCTCCAACTGATCCAGCTCCGTACCCGGTCATTTGGCCAAATGGACATTACCCCGAACGGACACTTCACGACGGACATTTGACCGAACGTACATTTATAGACATATGACTGAACATAGATAAACGGACAGAGAAATACCTGTAGTTCATTTACATTTGGACATTCGACGTAACGAGACATTTTCGGGAATATAATTCGTTTAATGCAAAAAAATATGTTTTCAAGAGGTTAATTTATACAGTGCGTCTCATAAGTTTAGGACCCCCCCATATTTTCCCTTGTCTGCAAGAAACAAAACAAAATAATTAAATCATTGCCACTGTATCAGATTCTCGCAACTATTATTTATTGTCTTCAAAGAAAATACCGAAAAACAAACAACAACAAGAAAAAGAATTTATAAAAATAGAAATTAAGCTGTCGCATAAGTATAGGACCAGGATCACTTAATGCCATTTTTCGAGCAGAAAAATTAACAAAGCAGTGATTAATCAATCAATAGTAACACAACTGATTACCTAGTATTGTTGCCTCCACAAAAACTTTCAAGTGGCTGTAAACAAGCAACTTAAACACAATTCCTCGTAACACCACCTTGTCAGGCTATAAAAGGGGTCAAATAGATGCTTTGAAAGCTTCTGGAGTGAGTGCACGAAATATAGGAAAGGCTATAGGTCGGTTACATCAAGCTGTACTTAATTATTTGAAAGCTGTTGCTCAGTATGGTTAGAAAAAGACACTTGGAAGATATCAGAAGACGACTAATCGACAAAAAAGGCAATTATTAAAAAAATGAAAGACCCCACAACATCTTCGCGTGCGGTGGCCAATTCTGAAGATTGTGAAGCAGGCTGAATTATTATCTAAATCAACCGTGCAACGGATTGTGAAGCAGGCTTCATCTCTTGTGTACAGGAAAAGAACACAGCAACCTGCACTCCAACTACACCACAAGCAGATACGGTTGGCCTTTCCCCAGTCAGTGACGTGCTCGACAGATGATTGGAAGAGAGTTGTTTTGAACCCTCTCTTCCTGTACACAAGAGATGATGCCTGCTTCACAATCCGTTGCACGGTTGATTTAGACACTGGAACATCTTCAGAATTGGCCGCCGCACGCAAAAATGTTGTGGGGTTTTTCATTTTTTTAATAATCGCCCTTTTTTGTCGATTAGTCGTCTTCTGATTTGTTCCAAGTGTCTTTTTCTGGCCATACTGAGCAACAGCTTTCAAATAATTAAGTACAGATTGATGTAACTGACCTACAGCCTTTCCTATATGTCGTGCACTCACTCCAAAAGCTTTCAAAGCATCTATTTGACCCCTTTTATAGTCTGACAAGGTGGTGTTACGAGGAATTGTGTTTAAGTTGCGTGTTTACAGCCACTTGAAAGTTTCTGTGGAGGCAACCATATTAGGTAATCACTAGTGTCATCTGTTGACTGATTAATCACCGCTTTGTTAATTTTTCTGCTAGAAAAATAGCATTAAGTGATGCTGGTCATATACTTATGTGACAGCTTAATTTCTATTTTTATAAATTCTTTTTCTTGTTGTTGTTTGTTTTTCGTTATTTTCTTTGGAGACAAATACAAATCCGTTTAATTCTTTTCATTAAGCAAGCATATTATATTTTATCTATAAAATTATTATTTTTTGTAGGTCTTTTTAAATACGTGTGTGTTTCCATAACGTTAAGTAGGTTAAGATGGGAACCAGACAAAATGCAAGTCAGAGTCTTGTATTATTAAATAATACCAATTCTTTTCCTGTATGTTTTTTTAAATGAATATTTTGCTTCTATAAAATGAGATACTCATTAGTGATGGGCGATATTTGATAGTAGTATCGTGTATTAAAAGTTTATTCCATACACATCAGGTTTCTATCCTGCTTTATTGATTGAAATCCAATACATCCATACGTCCATACAGGGCCTGTATGGCTTGAGGCCGACAAGTTGGGTCCCTGGATGAACCTGGATTAACGACTGCTGTATGATGGTCACAGCAGCTGCGGGGGGGGGGGGAAGATAGTGAATCACGGATGGTCACTCATCCAATGACTAGCTGTGCCTGATTTTGCTTAACTTCTGAAGTTGTGTTTCAGTGAAAGCCCGCCAGGCAAAGGCCTCCCCCTTCGTATTTATGAGGGGACATAAAAATTATAATTAATCGGATAGCATCAAGCACGAAAATGAAGTAGTAATGGGTTGAGTATTTCTAACATTTTTCACTGTAGAGTTTATTTTCAGAGTAAATACCAGCTATTGAATAATAGAACTGAAATTTATATATGATAACTATTACAAGTTGCCGAGGATTGTTTTCCTGAGAGCGATTGTCTACAATGTTTAATTGTTTTCTTGTGGACAATTGCTTTTATACATTTCAATAAATACATGGTTTAAAAAAAGTATTTGAAGATATTGATTGTTACAAAATTTCTTTATAAAACGATTAAAAAGCATCTAATGATATTGATACTCTACCCGAATATCTGACATATACTGTATAATGCATGGTAAAATTATTTAATGTAAAACATTAATGGGATTTTACTTCCGAAACGTGGACCATATAGAAAGCCATCTCTTTACCAACATAACCTAATGAAAATCAAGATAGGTATTAATTATGGGCGATATTTTGGTATTGCATATTTTATAGTCATCGATACTGCCAGAATTTTCGCATTTGATACTATCCGATATTAGAATTTTTTTGTCTCCTCATAAAGCAGGACAGAAACCTGAGGTGTATGGAATAAAGTTTTAATACATGATACTAGTATCAAAAATTGCCCATCACTACTGAGTATCTCATTTTATAGAAGTAAAATATTCATTCAAAAAGACATACAAAAAAGAATAATTTTGTAGATCCATACAATATGCTTGCATAGTAGAAAGAATTAAACTGATTTGTCTCACAATATATACAAAAGATTTGTTATATAAAATAACCTCTTGAAAATACTTTATTTTTTGCATTGAACGAATTATATTGCCGAAAACGTCTCTTTACATCGAATGTCCAAATGTAAGGTATTTATCCGCCGGTTAAATGCCCGTTCGGTCATTTGTCCATCATTGAAATGCCCGTCGATGAAATGTCCGTTCGGTGTAATGTCTGTTCGGTCGAATGTCTGTTCGGCCAAATGTCCGTCGGTCAAGTGTCCGTCGGTCAAATGTCCGTCGGCCAAATGACCGGGTACTTAATCGACATATACGTATTTCGAACCCTTTGGGTTCATTATTCAATGTCAAAATGATAATCAGTACAGCTCGTCAGTACAATATATAGTGGAACAGACTACCGGTCCTCCAATCGCTGTTCACAAGCAAAGTCTACAGCCAAAACAGGAATCGGGAGCCTGTCCTTACAAAAACGCGGATCAAGGAGAAATACCCAGGCCGCCAAACAAAGCATAATAACATAAAAATCGATATATCGACAAAACACCCCTTTCCACATTATCCAAACGACAAAGAAAAATAAATTGACAACCAAAAAGCTTGAACGATATTTGCAATGTTGAATATCCAATGGGGTCCGCATCTCCATTTAATAGTAAATGTGGGTTCTTAGAATTTCCAATGACTCAAAGGCATCCAGTGCATTCCGATTTCTTATACTTCTAATTAATCTACAATCCTTGAGTAGTACCTCGTGTCCCGTCTCAAGCATGTGCTTATCCAAAGCAGATTTTTCAGGGCGTCCGTACCTGGCATTGGCCTTGTGCTCTTTAAATCTTGTACGGACCTTCCTGCAAGTTGCCCCACGGAAGATCAACGGAGATTTGCCACACGCTACTTCATATATCCCCGACTGGAGCAATGGTGGAATTTTATCTTTGGTGTTACTTAAGAAGTTCTTCAGTATATTTGGATTTTTATAGGCGATGGTCACATCAGCTTCCTTGAAGATAGTTCTTAATTTGCCATCAACGCCCTGTTGAACGTGATGGGTATTCTTAATTTGTCAGTGGCCATGGTTTCATCACTTTACCCTACTGCAAAAGACGCATGCGTAGATAAACATTACACTGGGGAACAAAAATTTTTTTTTCGTGGTGCCTGAAATTTTTGAATTAACTCTGGGTATTTTGAGGTTGCTGATTCCGAAAATGCCATTCATTCTGTTCTAGCAGCTCTAGTTTATGAGAATTGTTGAAATCATTATAATTTGCTCTTATTGCTACTTTGTTTGTATCCCACCATTTGTAAATTGATTGTTTGCATAATACATAATATTGATTAAGTTTTTTCCATCCCGGCCCGGGTTTGTTGTTCCTCCGGATCCTCCAAATACTCCGGATAAGTTCAAGAACACCATCGTTTATTACTTCCAAGACGGGAATAAAGACGAGACGTGTGAAATCTGTTTGGAGCATTTCGCTGAAGGCGAAGAAATCCGAATTTTGAGCTATAACCATCAGTATCATAAATTTTGCATCGATATGTGGTTATATACTATTGATTGTATGCATAATACATCCAAGATCTATTGTTTCTGCATATGTATATTCATAGCTCCCTAAATACACAAGGCCTGTTCACGCCATTTGCAAACCGTCATCAGTTTCGCATCTATTTGACACACTCGCTGCACTGCCTTATGCCCTAGTTTCACATGATTGCCACAATAGCGCTATCCGCAAAATCCGTAGTCATGGTTACTACTTGTTATAACTCAGTACGACATGGCTTCGTCAAAAAGAAAAGGTTTAAATAATCCTGATGTATTTTGTTTCATCTGTGGGGAGTACACATTCATTCAACAAAGAAAACCCATAACTGACTTTATAAAACAAGCTTATTTGGCATATTTCAAGGTAAAACTGGGAGACCAAGATAAGGAAGGCATGGGCACCTCACATTGTATGTAAAATGTGCACAGAGCATTTGCGACAGTGGACAATGGGAAACGGAAGTGCTTGAAATTTGGAATACCAATGGTATGGCGAGAACAAATAAACCACAGTGATGACTGTTACTTTTGTTCAGTGAATGTAAAGGGCATCAATTGCAAAAACCGGAAAAAGGTGGATATATCCCGATATACCCTCCGCAAGACGCCCCGTTCCACATTCAGAGGAGATACCTGTTCCTATATTTACCAGTTTTCCAGAGTTATCAGAAGAAGAGGACGAATCAGCCAAAATCAATGCTGAGCAAATTGACAGTGATTTTGAAGGATCTTCATCAGTTGCAAACGGCTTTAATCAAATGGAATTGAACGACCTCATTCCTATATATGTACAAAATTTCCTGCATTGAGTATGGAGAAAATAAAAGCAGGTATATTTGATGGACCACAAATCCGCAAACTCATAAATGACCAGAAATTTCAAGACTCGATGAATGATACTGAGGCAGCTGCGTGGTCGTCATTCTGTATGGTAGTAAAGAATTTTCTTGAAAACTATAAGGCTCCTAATTATGAAGAACTAGTGGAGAATATGTTCACTGATTTTTGTGCACTTGGTTGTAACATGAGCATAAAATTACACTATCTGCATAGTCATTTAGACCGATTTTCACATTGTCTTGGTGATGTTAGCGAGGAACAGGGTGAACGTTTTCACCAGGAAATAAGTTCAATGGAAGAACGGTATCGTGGACGATGGGATATACATATGATGGCGGACTACTGTTGGAGCATCCAGCGTGAATGTCCAAGATCAGTGCATCGGAGGAAATCACAGAAACGAGGATTCAGTGACCTAATGGAAGAAACTTAATAAACCAAATGCGACTTATGAATAAATAAAGATGATTACATTGATACGATTGCTAAATAATAAAGAAAATGCTTGATATATGCAAATTTTTTCTGTTTTTAATTATAATTTTATGTAGTTGTATATGCGGGCCAAGAGGTATGGTTAGTTTGACATATAAAGTGAATAAGCTAAAAACTAGAGCTAATGGGGCAAAACTGTACGCATTTTTGGAATCAGTGACCCACATATACCTAGGAATAATTCAAAATTGTTAGGCACCAAAATCATTGTTCCCCAGTGTTATTTAGTAAGAATGCTCATATTTCATCAAATATTTAATATTTTATATTCTGATTTCAGTCTTGTCTCTACTGTAGTGAGAAGTCTCGAAAATGGCATTACATTCAGTTGAAAACTGCATGTTATAAACAAAAAACTTACGAGAACATTAACATTTTTTAAAGAAACTTTTAAAACTCAATGAATATACGTGCTATTCTCATATAAATGAACACAGAAAAGTAAAAGAAGCTTTTTATTCATATGTTACAGCTACAATGCGTTTCAAGCATTATTATTTACAGGGTGATCCCAAACATTTTTGGTATATTTTCTTGCTCGTCCCATGTTTGCCTTCCGGACAAAAGCTTCTCTGAAATATATTTTTTAGTTTATATAATAAAATACATGCATCCATCCGGGGACAGTATGGCCAGAGGCCGATGAGTTAGATCACCGTATAGGTAATAACGACTACTGTAAGATAGTCACTGACGGCTTTACGTGCCCTCCGAACCACGGAGGGGGGTCATGAAGATCGTATGTCACTGATGATCAGCCATCCATTGATTAGCTGTGCCTGATGTTGCTTAACTTCACAGAACTGGTGTGTTCAGTGAAAGTCCACTAGACCACGGAGTCCCCCAATATTTTAGATGTAATTGGGGAGGTATAATATGCTCTTTACACTCCTGAAGTTTTAGGATAATTTGTAATTTTTTTTAGATATTCGACAAAACGTCTAAATTCAAAAGTGTCCGATTACTTTTGGGTAGATAATGTATCTTGCTAGTAGAGTGCCTGCATAAAAAAGGCATAGGACTATGTTTCAAAATTATAGAAACCTAACTGAAGTTGTGATTTTTTTGTGTTAATCAGCACTGGAAATAATAAACCAGTAATTTAAAGAGCATCAGTATTATGGCCTTCAAATATATTTTGAATTTTTCTGTTGATTGATACATGAAGGAGCTCTACACCTTTTTAAAGTCGCTTAGGTGTTTCAAAATTTTTGAGACGTTGTTTTTATATTTCAAAAAGTTTAGAAACAGCTAAAGAAGTTACAAACGAACTTTCTAAACAGACAAAAATATTATAAAAAAGCGAAATAATCGTGAAAAAATACAAATGATATTTGTTGCATGAACAGTATTGTAATAACAATAAAAATACACTACATGATCAAAGGAGTTGGGACACCTGTTGCTCTACCGTAAAGCCGCAAAAAGCTTCAATCAGTAGTGTGTAGGACCACCCTGAGGTGCTATCACTGCCTCCACCCTACATGGCATACTGTCCACAAGTTTACCGTATGTGTCCACAGTATTGACCTCCATTCCTCGAGGAGTGACGTGGTCAGTTCCTGGACAGATGTAGGGCGAACCATCCTGGATCTCACACGTCGTTCTAATTCGTCCCACAGATGTTCGATGGGGTTGAGATCAGGACTCTGGGCGGGCCAATCCAGTTCTTCAACCCGCATCTCGTCAAACCAGTCACATATGGATCTTGCTTTATGGCAAGGAGCATTGTCGTGCTGGAAGAGGAACGGCCCGTCACCGAAGTGTTCCCACAGCGCTGGCAGTGCCCCGTTATCCAGAATGGCCCTGTAGCCATCAGCATTGAGGTTTTCGTCCATCTTGATGAGCGGGCCCAGTCCAGTTCCACAATTACAGTAGTGTTCACAGGGGTGTCCCAACTCTTTTGATCATGTAGTGCTCTGATTACAACATTTATCCTTCGTGGCGCTGACACTTATAATTTTGCACATTTTTCTGGAGTAATTAATTTCAAACATTTTGTGACATCATGGGAATTCAGTAGCTACTTCAACATATCGATCTTTTTTGTATGAACCAGTCAGTGCCAAACAGGTTTGGCACAGTAAAAGCGCGTTCCCATAGCTTGCTTGAGTATTAAAGCGAAGCTAGAGCTTTGTGGCGAAGCTTGAACTTTAAAGCAAAATCGAGAAACAGGCGAGAGTTTTCAAGCCAAGCTTTTCTTGGACCTATCCCGTAGGTTTCGCAAGAAATCGTATCTCGCGTGAAATCGTATGTGTTAGTTGAATAAATATGGGGGGGGGGGGGGGTTGTAAAAATTTTGGCGTCGACTAAAAAAATAATTTTTTGCCTTTTACACAAGCTAAAAAAGTGCGCAGCCCGGGACAAACACAAACATCCATGCCCAAGGCGGGATTCTAACCCGCGGCCAGGCGGACTCGAGAACTAGAAAGCCTACGCCCTAGCCCTCTGGGCCACCTGGCCGGCGAATAAATACGGCGACCATCGATGATAAAGCTATTCTCTTATTACGAAGAAGAAGTATTATTTTAAGATTGCTGCTTTTAGAACAAGGAAAGCGCATTCGTCAGAGGAAACCAAGGAGAGTGTCGGTGCGCGAGATGTGGCGGAACAGAAGGACAGAGGGTGCATCATACACTAGTATGTATACGGATCATTCAGGCAGAAATTTTATAGTTTTGGCACTTTGCCTGTCATATTTTAATGAAATTTGGTATATACACTTGTGCTAGGGTGTTGTTAATGAATGCCACATATTATTTTTTTTTTTTTTTTCATTTTTATGGAATTTATGGACGTTTAAAATTTTCAAAATTTGAGTGAGAGCCTTATCTATGAAGTACTATAACTTCGGTTGTATTTTACTTAGAAAGATGTGATTGGTGACATATGAAAGCTCTTTAAATGTAGATTCTATATATAATTTTAAAATTTATCTTACTCATGGGCAAATATTTGAATTTAATAAAAATATTAAATTTAAGCAAATTTTCAAATGACGGGTATTTTTTTTCTATTTTCCAACTATTGCATCACCCTGTATAATGAAGACTGTATCAACTTCAGCTGCTTCTGCAATTCATCTCGTCCTTAAGGGTAATTCAGAAGTGATTGACTCCGAGGAAGTGTAAAATATAATTATTACTAAAAATTCGGCATCATAATTCAAATTTATATTTTCCTACTAAATTATCTTTTTATTTAACAGGTGCTCAATACTTTTCTGACTTCTGAAAAAAAATCTAAAGTTCTAAGAAACATTTTTCCTATTGATATAATTATTATTGTAATGCTGCTATTGACTTTATTTTTTCGTGTAATTATAATTAATAATACTATTTTTATAAATAATAAAACGTAAACAAATGAATGGTCCCAAGGTTGCACGCTTTCTCTTCCCTGTACGAGTAGTCAAGACCTTACTACCTGGTTCCCGCTATTGAAGCTCAAGCTTAAAAATTAATATCTTCAAAACGGAGCAAAACACAGTTTCGAATTTTTTGTATAGTTTTTATGAAAATATGTGTAAGATATTAATAATTTTTTAACGAAAAAAAAGACCCACCATTTGAGAAATTTGCATAAATAGAATATTTTTATTAAATTCAAATATTTGCGCATGCATAATATAATTTTCAAAATTTTATATAGAATCAACAATTATCGAGTTTTCATATGTCACCAACCACATCTTTCTAATTAAATACAACCGAAGTTACAGTACAACCGAAGTTAGACAAGGCCCATACTCAAATTTCGAAAATTATAAATGTCCGTAACTTCCATAAAAATCTATAAAAATTAATAATACCGGGTGGGCAAGAAAAAACGTGAGGTGTTCAGAGCTCGCTAGCGGGAATTCTATTAGGCCAAATGCAGTACATTTTGGTGTATATGCAGTTTCGATTTCTGCAAAAAAAAAAAGTACCAAAAGTCGCCATAGGGGGCGTTTAATTCAAGAAAACAATGAATACCTAATTGTCAAATGAACAAATACCGTACAAACCAACTTTAATAAGAACAATAAACAATGTTTTATTTTTAATTACAAATGTGTTTCAATATGACCAGTGTGCTGTTCCAATAGCTGCATGTCGTAAACGATATTTTCTACGGCAGCTCGCAGCATATCTGCATTAATTAGCCTGACATGTAACGTTATTTGATCCTTTAAGGTTGAGAGGTCAGGAACATGTGCTTGATACCCAACGCTTTTCAAATATCCCCATAACCAAAAATCACAAGGGTTCGGATCAGGCGACCTAGGTGGCCATACCATGGGAAATGCACGACTAATTATTCTGTTGTCTGAAAAACGTTCTCGCAAGATCTGTTGCACCTGACGTCCGATGTGCGGTGGCGCACCATCCTGCATAAAAATGGTTGAATCCAGACAACCCTTTTCCTGCAATCGTGGTATCACAAAATTCTCAAGCATATCGCGCATACCTGGCAGTATTGACGGAACAAGTCACCGGTCCACGGGGACAGATTTCTTCAAAAATGTACGGGCCGATGATGAAAGAAGCAGTAAAGCCATACTGTTAGTTTCGGTGAATGCATAGGAGTTAGCAGACACACTTGTGGATTTGATGCAGCCCAAATACGGCAGTTGTGGGTATTTATATCACCATTCAAATAAAAATGTGC
>JAHWFO010071427.1:0-17042 GCA_023313115.1 Rhysida immarginata | reverse complement strand
TAGCATTCCTTTGTTTGAAATACCATTATTATTGATTAGCTACATTAACGTTGATTATCCATTCGCTTGGTTTGGTTTCTATTCAATAATTAATTTTCAATAGTTTCCACCCTTTTCCTTTATAGAACCTCGCGATTTAATATCGACTTTCTCACTGGCTATGCATCTCGAAAGCGAAGCTTTCCAGCCGAAGCCAAGTCCGATTGCGGGCTTGCAGCTTTGCCCTTAATCCTTTGCTGCCTTACATCCCGTCTCTTTCTCTCTGTCTATTCCTATTCAGTTGATAACAAGATTTCTTACGCTGTCTGTGGCACTGAAAAAGCCCCAGGCTCGAAGGCTTGGAGCCAATTCTCTCTCGATGACCGCATCGGGTCTAAATTAACTCGACCACAGGTGCGTTTGATCGCGCTCTTTGTGTGGGCGTCGATGCTCTCAGAGGCAAAGACAGGCGGAAGAGAGCGAGAGAAAGAGAGAATACAGGGGCCAAAAGTGTAAGAAATTCCTCGCTGATCTGCCTTCTCTTTCTTGCTGGAATCCTTTCCGAGTGACCCGCAGAGAGGAGATAATCAATTCCTTTTTCGAGATGCTATCTCCACGAGTTGTTTTCGAGTTTTTCCAAATGAGATCAGTTGAGTTCCTAGCAAATATTGTTCGACAATTCTCTTGAAAAAAATTTTTGGCACTGTTGAGCACGAAACATAATATTTCTTCAGAAGAGGGGAACACGAAATAAAATAAAATAAAAAAAAAGAATGAAGGGAAAATAAAACGACGGATCTCGGAGTAATTCTTTTTATTTTCTAGACATTGTTCCTTCCTGTTAAAATTATATTTCAAAGAATATTGCGCATTAAAAGAAGAACCTTCCACTGGAGAAAAGTTTCAAGTGATTTTTAAACCATTATCCTACACATAACATTGAGATATAGCACACATGAAGTGCATGACAAGTGATTCTGTGTATGTAATGACATTTCTGACTAGGGAACATCACATAAACTGAAACTAATATAGATAACATCTATATCCCATAATACATCGATTACAAAAAAATTAACCTTTCCTGAAACAGTTGAATAACTTTAGCTAAAAAGGTGCTAGAGCCATAAAACACAGTTCTATCTATAGGTAACTGGCCATTTCCGATCGATTAAAAGTATTCCCAGCGTCCCTTGTGTAATCGCTGTGAAGTTACGAAAGCTAACTTTTAAAACACCATGGGTAGAGAATAAGTTCCAATTAAGAAGTTGTAGAGCGTCACCGACTTTGTAGAAATCCACTCTTTTCATAAAGAAAAAAGCATAAAACTCGTAAAATGGGGATAGGTTGTCCATGTATGGAACACTTGGAAAACCATATATTGGATTTATCACGTGTAAAACAACAAAAGCACGAAATCGCTCCTACTAAAAAATTAGCCACTATTGAAGACTGAATAAAATTAAAGAAAACAACCACTAAATGCCGCTCTGAACATTCCCTCCAGTCTATATATCGATTTTTCTGGTCACTTCTGGTACAGAAAATATTTCTTTAAAATATTTACAATAATGTTAAATAGAGAACAATGACCAAGACTTTTACACTTTTACACCATGCATATCTAATAAAACATTAAAGAATGACATAACCAAGTACCGAAAGATTAAACTAAACCATTCGCGGAACTATATTTTTAAACCGCCCTACGTTAAGATTTAAGTTTCTAATGGACCATAAAGATACCATTAAACCACATACCTTTGAACCAATATCAATTATCATTAATTTTACGTTATATTCATTCGTGACAAATCTTTCCAAGTTGTTTGATATATTACATGCCATATTTTAGCATTGAAATTCCAAGGAACCATAATGGTTCCACTAAACCAGGTTCCTTGAAACTAATTTCGACTGTTATTATTTTTACGTTATAATCATTCCTGACAAATCATTCCAAGTCTTTTGATATATTACATGCCATTTTTAGCGTTGAAAGTTCCATTGAACCATAGTGGTTCTACTAAACCAGGTGTCTTTGAACCAATTTTGACTATAAATAATTTTACGTTATATTCATTCATGATACATCATCCCAGTTTGTTTGATATATTACATGCCATATCTTATTGAAAATTTTTGAGGATTTCATGAGGATACCATTAGAGCACATGCCATTGTTTCGATGACAACTATTTTCTAAATGGTTCATTTCCTGAACCATATTTATCAATTGGCGAAAATAGTAATTTTTATACGCTTCTAGCTCGTCATTACGATTTGTTGGATATATTACTTAATATATCTTCCCATTGAAAATTGCTTGGTGGGAAAATAGAGGTACCATTTGTGCACGTCCCAATGAACCGATTTAGACAATATTTGCGATTTGTTCGTGCCATGAACCATATTCATCGACTGACGAAAACAGATTTTGAAAATCTTTCATAGTCTCGGAGGAGTTAAAGTTAGAGACACACAGACAGACATACAGACAGACACGTTTCCCCACAGTGACAGCATAAAGCAACTTTCGGTACTTAATAAATATGTAGTTTTGAGAAAAATTACAAGGTTTTAAATCTCTATCAAAGCAAAATTGAAGAGCTCACAAAAAGTCGATCCTTCTTCGAAGTAGTCTCTCTTAAAACGTGCATATGAAAACATGTTGTTGAATCTTGGAGAAGAAAATTGATTTTATATAAGTGAGGGGAATTTCAATATTTTTCCTCCAATGTAATTCAACGCCAAGTTGCTCTATCAGCACAAAATCTGAAGTATTTTGTAAAATATTTTTCCAAAGGAGAAATGCAATAACATCTAAAAGATATTTCAAGCGGATAGTGAGAATTCAATTGATAGTCTGTCCCAAAAGTCTAGAATAGTTTGATATTTACTAAGAGGTCATTTTTTAAAGTTTTTTAACTGATTAATCCAAACATTCTTCTTTTATTCTGACACAGATAGCTAAGTGCTATCTACATTACAACAAAACAACTGAAAATAATAGTCGCACACATAAAGGATGTTGTTTTTAAACAACATTTTGATAATGATTTTGTCCCAAAAGTTTAGAATCCAACCAAAACTGTCCCGAAAGTTTAGAATATTAATTTGTTTTTTAAAAATATTTAAATTTCCGGGTTAATTTAATACTTTCTACATCTCTCCTTGATTGAATACACGTTATTTCACCCATAAAAATTACAACATCTCATCTACATACTCTGAAATCAGACTGCTCTAAAATTACTACTGTCTAACATGGGAAATACTGTAAATCGTATCCCAGGGTTTGTGGCCCCCCCTATGCCAGGGTTTGTAAAAATTTCTCACCTAATCTAACCTAACCCTGAATGCAAGTATTTAATGTGCCTATAAAATATATGAATATGAATTTTGGCACTAATTTTTTATAATAGTTATATTATTGGTTATAGATGTTACCTATATTAATTTCGATTGGATGATCCCGTGGATGTTCCCTAATGAGCAGTATTTCAAACTAGGTCGAGAAAACCTAATATAAGGTAGGACATGTATATGCACATGAAGTAAACATCTGTGAAACATATGTAAATTTGAAGAACCGGGAGACACAAAATCTACTTGATCACAAAAAATTGACTTTTATTGGCACAGATGTACATTTCGATGACAAGGTGATCATCAGTCAGTATGCACAGATATTCCAATTCAAACAGGATGTATACAAGTAACTTCTTAAGGGGCTTGGAAGTATATGTAAAAAATTTGATCTGACAACTGTCCACAGAAGCAACCATACCATCAAGAAGTTGCTATCATCTACTAAAGACGAGATCCCACCCCTGCACAAATCAGGGATATTTGAGACTTGGCAACTCAGGTATACAGCCTCAGAAAAGAATGGAAACAGATTCAAGAACATATCAGCTATATCAAAAACTATAAACCCATCTTGACAAGTGGGCACATTGCAAATAATACGAAGAAATATACAGGGTGAGGTTAAAGTCGCGTACATCAAAGTTTAACGGTTCATAAAAGTACCAGGTTTGAGAATTTCAATGAAAGTAAGGCATTACATAGATTAGTTGAAGCGTTCGCTTTTATTTTAACTAGACAAACTTTCGGTGTTACAAAAAATGTTGGAAATGACGTTCTCTTTCGCAAATACAAAAGCGTGTTCGTTTTACCAGATTTCGTGAGATCCTGCGAAGTATGGCAATATTGATGTTAGAAATGGCCGTTTTCAGCTCAGCAATCGTGTATGGACTATTCACATAAACCACGTTTATCAGATAAGCCCGTAGGAAGAAATCAGGGGGGTGATAAATTTGGCGAGCGAGGGGGCCACAATCCCTGGGAAATGATGTGCTGGTTCGAAATTCATTCAAAATATGCATATTCGCTGTTCCTGGCAAAACAACATGCCGCGGCCTTGAACAACAAACGCGTTATAAATGAAGTCTCTGAACACATTTGAGTTACATCCCAAACAATCTGCACTGCCGTCTACCGGTAGGAAATCGAAACCCAATGCATATTAACTGAATTACGGGCCATTAAACTTTGATGTGCGCGAATTTAGACTCACCCTAAAGAAGCCTTAATTTTTCGAAATCCTGGGAGACAAACTTGAAGCGATGGGAATGTACGTATTTCAGCGAAAAAAAATTAGTTAGAATTTCGTTACCAGAGGGCGTTATACGTTGAATACCTGTAGTAAAAATGTAAAATTACGTACCGTCAAGCAGCAGCTGTTACCTACTGTATAAAGCCGAGGAACATTCGCGGATATCCTGTGTTCAATGTGTACGCCGCTCAAAATGACGTTATGTTTACGAGATCGCACTTTGTTAAGTGAAATTGTTTTACCAAAACAGTAATTCCGCAGTAGCTGCTCTATGGAATTTCGGACTTTGAAGGGGATGCGAAAAAAATCCATGAATGTGAAAAAAGCTTTGGAAAATGAAAACGAAATTTGAAGAAACAGGATCATTGTCAGTTCGTAACGACAAAGGAAGAAAACCCGTGTCTGCAGATGCATTACAGGATGTTTCGCTTCAGGTGGAAGAGGACAGAGCTGCAAATCCCCACGTTAATACCAGTGTTCGGCGTGTAGCACAGGCGTTGGATAGGCCACGTTCAACTGTCCATAAGATCATGCAGAATATTCTCCGATATTATCCGTACAAACTTTCACTTGTGCAGCAGGAACTTCCACATAATTGTGACAATCGTCTCCAGTTCTCATTTCAGTTTCTTGCTCGCGTTAAAGTCGATGCGAATATCCTCTAGATAGAGGAAGAGCATTTTCACTTGGCCGACGCAGTGAATACACATAAATGTTGCATTTGGGAACCAGAAAATCCGCAAGCTTTCTTAGAGTTTCCGTTGCATGCCCAAATAGTGACCGTTTGGTGTAGATTTACGGCATCATTTATTTTTGGCCCGTACTTCTTCGAGGAGTTAAGTTCTAGAGGCCATGCTCGATCACCGGGCAGCGATATGCTTCGCCGTTAGAGAACGAAATTTTCCCGGCTCTGCAAGACCGTCAGTGCCTTGCACGCACAGTCTTTATGCAAGAACGGAGCTCCTCCACTATATATTAATGATGTTCTTAGACGACATTTTACAGAAGAACGTGTCATCCGTCATGTGTGGCCAGCCCGATCCCAAGTCCTCACTCCATGCGACTTTTGATTTTTGGGGACATTTGAAACATCTGGTAAGTCGTGACAAGCCAAGAACTTTAAGACAGCATTTCACGCCACGTGCGCAACAGTTCGCCGCAAGCACTTCGGTCAGTTGTGGAACATGCCATCTTGCTATTTCAGATGGTATCTGAAAATGACTGCCATCATGTGGAACATGTTATGTTGTAATTTGTTGTGTTCTTCACATGTTGAACTTGTTAAATTATTATACACGTGTGGCTAAATGTGTATTTAGTTAAAAATTAATAGCAGACCACAGTTATAAATTCGAGTTATTAGGTGGCAGAAAAAGCTCTGTCTCTAACAGCAACTTCCGCGACAGTTTTCTGCTTTTATCGCTTTAAGCTCGTTTTCTTATTGCAAACAAGGAATATTTGTATAAATTGTTAATGATTTGCATAACAAAAGTTTCATTCAATCATTTACGAAGACTAACAACAAATGTTCCTTGCTGGTTATTTTTAATGTTAATTAATTTCAGAGCAGGCCACATAGAATGCTGTGTTTTCTCTAAAGGACGTGGGCTGAATAGAAGAAATTGGTAATCATCTTAAAATTCTTAAATTCCTTGTAAGTAATAGACCTTTTGTTGTGCATAGACAGTTAAATTGTCTGTATTGAAATTTTTGAATTACTGACAGGATTTAAGAAAAAAAAAAATCTGTTCCTTGTCAGGGGTTATGCAGATATTCATAGCCCAAATGACCAAATACAAAATTAGTTTGATTGTAATGTGCGTTTTTGCCTTTCTTTGAGGTAAGAATAAAGACCTCAGCATTTCTAATTGCAGGCAATGCAGTACTTGATGATAGCCTACAAGCGAGTGCCTATTTTTCGTTGTAGGTTCTTCCTTTTCCTCTAGGTGTCGTCCTCTCGAGAAAAGGCTGAACATCTGCACCAAACAAATAATTTATATGAAGATAGAAGATCTAACTAACGATACGAATCTTTAATAAACGTCATTTGATTCAGTGCGAGGCCAACGAGAGACAGGCCAGGCGTAACCATTGTAAATAGGGCATTGTTATTCGCATTTCAACCAATAATAAGCCATAAATTTGCCCTAACTATGATGATGTAACAATCTAATACTTTTCATCGCAGAGGCCTTCTCTCTCGGTGGTTACGGGCCAGGGCACTCAAAAGTCACATGATCATCGGGGTCCGGGCAACAATCCATCCTTCATTGTTTCCAACAAACGAAAAAATACTGATTGTTAAAATTCAAGATGGAGGCAATGAAGGATGAATTGTTGGCCGGACCCCAATGATCATGTGACTTTTGAGTGCCCTAGCCTCTCTCTCGTTGGCCTCGATTCAGTGCCGAAGCCAACGAGAGAGAGAGAGAGAGAGAGAGAGAGAGAGAGAGAGAGAGAGAGACAGGCATTGAAGCGAAAAACTCAACTGCCAATCGAGATGCTAGGAACAATCCAACCTTCATTGTCTACACCTTGGTAGTTAACAATCCAACCTAATTATCAAAGTTGTGTTTACTTCTTTATTATTACACGTGTGGCTAAATGTGTAAATAATTATTAAAACGCCCTCTTGTGGCGAAATTCGTAACTAATTTTTTTTTTGGTAAAACAAATTCCCATCCCTTCAATCCGTCATCTTCAAAATTTCACACTTTTCTGAAGACTGGTTTCGCCTGTAGACAGCTTCGCAATAGGGTCCCTTAATTATGTACCCCCCTACACTTCAATTTATTTTATTTTCAAATCGATTTAAAAGCTCAAGATTCGAAAAGATTTGCTGAAATTTGGACAAAAAATTTCCGTATGTATGTACACTATATGATCAAAGGAGTCGGGACACCCCTGTGGACACCTGGAAGTGGAGTGATGGTCTGGGGGTGTTTCTGCTGGACTGGACTAGGCCCGCTCATCAAGGTGGACGGAAACCTCAATGCTGATGACTACAGGACCATTCTGGATAATGGGGCTCTTTCAGCGCTGTGGGAACACCTCGGCGACAATGCGCCTTGCCACAAAGCAAGATCCATATCCGACTGGTTTGACGAGATGCGGGTTGAACAACTGGATTGGCCCGCCCAGAGTCCTGATCTCAACCCCATCGAACATCTTTGGGACGAATTGGAACGACGTGTGAGATCCAGGATGGTTCTCCCTACATCTGTCCAGGAACTGACCACGACACTCCTCGAGGAATGAAGTTCACTACCTGTGGACACACGCCGTAAACTTGGGGACAGTATGCCATGTCGTGTGGAGGCAGTGATAGCAGCTCGGGGTGGTCCTACACACTATTGATTGAAGCTTTTTGCAGCTTTACGGTAGAGCAACAGGTGTCCCAACTCCTTTGATCATGTAGTGTATGTATGTATGTAACCAATTTTATGCAGCTAACTTCTCCGAAACGGCAAATAGCAGTACAGAATAAAAATTGCACCTACTTAGAAGGTGGATTAAATTGGCCTTAGCTTATTTTTATCACAATTGAGCAAGCCTTTTTAGAGATATTAAAATTAAAAAATGGCTGTAGCATTCAAACCAGCAATCCAAACTCAATAAACTCGACGTGTACGGACATCTCTCATTAGGGCGATTTTTTTTGGTAAACGACATGTTTGGCTCTGATGATCGGTTTTGGAGTTATTCAGAATTTTAGTAGGATTTTTAATCATGTGATACTGAAGATACATAAAGTTAGAAGTAATGAAGACTTATCAAGTACCAAAAGATACTTTATGCTATCAGTGGGGGAAACGTGTCTTTCTGTCCATCTGTAACTTGATCTTCTCGAAGCGTATGAAAGGTTTTCAAAATTTTGTTTCGCCAGTCGTTAACTATGGTTAATCGCACGAGCTATGTCGAAGATGTTCGAAATTGGTGCATTAGCAATTGCTCTAATTGTATCATTCTGGTATCCCTTACACATTTTCGATGCTAAGATATAGGAAATAATACATTAGATAACTCTTAACGACAAACTATGAGCTAATATAACGTTATTAAGTAATGCTTTCACTTACTTAGTTTTCAAACCCGCTTATCCGTTAGGGTCGCGGAGGCAGCAGCCCTATGGAGGATCTCCAGCGATCTCGATCTTCCACCGTCAGGTGTATGTCCTCCCTGGCGAGTCAAGCGACTCCAACCCAGATTTTCCATGTAGTCTAGCCACCTGTTTCTAGGCCGGCCCCTTGGTCTCTTACCCACCAGCTTGGAAAATAACAACTGCCGAGCAAGACCAGTTTGTGGTATCCGTATCACGTGGCCATACCAGCGATCCCTCAATACGAAAAAGTAGCGGCTCAACACTTAAAGACTCCCTTATTGTGCTGCTGTGCACTCTATCTAGTGCGATAACACATGGCACACCTCTCAGGAATCTCATTTCGGCTGCTTGTACCCGCGATCGCACTCTTTCGGTCATTACTCAAGCCTCATAACTATAGCTGAGAATGGGGACAAAGATAGATTTGAAAACGGAGAACTTGGCTTTGTTTCCCAGCTCAACTTTCGTTACCAGGGATCGCCACAGTTCATGTCTGACAGCTTGCTGCAGCGTTCCGAACATCCAATTCTTTATCCTGCCGCCCATCAGTCGAGAATGCAATCCCGAGATACTTGAACATCTCCACCTGTCTCAATGGGGAACCCCTAACATGGAGAGCCCACTGAGCAGGCCGTCTTGAAAGGACCAGAACCTCGGTCTTAGCCACACTGGTCTTCATCCCAGTCACTTCACATCTGGCTGCAAACCGATCTACCGATAACAAGTCTTAAATAAGCTCTTTCTAATGGTGATGCAATAATGTATGGAGTTTCAATGCCTCGGTGGACACGATCCAGCACCAGAATTGTTATAATAATGCTACACTATCACCTCATACAACAAAGCCAGTTTAAACAATAGCCAAAACCCTTCTGTATAATAAAGAACACCAGACCTGAAATAAATAGTAGAAATGGTTGGTTGTTAGGTTTATTAGAATTTTTGGCGTCGACTACAAGGTCATTTTGCGCCTTTTTACCCAAGTTATTTTTATATGCAGCCTGGGACAAGCACAAACATCCATGCCCACCGCGAGATTCGAACCCATGACCAGGTGGACTCGAGAAATAGATAGCCTGGCCGGCTTAGTAGAAATGGCTCCATATAAACAAATAAATTGAATACAATTATGACTAAACATACAAACGTCACAATTGGTACATAAACCAACGAGATACCAATATGGTACCATTGGATATTTCCAATGCCAAGATATGGCTGTAATAAGAATAGTAAATAATTTAGAAGATGGTCTTATTTGATGCAGTGGTACCGGTGGTAATGGAAAAATTGGAAATTTTAAATGCTAAGGTATGACGTGTAATTTACAGTCATATCAATGAATTATGACCAGCACCCCTTCAAGGCACACACTTGGTTCGCCTCAATAACGATTACTCATTGCAAAATTTGCATAACAGGCTGAGAAAGCTTTAAAGCTGGTGCATCAAACGGCTGGTGCATAATACGCCATCGCAGCAAGAGTGGCACCACCTCCGAAACGGCACGATTTGTGAACTGTTCATGGTCCGCTGTAGTGAAGGCGTACAAAGAGTGGACAGCAGGGACAGAAATCGCGTCCCAATGCCATCACTGTAAAGGATCACGAACCATCGACCAACGGGGTGAGCGGCGCCTACGACGACTCGTAAAAGGTGCAGGAGAGCCACAGTCCATCAACTGACCACCACATTCAACAGTGGTGTCAACAGACGTGTATCCGACATTACCGTTGAACGCACCCTGCTACGGATGGGCCTGAACAGTCGACGCATGGTTGCAGCACCTATGTTGGCCAAGGATCATCGTCAATGATGCCTAGACTTTGCACGTGAGCACCGCCATTGGACCACAGTCGAGTGGGCTAAGGTTGCCTTTTCCGACGAGTCAAGGTTTTTGCTCCAGAAGATTGACGGGCGATGGCGAGTGTGTCGTGAACACCATGATAAGAGACCGCAGGAAGCTATTGTGAGCAGGAAACAGGCTGATGGGGATAGTGTGCATGTGTGGGGGATCTTCTGTTGGGAACAATTAGGTCTACAGATTCGTCTAGAGGACGATTTGAATGCCTGTGGCTATCTGTCAATCGTAGCGGACCAGGTGCACCCGTACATTCTCACGATGTTCCCGCAATGTGATGGTGTGTTCCAGCAGGACAATGCACCCTACCACAAAGCACGTCTTCTTCTGGACTGATTCGAGGAACACTCTACTGACTTTCGAGTGCTCCCTTGGCCCGCTAATTCGCCGGACATCAATCTATTCGAGCATCTGTGGGAGCACCTTGATCGCCATGTACGACAGCTGGAACCTCCATCTATGACTCTCGAAGCTCTGTAGACAGCTCTTCAAGCGGAATGGACAGCAGTTATAGCGGTTAAGGCTGGCTACTCCCATTACTAAGCGGGTGGTCATAATTCAGTAATATGACAGTGTATTAAACAATTTGTAACGACATGTCTTGGAATAATACACAGGGTGGATACAAAAATGAATGAGCCCCCCCCTTTTATTTTCGTAGTCGAAGCAGATATGTCAGGATGAATCCAATGAGTAAGAAGTTGTGGGTGACCTATCCCATCATGGTGTACTTTTCATCATTCCAAACATGCACTTTAGGACACATTCAATTCCTATCTTAAAAACCGTAAGAGATACACGAAAAATTCCAATTGATGACTTGTTCAGCGTGGAATTTCGAACAAAACCAAAAAAATTCCAAAATCCGATGATCATATCACCAACAATCACATGTTGAATTTATTAGTTACCTCCCTATGCACTTCACAATACATTTGAATGTTAAACATGCCAATCAGGAAATTACCTAAAATTACCATAATAACATTCACTTTCTTGAGGAAAAGCAAATAAAGGGTATGTGTCATCACACACAAGACAGAACATTTCCAGGATGGCAAGCTACACTGTTCCTGAAATGGTCAACATGATCTTCAACTTTGGATTGATTGTTGCTGATCCGTTCATCGGATTTTGGAAATTTTTGTTTTGTATTCTCCTGAATTCCAAGCGAAACAAGTCTTCAATTGGAATTTTTCGTGTATCTGTTACGGTTTTTAAGATACGATTTGAATGTGTCCTAATTTGCTTATTTGGGATGATGAAAAGTGCACCATGGGATAGGTCACTCACAACTTCCTATTCATTGGATACATCAAAATTGACATATCTGCTTCGGTTACGAAAATAAAAGGGGGGGGAGCTCATTTCTGTATCCACGCTGTATAAAAGTAGCTAGGAAGTTCTAAAATGGTTGAATTTGAATTAGTGGAACCTTATTAAGCGAATTAGTATTATTTGCAAAAACGATTCAGTTATGCGTAATAATCGCATCAATCTATTCTAGTATTCACGAGAAAAACGCTTTGGTAACTTCAAGGAGCGATTTGTCTTTAGAACACAATACAAGAAGACCTTCATCTTTCAAAGATGGAGCAAAATGTTAAATTCGCGAATACACGTCTTTCATTTCTTCTTTTTAAATCCTTAAAAAAGGACGGAGAGAAATTCTCATTTCATATTTTACAGCTTCTTTAAGGTTAGAACTACAATGCCCTTAAAGTTGAATGGCAGACAGGTTCTGCATATAAACCAAGCCCCAAAAAGAAATGGCTTCTCAACCCCACAAGACATAAATTTTTTCTTCTCGTGTTTCTGTGGGAGATTATTTTAAGATTCTTCAGTTTATTTCCTTCTGTGTTAAAAGAATGAAAAATAGAGAGACGAATCGTAAAGTCTGCTCCAAGTCGGAACCACTCCTTAACCCCTTTCAGGCCGGCCATTAAAAGGCATTTTGACGACGGAATATTTGCATTAGATTATTAAATTGATAGAGAAAAACGAATGTCGTGCGCAAAGAACCTGAATGAATCAAGAGACAGTTTTAGGATTAAATTCGTTTTATCATAGCTCATGGTAACTCTTTATCTAGAGCTGGAAAGGATATTGCCAAGATGAATTTGCAAATCAGGCAACGTTCCTTTCTACAGTGAGAGTGAAAAGTCACTGGACATAGCTGTATTTCAAAAATGGTGGATAAATGAACGATGTGGTCATGCTAGCAGGGAATAGGATAGGTGGTCTATTTTTTTGGTACAGTTTTGGAGTTTTGCCCCCATCTTGAAATCCGCCAATTAAGGTCAAGGTTCATTTTTTTTTAAATGGTAAGGAGCCATGACGCATATCAAGTAACACCAGCTTTTTCTCAAGAGTGCATTTCTGCAATCAGAATTCAGTTATCTGTTATGGTTAGGGTAGGTTAGGTTAGGTTAGGTTTATGTATGATTAGGTTTAGGTTAGGTTTAGGTTAGGTTTAGGTTAGGTTTAGTTTAGGTATGATTAGGTTAGGTTAGGTTGGGTTAGGTTAAGTAGGTTAGGTTAGGTGTAGGTTAGGTTAGGCTTAGGTATAGTTAGGTTAGGTTGGGTTAGGTTAGGTTAAGTAGGTTAGATTAGGTTAGGTATAGGTTAGGTTAGGGTAGGTTAGGTGTATGTATGGTTAGGTTAGGTTAGGTTTATGTATGGTTAGGTTTATGTATGGTTAGGTTAGGTTAGGTTTAGGTTAGGTTAGGTTAGGTTGGGTTAGGTCAGGTTAGGTTAGGTTGGATTATGTTAAGTAGGTTAGGTTAGATATAGGTATAGGTTAGGTTAGATAGGTTAGGTTCTTAACAAAAACAAGTTATAAACAAAAACATTGACTCCTCCAAACAAGAACAAACTGAAAGCTGGGATGCAACAGCTAAAGGATATGTTCATAGTGTTCTAGCTCCAGGCGATTAGTACGTTCATTATACACGCGCACAATAACGATTTTTGCTTTGGATTTTCACGGCTTACACAATTTGCTTCATGTGGACCCACGTGTACAAATATAGATAGCGTGAGGTGTGGGGAACGTGGTGGCCCCTCCACAGGTCCTTTCGGCCAATCCAATGACCAAGTAATTGTCCGTCTTGCCATGTTCTGTAACGTTCGCAGATACTCATCAACATTTAGGGCACCGTCTACAAAAATCGTTGTGTTGACTTCTGTTATTGGTTCAAAGTTTCACGTGACCTATGAAACTTTTATGACCTGATGTCACGGTCACATTTTATTCCAAGCATGGCCATGCAACCCTCCTAAATATAAGGCCTGAGCGCGAAAACGTCTTATATTGTTGTTACATCATCATCCGAAGATACGTTTAATTGCATTTCAGGGCTTAGTAATGCGAGTAAATGTATGACTTTTTCGCGCTCAGGCACGGCCTCCTAGAAACTACCAGGCCTGAACAAGACGTAAATGATGTATTGTTGAAGCACTAAGATTGTGACGTTGAACTAACTTCTGTAATAGCACCAACAGTTCGATGTAACAATGTTTTAGGAGGCGTTGGGCCATGGCGATATACAACAATGCGGCAAGAATGTCGTAACAACAATGTGGTAAAAATAAATTTACTTTCAACGTGTACACAAAAGTAATTTTATATTTAAATAATGTGTCGGTTATTTTTTCTCAGTTGAGAAAGACGTTTTGGCCTCATGTGTGGAAAATTTCGCAAATATCATCGACGAATGAATTTGTTTGTGACTAGTGAATTTGTTTGCGACGAATGAATTTGTTTAGAAACAAAACATCTTCAAACTACAAAGATTGCATATCGTCCTCCATGTTGTTTTTCTTTGGCCGGAGTTGCGGAAGATACACTGCGCTTGCACTTCAGTCTAAGATCGACTTAATCGGCCGTAGAGGGCAACGTAAACTCAGCGACGTTTAAGTTAACTTAATCGCGCGGTGAATATGACACGTTTGAATCCGAGTTTAAAACGTACTGAATACGGGCGTAAGAGATTTATCATTGGAGGTTATGGCCAATGAAATGTTGGTGTATACCAATCAGGTTAAAACGAAATTGAACTTTATAAGCCTGCTTACAAAAGAGCAGGTTAAGCTGCTGTTGATAAGTATCCTAGCTAAATACTCCTCGTTTGACCAATTTCCTTCTATTGAATCGAACAGTGCTTCTTTCTGTGGCTTATGCCGCCTCCTCCTTAACTAAGGCTAATATTTTACGTTCTTTTGCCTTAGTGATACCCCAAGCTCAATAAACCCAGGAGGGTCGCCGCTTACCGGATTAGTGGTGCCCAGGAGCTCAGAGTTCCGAACGTTGTCAATTTCCCAACAACTCTGCGTCGAAGCTCATCTTCCCCTGCGAGCTTACTTGACGTGGATGACCGCAATAAAATAATTTTGTAAAATAATTGTCATTTATTTAAAGAAGAATTAAATCATTTGAACTCTAATGAACTTCTGTCCTCCTCCTTTCTCTATCCACGCCCACTCAGTTTTCAGTAATTCTTATTACTTTAATTTTTTTTTAATAAAAGTCGCGATAATGACTTATTCATAAAACTATAAACTTACAACATAAGCGCTGTTGCTCTAATAGTATCCTTGAATATTCAGATATAAACCAGAATAAGACAACTCTTTGAATCGGACCCCTTAAATAGATTCAAAGAAGGGAATAAAGATTTATTGGAATTGGATTTCTAACAATCAATTGATGTAAGTTAATTCACTGCTCCAAAGAAAATCCTTTGCGTCTTTGCAAACGCTCCTACTTAAGAAGATCGAACGTCTTTAGCTTTAAGAGAAAAGGAGTACAAAGAAAGAAAGAATTCTAAACTGATTTAAACACTTTTCGACTTCCTAATGGAAAAGTGTCTGAAAAGAACTGAATCACATATATGGCAATTCTACAGAGTCCCAATAATGTGCACACCCTATAAATGATTATAAATACAGTGAAACCTCTTTAAGACGAAGTTCAATAGTTAAATGTAAATGACAATGAGCCTAATGCCCACACAGCAGATTCAGTTGTTTTTCTCGAATGATGATTTTGATAATTCTTTGAGATTTTTTCAAAAGACGCCATAGCTCAAACATTCATCACGTTGGCTGTGTTGCGGAAAGGCTGGTTCTGGTTTTCTGAATCGTCTTTACTTTGACCCCTGTTCAGAAGTGGAAGCTGTTTTTATTTTTTTGAATAATATTATTGATGGTACCTTTGCGTACGACGAAACTTTGCTTCTTGCACTTTCCAATTATTAAGGAATGACATAACCAAGTGCCGAAAGGTTAAACTAAATTATTCGCGGAACCATATTTTAACCTCCCTATGTTAACATTTTAAGTTTCTAATGGACCATAATGATACAATTTAACCACGTACCTTTGAACCAATTTGGACTATCATTAATTTTACCTTGTATTAATTTATGACAGATCATTCCAAGTTGTTTGATATATTACATGCCATCTCTTACCATTTGAAGTTCCAATGAACCATAATGGTTCCACTAAACCAGGTGCCTTTGAACCAATTTCGACTATCATTAATTTTTCGTCATATTCATTCATGATAGCATTTCAAGTTGTTTGATATATTACATGCCATTTCTTATCATTGAAAATTTTTGAGGGTGTCATAAGGGTACCATTAGAGCACGTGCCATTATTTCGATTTCAACCATTTTCAAAATGGTTCTTTCCTGGAACCATATTTATTAATTGGCGAAAATAGTAATTAATAACCGCTTCTATCTCGTCATTACGATTTGTTTGATACACTATATGATCAAAGGAGTTGGGACACCCCTGTAAACACCTGGAGTGTTTCTCCTGGACTGGACTGGACCATTCTGGAAAACCATTCTGGACCTCAATGCTAATGGCTACAGGACCATTCTGGATAACGGGGCACTTCCAGCGCTGTGAGAGCACTTCGGTGACGGGCAGCACAACAATGCGCCTTGCCACAAAGCAAGATCCATAACCGACTGGTTTGACAAAATGCGGGTTGAAGGACTGGATTGGCCCGCCCAGAGTCCTGATCTCAACCCCATCGAACATCTTTGGGACGAATTGGAACGACGTGTGAGATCCAGGATGGTTCGCCTTACATCTGTCCAGGAACTGACCACGACACTCCTCGAGGAATAGAGGTCAATACCTGTTGACACATACCGTAAACTTGTGGACAGTATGCCATGTAGGGTGGAAGCAGTGATAACAGCTCGGGGAGGTCCTACACACTACTGATTGAAGCTTTTAGAGGCTTTACGTAGAGCAACAGGTGTCCCAACTCCTTTGATCATATAGTGCATATTACCTAATATATCTCTCCATTGAAAATTGCTAGGTGGGGTCGTGAAGCCACCATTTGTGCACGTGCCAATGAACCGATTTAGGAGATATTTGTGATTGGTTCATGCCATGAACCATATTCATCGATTGACGACAACAGATTTTGAAAACCTTTCATAGCCTCGG
>JAHWFO010071426.1:0-33216 GCA_023313115.1 Rhysida immarginata | reverse complement strand
CTAGCACTAGGAAAGGTAATTGCCGTACTTTAGTAATCCAGATTTTTACTGGAGAGTCGATTTCGTCCGCCTTATTGCATGTTTGGCTAAAGTCCAAACTTAATAGTGTACTTTAACAATCGTACAACGTAACAAAATTGTCAGCTAATGCTACGTATTTGTTGCTGAACTAATAATATATTTTTACGTAGTCGATTGTTTTGTGAACTAATGTATACCTTGACCACATTTCAGCTTTTATTCAACCACCAGCTTAAGAGATTTTATCCTAGAACTCGGCTTCTAGATGGCGTATCATGATAAAACATACACCAGATTTTAATTTTTGTGTAGTAGTTTTTGCGTGATGAGGTAAAAAACAAAAATACAGAGAGACAAAAATTCTAAAAATGATTGTTTTGGCTTCTGGTAGTGTTCTGTCTGTATTGTAAAATATTTCAGAGATGGATTTAGAGAGTTGAGGAACTCTGTTTACTGCCTCATCAACACGTAACCCTGCCAATCGAGTTGTATTCAGTAACAGATCCTGGAATCATGTCCTGATTGTGGTTGTTTTTATGGATAATGTTGAGAAATGGAGATTTTATAATCAAAACTTGTATAATTTTTCTTTGCATTAAAAAAATTTATTGATGATGCTTTTATTTTTTAGTTTATTTAAAACCTTTGTTGCTTTCTGCCCTTTTTTGAATGGCTGCATGATTTATTGTTGCTGTTGTTTAGAAACTACAGGATGGTCTTTAAGTCTGTGGGGGGGCGCGCGTTTCATGAAGCCAATGAATAGGAAGTTGTGGGTGGCCTATCCCATGGTGCACTTTTCATCATCCAAAATATGCAAATTAGGACACATTCAAAATTTATCTCAAAAACTGTAAAGGATAAAGAAAAAAACCCAATTGCAAACTTGTTCAGCATAAAAAAACAAACAAAACAAAAAAACATCATCCAAATCGGACCAACGGTTCCCAAAAAAAGTTAAAAAATGTAATTAACCATCTCAAACTAAAAAAAGCCAACTGGGCCAAACCAAAGCGAATAATGTTGGTAACACTCTAAAGGGTATGTTCCACATGATGCCCTTCAGCACCAATGCACAACTGAGCACGTAGTTTCAAAGATGCCATCACTCTTGTTACCATATCAGATGTAATGGATTGGCAGACAGTCTGAATTCTTTGTTGAAAATCCAGCACAGAAGTTGGCTGAGTGGCATAAACATTGTCCTTCAGGTAACCCCCACAAAAAGAAGTCATTAGGGAAAGATCTGGTGAGCGTGCAGGCCAATGAATTGGGTCACCCCGGCCGATCCACTGAGCTGAAAACATTGCATCGAGATGATCACAAGTAGCTGCCGCTGAATGGGCATGGGGCCCCATCATGTTGATACCATACCCTTCGAAGTGATGCTAAAGGAAGCTCATGTGCAAATTTTGCCACTACAACATTTATTATCATGTCTCTGTATCGTGCAGCTGTCAACGTCCCTTCGTAGAACAATGGACCAACCAATCCACCATTGATGATTCCACACCAGACATTCAGTCTCCAATTCACCTGGTGCACAGCTTCTCGTAACCATCTAGGGTTTTCTGTTGCCCATTAATGGAGATTGTGTTTATTAACCAGACCATCTCGAAAGAAGCTGGCTTCGTCTGACCACAAGACCCAATTGAGAAAGCCTGGGTCATCGTCGATGCGATTTAGCAGCCAATTGCAGAACTCAAGACGAAAATCGTAGTCTGTTGGCTTCAATCCTTGGTGGCAGCGGACATGATAAGGGAGGAATCCATGCATATGAAGTAATCTTAATACTGATTGATGACTGTAGCCACCTTCTTCAGCAACTGATTGAGTACTAAAGTGAGGCTGTGCTGGAGTTCTCTGATGTGACAGTTGTTGGTCTACCTTGCCGGGTCTGATGACTGACAATTCCTCTTTGCTGAAATCGTTGAACAACCAAGCGAATTGTCTTAGAAGTGGAAACTCTAGCACTGGGATATCTAACTTGGTATTCTCTGGCTGCGCATTTGTAATTATGTGCAAATCCTAAACATAAAACCATACTAACCGTTTTTTCTCTACTGTATTCTGCCATTTTTCAAACCTGATTGGCAGTTTCTTCCCCATTCATCAAAAAGCTTCAGCATTTAAAGGGCTAGTTGATAAAACCCAACAGGGGGGGACAGGAAGATGCAAATGCAATGTGAGTGCCAATTAGCATTTGCAATTAACTTTTTTTGGGAACCGTTGGTCCGATTTGGGTAAATTTTTTTTGTTTTGTTTGTATTTTTATGCTGAACAAGTTTGCAATTGGGTTATTTTCTCTATCCCTTACGGTTTTTGAGATAAATTCTGAATGTGTCCTAATTTGCATGTTTGGGATGATGAAAAGTGCACCATGGGATAGGTCACTCACAACTTCCTATTCATTGAATTCATCGAAATTGACATATTTGCTTCAGTTCAAAAAATAAAAGGGGGTGGGACAGACTTATGGACCACCCTGTATATTGTTGCTGTTCTGCTGTTGCTGTTTACAAGTTTATAATATAGTAGCAGAACATGGTTCACCTTGAAAAAGAAAATTTGTGAATTAAATAACCTTCTGAAGTCAAAAGAAGAATTTCAAAGTGGGCCTACTTGGAGCTTTTAAGAATAAGGCTAGATTATTTCAAGAACTACTAAGAAGATATGGAGAGTGAAAAATTCTGAATTGTGAAACTTAAGGACACTGAAAATTGGCAAAAATGGGAATTCATCATAGGAACCTGCTAGATAGTGAGGACTGCTTAGAAGTTGCAGAAGGTAAGAAACTTAAGCCTATTCAAAAGCAGGGGAATTCCCAATTTGAGTGGGAAAAGAATGATAAAGTAGCTAAAAGGTTGATAATAACATCTTTAGAAGATAAACCACTAGATTTGATTGTGACCTGTACTACCTCATGTGAAATGTAGAAAAAGCTTCATGAAGTTTATGAATTGAAAACTTAAGTTTAGTCCAGACAGAATTTTTCTCATATTAATAGAAAGAAAGGTCTGACATAGCTTCACATATTGCAGGAGCAGAAAAGTTAGCAGCAAAATTAAAGGTACTAGGACATAAAATAGAAGAAAGTATGTTGATTCCACGAATTTTAACAAGTTTACCAGCAAAATATAACTACTCTCAGTCAGCATGGGTCTCTGTACAAGCAAGTGGTAGAACACTGACTCACTTAATTTTACAATTTATGAAAGAGGAAGTTCGAATGAAAAATTCATAAGATGAGCATGGTGATGGAATAGTATCTTTTAAAGCAAAAGGAAAAGCTTATGATATTTTGAGAAGTTACACTGGTAGGAGTAACCAGCAAACAAAAAATCTAAACGAAGTGACTTGTTTTAATTGCAAATTGAAGAGACACGTGAAGAAAGACAGTTGTGGCAAATCTTTCTGTTATAACTGCAGAAAACCTGGACATATATCTCAAGAATGTAGAGTGCCAAAGAGATCAAATGAGAAGAAGCAAGACAACTATAAGAAAAGAATAAATGAAACATCTGAAACAGTTGGTTTTGTGTGTCATGGTGATCTTTTGAAACTTAAATCTGATAAATCAGTTTCGTGACTGATTGATACTGGTGCTAATGAGCACATTTCAAAGGACAACAGCTTTTCATCTTATACCCCCTTCAATAAAAGTAAGTTTGTGGAAATTGGTGATTGAAAGAAAGTTAAAGTACTAGGTCATGGCATGAAAATATATTTACACAAGTGATTCATTCATTAATTTACGAGGGGAGGGGGATGCCACAAAGACCAAAAACAAGGGGAGATCTAAAAGTATGTTGCGTATTTTTTTTCTATAAAACCATGAGCATGAAAGAAATAAACACATGTACATTCGATAGAACAGTTCAATATTTTTTTTCCGCATACTCTCCAAGCCGATAAAAGCAACGATTCAGTGGTGGATAAGTATTTCCATGCCCTGTCAATAAAAGTTTTCCGGTTGAGTGTGGAACCAGTTGCAAACTGCCGATTTCACCTCGTTTTTGTCACAGAAATGTTGAACGAACAGGACTTCCTCAATGGTCCGATGATAATGGTAGTCACTGGGTGCAAGGTCTGGGCTGTATGGAGGATGAAGCAGCGTTTCCCAGTTCCATCGCTGCAAAATGCCAGTGACCTGGTTTGCTGTGCGGGGAAGTGCGTTGTCGTGGTGGATCATGAAGTCCTCCATTGCCAAGTCAGGTCTTATCATGACCGCTCGAAGATTCCTCATTGTGACTCTGTAGTGTTCGGCATTGACAGAGGTATGAGGTGAAGAAACTCAAGCAGTATCAGACGACGGCAATTGCAAAACACGTCAACATGACCTTGCCGGCTGATGGCACAGTTTGGAACCTTTTCATTGTGGCTGAAGAGGTGTGTTTCCAAACCGTTAATTCCACTGTGGTTTCAGGCGTGAAATGGTGAAACCGTGATTCATCATCTGTGATGATTCGATCTAAAAAAACCCTATCCTTCTCCTAGTATTGGGTGAAATGCAGCAAACAATCATCGAAACGAGCTACTTCATGTTCGACCGTCAACTATCATGGCACCCATCTGCATGACACTTTGTGAAAGCCGAGCTGCTAGTGAACAACGTCGTATGCCCTCCCATATGAAATGTCCAGCATTGCAGCAATTTCTCTCATGGTATCTGCCAGTTTTCCTGCACCTGCGCTTCCACAGCAGCAATGTTGCTATCAGTCATGGATTCCCACAACCGGTCAGAGCGATGTTCGTCCAGCAGGTCCTCTCGTCTTTTTTTAAAAGCCTTGCACCAACGTTGTACTTTCGGAGCTGCATGATATCACCTCCGTACATTGACACAATTTCCATTTGGATATTGAATGGCTTCAATCTTTCCACACAAATAAAATGCATAACATTTCGACGCTCAAAAGCGCTGGACAACGAAATGAGAGCCGCTTTCCTGTTTGGACTGTCACGTCGCTAGTGCTTGGTGGATGCACGCAACACTAACAGGAAACTTTAACAATGAACCAAACTGACTCATATCGCAATTTTCTCGTATCTGCCGTCATTTTCGAGAAAAAATTACGCGACATTATTTTTTGCTCACCCCTCGTATGAAAAAACAGGTGAAAATAAGATCATCATGCCTCAGGCGCAAATTCACACACACTAGGCCTCTGCCTGCGCTTTATTTTAGCAAATTTAAATTTTCATAATAGGCTTTGCCTATTTGAGGAATCCTACATACGAAAGAAATGAAGGGTATACGATGCACCTACATTAATAAAATTTATTTGTAATATAAAGTAAATGTTGTTTTATCGCTTCGATTAGTGCAGTTGTACGCTGAACAAACTGCAGGCATGTTCACGTTCTATTACAAAAAAATACTTTACAAAACTTAAATAAAACCACGATTTTATGTCACTAGTAACCACGCAATGCTATCTGCTCTAACATGTGACTGACTTCGCTATATAAAAGTAACATGGCGACCGAGTTTGCTGCTAGTTGCTGCGAAAGGTGCTGTATCTAATGGGACAGCCATTCTATGGTTCAGAGAAACTGTGCAAATAAAAGATATTCGGACGTCAGCAATATCTAAACAAGGGGAGCTTCGTCTAGAGCAGAAGGGTGTAAGAAAAACTACGTTAATGGCGAAGGAAATTCCAAAACAAGATAGGTTTAAAGTATCCAGTGATCTTCCTTGGTGGTGAAGATGGATATCAGGTTACCCAACAAGAAGATAAATAAAGTCCCGGTGATGCCGGGTTATCAGGTGGTCATTATATAGCGCTTTGCAATTCGTACTAATGGGGTCTTTGCCATTGTTATCATTACTATTTAAGTCGGAGGGGAAAGTTTCCATAGGCTGAAGATTCACACTCCCTATTTCATAGGAGTCTCTTTGTTGGTCAGAAGTTTCATTTGTATGCTATTTACTTTTCAAAGACAGAGCAGAGAATTATCTTCGAGGAACTGCTACATCTTATTAAAATTCTAATTGGCCTCATTATGTGCTGCAGAGATTTCAACATCCATTTTAGCAATTTTATCGTGTATTTCATTTATGTACGTTTTTAGTGACTCAGCTTTCTCTTGTAAATTATCATATTTAGTGCACATTTTTTTGGCGCGAAACTTCTAGCTTAGCCTTAATTATAGCATCAAATACTTCGAATCTATAATCTTTACGACAATCAACCCTCGAACAGTGAAATGTACATTTGTTCAGGTGGGACATAGTTCTTACACGATTCTCACCCCTTTGGAATAAATTCTATATGAAATAAACTGACATAGGCAAAAAGCTTGACTAACCCAAAGAGGTCTTCCACATTATGAAAAAACAAAATAATAAGATTGACATTTGTCAGAAGAATGGGGAGAGGGATAGGGAGGAGAAAAGTGGTATTACAATATTGTACATCTTCCAAGAATGCAGAAACAAAATGTTGCCAATGTCGTTGAAGTTGACATTAAGAAAATGCCTCGGTTTTCTATTCTTTGTATACCACTTCATTTCCATCCGGATATTCACTATTTTAACCACCAGGTCATTGTCATGGCTCTTCGTCGTCTGCACCATGTTCAGCAGGAGATCTTGGATACAATTTCCAATATGATTCATGTTCATATCCGAGTGGGTGTAATGATTTTTACGGTCCTTCTTCCAAGCTGGGCAACAGACCTCAGATTAACACTCTTGAACAACTGGAGTTCACTCCATCTGCTTCTACATATAGCCGCCCACGCAGGCATACTTTAGAGGCGGATGGTCCGTATCACTGTCTTGTACAGTATCAATTTATTGTCGATGCTGAGGGCGCTGTTTCTACCCAGTAGAGCTATAAGACTCTAGTTAGCCCTCTTCGCTCTGTTCAGAGCAAAAGTTACGTGTTAAGTTACTGGCGAATTTCATTATAACTCTCAATGGAAGTACACAAAGGTGCACGATGCACTCTGTTTGCATGCAAGCTTAACTTTAAGCGATGGCGTGTTATGGTGGCGGTATTGCTTCGTTCAAATGTTGAAAATGCATGGGAAAACCGTTATAGGCGGTCGCCAAAGAATTGCAGTTATTAAACCCAAAACCTTAATTTTGCTGTACACTTCTTCGCTCAAATAATCTATAATATGAGGTAAGCATCCATGAATAGTATTTTTATTCAAAACTAAAAAGCATAGCGATATATATTTCTTCACTAACACAATGTTTCATTCGACAGCCTTGCCCACGTTTCATTGCTATCGTTTTTCATGACGCCAGCCCCGGAAAATTTACAAAGATTACTGAATTAATTATATTATTTAATATAATAATAAATTAAGGAAATAGTTATTATCTCCTATACAATTTTTTTTACTGAATGGCAATTAGTTAATTTTAATAATCTCTTTTAAAAAAAAAAATTTGCTTAGAAACTTGGGAAGCCATTTAGAAAGCTTTCATGTGAAGTGGATTCGTTCTTATTGTTCACTGGTGGAGGAAAAAATGTCTCGTCAAGCGCAATAATACACACACACTTACTTTTTTAACTAAGGCTTTAATAATAGTCTTTGTATGGTTATGTGTGGTCAATTTTATTACGTTTTCTCGTTTTTTTTAAACAAAACAAAACTTCACGATTTCTTATGTTGCAAGCATCAATATTAGCTTTGCATAAATAACTTATTTCAATTCAGTGTGAATCTGTGAGGTACATGTTCGTGTACTTCCCTTGTCAGTTAATTAGATTTATTACAAACCAACATGAAGAATAGCTTTTTTTTATTAATGTCGTAAACTATCACGTTTTAATTAACTGTATAAAAGGTGACCCTGAATTGTCGGCACAAACCTTCGGGAGGTGCTTCCTGGCATGACAAAGAACACAAAAGGTCCAAATCGACATCACCCAGGGCTCCAACACCATAGGAAAATTGAACACGTCAGCCAGATGGCAGTAGCGGTCAAGATATAATGCTGTAACGTCAGAACTCACTATAGTTATGCATATTGTGCTCATTTTCCACCATTAAGTTAGTTCATGACGGTCGGAGAGTGAGGTTTTGAGCTTCAGGACCAGCAGGCGGTGAAAGTTTGCATTTCCGGACATTTGGTCAAAGGACGGTTTTTGTTCTTTGTACTGCCGAAATTTGTGAAGATATTCAGGGATTCCATTATATATATATATTTAATGCTTTTAATATGTTTCTGTGCTTGTTATATATAGATTTACCTGACCTATGACAATGATGATAATAATTTTTCTGAATTTGTTATTGGTGAACGTAATTATATTGGAGGATCCTTAATTAAAGTAAGTGAACATTATAAAATGTAATAATTGAAAAAAAATTTTTTTAAGTTAGAAAAATATTATATAATATGCACATTTATTTATTTTTTTATTTATTTTTAACAAGATAATGTTTTTAGGCAGGACAACATTCTACGAAAAAGTAATGCAAAAAGCGCTACCAAAAAGTGTTATGGAAGCAGTTTGGCATTGTGGTTGCGCGTTTAAGCATTCTTGAAGCACACGCCAGAACTGAAACATCACCTTACCATTGTTGTCTTAGCAACAATTTATATTTAAATCTTTATTAGAGGTATTATGAAATATTATGAAACTCTGCTGGCAGATACCTCCATTATAGCTACTTCGTGCCTTACGTTTTGCTTTCAGTGTTTGAATGAAGACTAATGAATCTTACTCTCTTGGAATAAACTCTTTTCTATTACAATTAATATATTATACTCATAGTACTCAAAATTTAATTCATAGTACCGTGGTTCAGGAGTTTGGTTGCTTCAGGGATTCTGTGACCTATGCTGGTTGTAGCACTTTAGGGTCACCCTTACCAGAAAGGTCAAGGTTGAGAAGTCAGACGAAGAGTATCCAAACAAACATATATCTTGCGATGTCAACGAATGAGAGAATTCCTACTGCATTCTCAGCTTGAAGTCACCCGCGTTCGGGAGTTAGGCAGAGGCTCTCGTTCGAAAAATAGTCGACAGTCTTCCGGCTGTTAAGTCGGAGCATTGCCTCTGAGAGGCCCCACCAGTGCACTCGCTATGCGCTTGGGGAAACGGTCGGGAGCAGCGCATGCCTTTACCCAGGAGGAGAAACGGGTAAAGCGACAATGGGATCGGCTGCTATCAATCGGCACTTGGAACGTATTCTCCATGACAGGAAAGGAATCAGAGTTAGTGGAAAAAGCCAAACGGTATCGACTGGATATCATAGGTATTACCTCTACGAAACGTTCGGGTTCTGGAACTTTGGACTTAGGAGGTTGGAAGCTCTTCTTCTCAGGTGTCGACCCTAACATGACTGCCCAGGCGGGAGTGGCAGATTATGTTGCAGATTGGATCCCCTTAGGTCGAAGAATGTGTCTCCTGAGACTTCAGATAGGGAAACTGTCTCTCTGTCTATTCGTCCGAATGCAGTCACAGAGTACCCACTTTTTTTCTAGATGAAGTTAATGCTGCTCTTAGCAGGAGATGGAGTGCAGATTCTGTCATCCTGGTGGGCGACTTCAATGCACACATAGGGACGGATGACCAAACGTGGAAAGGCGTGATTGGGAGGAATTCTGATTCTAATTTAAATGCGAATAGGAGATGCTTGTTGGATCGCTGTTGTAACAATGGACATTCCATCACAAACACCTTCTTCCAGCACAGGGATGTCCATAAATAAACCTGGTACAGGAATGCAATGGACCAGAAGGCACTGATTGATTTTGCAATCGTGTCAGCCGACTTATTCCGATCAGTGTTGGATACTCGTGTGAGAAAAAGGGCAGAACTCTCAACTGATCACCACCTTGTTGTCTGCACCTTGTGGTTCTCTGAATCCATGCTAACCAGCGCGAAATACTAGGTTCAGACAAACTTGGCGCATCAAATGGGAGGCATTGGAGGATAGAGCTGTGAGGAAGACCTTTGCAGATAACATATCATCAAGTTTCAAAGAACTACCCAGTGATCGTGGTACTGTTAAAGAGGAGGTTGTTTAAAACTGCTGTGATTACTTCAGCTGCATTGTGATGTGGTCTTAAGTGGCTGAATGTGGCGCAGGGCAGTGAGAAAAGGACTGCATGGTGGAACGATGAAGCCCAAGAAGCTGTCAAAGCAAAGAAGGAAGCCTATTTGCTATGGCTTGCAAATAAGTCAACTTCGAGTCGAGTGCGGTACACTGAGGCGCAAAAATCAGCAGCAAAGACAGTATCAACAGCTAAAGGTAAGGCCTGGGAGAAGTTCGGGAAGAAATTGGAGGCAGACTATGGTTCGGCAAACAAGGTATTCTGGCAGATCGTGCGCCACTTCCGCGGAATCAAGTCTCTTTCATCACAAACTATTAAGGGTGGGGATGGGAGGCTTCTGAAAACGGAGGAGAGCGTATTGCATAAGTGGAGGTATACTTTGCATCTCTTCTTAATCCAGAGACAACAACAACTGAGGCACAAAAGGTGCAGCTAAGAGCAGAGAATAGTCACGGTTGTATCACTGAAGCAGAAGTCAGATGGGCAATTAAGTCCCTGAAGACTGGCAATACTGCAGGTGATGATGAAATCCATTCCGAGATGTTAAACGCCTTAATTCAGGATAATATCCTGTGGCTAACTCGATTGTGACAGGTTGCTTGGATATCTGTACAGGCCCCTAAGCAATGGCAGACAGGAATTGTGATCCCTATCTTCAAAAAGGGAGATCAGAGAGATTGCAACAATTAACGAGGCATTTCTTTGCTCAGCATTCCTGGGAAAGTGTACGCTAAGTGTCTGGAGAAGAGAAGTCGGGAAATAGTAGACTCCAAACTGTTGGAGGAGCAGTATGGTTTCCGACCTGGCCGAAGCACGACGGATCACATCTTTGCTCTAAGGCTGAACTTTGAGAAATCCTGGGACTATGCAAAAGAGGGGTACGCTTGCTTTGTGGACCTCGAAAAAGCATATGACAGTTCCTCGGGAGAAGCTCTGGCAAGTGTTGCAAGAGTATGGAGTGGATGGGCAATTACTGATTGCTATCATGTCTCTGTACGAAAGCTCTGAGATGTGTGTCCGGATAAATGGCATTAAGTCAAAACCGTTCACTGTGGGTATTGGACTCCGTTAAGGGTGCGTACTGTCGCCCCTCTTGTTCATTTTCTTTAATGATTAGATAGGCAGGGGCAGCTAAGGCGATGAGCGTGTTTGTTTGGGCGACTGCCTGGTAGAGAGGTTGCTTCTTGCTGAAGACCTTGTCCTCCTTAGGTCTTCTCGCACGAACCTTCAGCATGCACTAGACCGGTATGCAGCCAAATGTGAAGAAGCTGGGATGAAGATCAGTGTGGCTAATACTGAGGTTCTGGTCCTGTCAAGACAGCCTGCTCAGTGCGCTCTCCATGTTATGGGAGCCTCACTGAAACAAGTGGAGAAATTCAAGTTTCTCGGGATTGCATTCACGAGTGGTAGACGGCAGGAGAAAGAATTGGGTGCTCGGATCAGTGCAGCAAGCTGTGTCAAACGTGAACTGTGGCGATCCGTGGTAACGAAACGCGAGCTGGGTAACAAAGCCAAGCTCTTCGTCTTCAAATCCATCTTTGTCCCCATTCTCACCTATGTTCATGAGACTTGAGTAATGACCGAAAAAGTGCCATCGCGGGTATAAGTGGCTGAAATGAGAGGTGTGGCAGGTGTTACCCTATTGGATAGAGTGCACAACAGCACAATAAGGGAGTCTTTAGGTGTTGAGCTGCTACTTCTCCGCATTGAGAGATCTCAGTTGCGCTGGTATGGTCACGTGATATACGGATGCCGCAATTTAGTCATCCTAGGCAGTTGTTATTTTTCAAGCCGGTGCGTAAGAGACTAAGGGGTCGGCCTAGAACTAGGTGGCTAGACTACATGGAGAATCTGGGTTCGAGTCACTTGGGTATTATCAGGAGGACATGCGCCTGATGGCGGAAGATCGCGATCGCTGGAGATCCTCCATAGGGCTGCTGCCCCCGCGACCCTAACGGATAAGTGGGTATGAAAAGTAAGTAAGCAAATATTTAAATTTTTTTATGCCTTTTGAAATATTTATTTTATTTATAATGTGAGCGTGCATATGTCATGTTGTGGTGCCACATTCGATTGCGAGCACAGACGTGAGTAAGAAGACGCATCGAAGCTGTTTACTCGACACAGAGCGTCAATACCCGTGCTTATATTTCATACTTCAGATATTATAAGCCTTCATTCCATGTTACCGGTGTACGAGGGTTATTCTTAAAGTAAGGTCCGTTTTGTAATAAAACAAAACTCCTATATATCAGGAGCGTTCAGAAAGAAACGAGCTGCAGGCCTAGGAAAAGAAAACAGTAAGTACCTATATATCAGAAGTATTGGCCCTGGCTGTTGAGGCACTTGTCCCACTGCAACACAAGGCGTTGAATGGCTGTCTTGTAAAATTCCCGAGGCTGCATTGTGAACCAGTTTCGCATGTACTGCTTGACGTCGTCATCCGAGGTGAATCATTTGCCCCTTAGAGTCATTTTAGGGGACCAAAATGGCGTAATCGAAGGGTTAGCGGTCTGGACTATATGGAGGGTGGCCGAGAACCTCGCACTTGAGTTTCTGCACGAGTGCCTTGATCGTGTTGGCCGTATGAGGTCTTGCATTGTTGTAGGGTGGTCAAGGTTTGCGAGTAACACTGGTCATTCACTATTGTCCCGTGCTGCTGGAAGTCTATCAAAAAGGGGCCGTCTTGGTCAGAGAAGAACGTCAGCATAACCCTTTCTGCACTTGTGTGGATTGCTTTTGGTGGTGGCGACTCTGGATGCTTCCACTGGAGCCTTTATCGTTTCGATTCTGGTTCGCAGTGATGAAACCAAGACTCATCTCCAGCCACCACTCGTGCCAGGTACTCATTTCCTTCCCTGGAATAGCGCTGCAGATGATCAAGACAGTGGGCCATTCGACATGCTTCCTGTTGTGGTTGAAGACTGTGGGGCACCCATTGGGCGCACACTTTGCGTCATTTCAGTCTTTCCGTTATGATGGTGTGAACATTTCCATTGTTCAATCTTACCTCGGCGGCTATGGCTTGCACGTAACTCGGCGGTCCTGGGTAACGAGTCCATCAACCAGCTGGACAATGTCGTCGTTAATGCGGTTTGGTGTTCCAGACCGTGCATCATCGGCTAATGACACCCGTCCTTCCCTGAACCGCTTATGCCACACCTTGACCCTTGCAAGGAACATGCAGTGTTCACCGTACACTTGTGAGATTCTGCAATGAATGTTCGTTCCCCCTACTCTTTCCGCTGTCAGAAAACGAACAACACCTCTTTGCTCTTCTTTTGACGCCTCCATTTCACTTATTCACTGCTTATACAACGCGAATGACCTTTGGACGATTGACGCTTGCTTCTGCATCCTTTGTATAGTCACGTGGCTTTCACCGTCACCTTCTAGCGGCGGGCTGTGTACGTATTTCCGCGCTTTTGTCGGAACCACTCTTTGTCATACACGCATTCACTATTTCTTCATCGTTTGCACATTCCAGACTACAGCTCGTTTCTTTTTGAACGCTCTTTACCAGATTCTGTGTACCTTTATCGATTTTGCACATAGTTTCCAAGTTTATTTAAGCACTTGTCTTAGCGCTCATTGTACTTCCAGATTATTACTTCATAGAAGCTCCCACTTAGTTAATAAAGCCACATAGTTTTCACTTCTGACGATGCAGTCCTTTAGTTCCTGGAGCAGGTGTTAGCCACTGGACGTGAGGTCTGGACTGTAAGGCAGGCTGTAAAGTTGTCCCAAACTAAGCAGATCTTTTGTTAAGAACGTAAGTTTGGAAACTAGGTGGAAAATAGTTAAAGGTACATAGAAACTGGTAAAGAAAAAATTTTGTAAAAATATATAGTGGTTTTGTTTTTTTTTTCAAAACGGAACTTACTTTACGAATAACCCTCGTACATGATTCTGTAGACTCATTCATTCATAAATCAATAAAATCTTTATATATTATTTTAAGGCTTTTTATTTATATTTAAAACTACACATATATATTGTCTTAGAAATTCTCCTATGTTAAATAATTTCTCTCATCACTACCACACGAGAGAAAATAAAATAATGATTCCATTTTAAAGAGTAAATTATTTAAAGAGACCAATATCAATTTCTGGGATAATCTGTTGGTCCTTATTAACCAAAGAACTTCATGATGCACCTTCCTTTCAATATTTTAAACATCTTCTTCTTAGAAATATTCCTTCGGGAATAATCTCAGCTACTTTAAATTCCATATTTTCTTAAAATTTCAAATGATTTTCACTGTTTTCACTATTATTATTATTATTATTATTATTATTATTATTATTTGTTGCTGTTCCTATATTTAATTTAATATTCCATAATTTATACCGTTCATATATATTAATTTCAAAATATGAAAGGTGCCCCTAGACAAGCCTCCAGGTGTTTTGGCCCCCTTGATATTCATAACAAATGTTCTTTTTACGATATATGTTACTGTAAATTTATTCTGCTATAAAAATGTAAATGTAAATAAATAAATAAATAAATAAATAAATGAAGATACTGTATAAAATATTTTTGTTTGCTACACTTAAAACATTTTCATGATTCGATGCTTCGGATTGCAAATTTGAAAGTAAGTCACCTTTTTATTTATTTGAAATTAAAGTATCCCAGTGAGGATAATGGTACAAGAATAGAAAACGCAATTGGAATTGATTGTCCTTTACGTATTACTTTATCCCGAAACTATATCATAAAGAATGTTTTTAACTGATGGGACAAGTGGCTATATATACACGTATTGAGTTACTCTGTTTTGGACTTCAAAGTCTAGCCATGCAGTAACAATGCCACCTACATAAGATAACTGCATACCAGCCAGTGTGTCAATAGCCAAACCGATTATTTGCAAACATCTTGCCTTTAATGTACTCTTTTTACTTTTTTCAGTATAATCGAGTAAATACAGCAAAGAGACCATGCGTAAGTGACGAAGTCTACATGAAATGTCGCAAAAATTGCAATAAAAAGGCTGAAGAAAAAATTCATTGCAGGTAATTCTTAAATAAGAATATTTTTTACTGAAGTGGCAAGTTGTATTTTTAGAAACCGTGATAAGAAGGAGTCCAGTTGTGAAAAAAGTATATTCTTGGTTTAAGTGCATGAAAACAAAAGGATTGGGTGGGGAGGGGGGGGGGGATTGAATAAAATAGTAATCTGGTTTGGCGGAATAGAATGTGAGAAGTTGCGAACAATGCGGCCTGGTGACGATTTTAAAGTATTCTTTGTGGGAGTGACCGTATGTGAGCTGTTTATGTTGTGCACGGTTCTGCTCACCAATGCTTTTCAAGAAAACGTTCAAATGTAGTTTTATATTGTTGGCTGCAGTAATACTCATAATAACAGTAGTAAATATGTTATATTCCCAACCAAATGAAAAATATCATAAATCAATGTCAGAAAAAATGGATTCAAGATGTTAAAAGGTCAGAGTGATGACTGAGTAGTATATTCATAAAATCTTTAAAAGGGCTTCTAATATTGATGTTTTCAATTTATTTTTAGAAAAAAAAAAGAAATAGTAGTTTTTACTTCTAGTAATAAGGTTCTAGAAAATACAGAATTTATGTCTTTGAGAATAGCTAAAAAAATTTTCTTTTCAGCATTGAGATTACTCACTATACTCTGTCCAACGAAAGAAAAACTAGGCGTGTCCAATTAAATTTCCAATTTCAATTTTAGTGATTGTAATTTTACTTAGCAACAATTCAATTTAATTCAGAAATTTAATTAGACACGCCCAGTTTTTCTTTCGTTGAAGAGAGTATAGTTTGTTCTCTTCTTTTTAATTTTTAAACGTTAATTAGGAAAATGAACAAGAATCTAATTTTATCGTGAAGTTATTTAGAGGTGTTAAATTGAGTATATATTATTGAGTATCTTTCTATTATATTAGCCTATTTAAAATCTATGTATATTGCAGCAGTCTTTTTGCCCTGTCCCTCCTTTCCCTGTGTTTTTACTTCGTTTCAGGAGAATAATGCTACAGTTATTTCATAACAGAAGAAACCACAAAAAATTCTTAATATTTTGTGGATAAGCGGTGTTTCTTCTTTTATTATATCGTTTTCCGCAGTTATTCAACGATTTTAATCTACAGTTATTTGTTATTAAAAATGTTTGTTGACGTCAGAAATTAATTTCCGCTTAAAATGTTTATCGTTCATTGGGAAAAGTCAAAAACATCATTGTTGTTACGATAGTCAACAATACGTTAACAGTTGAGCAATAATCATTCCTTCTCCAACCCAACTCGGTATTTGCATTTTTTACCTCACCCGTTATTATCTCCCTTCTCAACAATGGTATCCATCTTTAATATGGTGAACAATGAATTTAAAAAAAAAATAAACTGACTTCAACAATGAAATAAATATGGGATCATCTTGGTGATAAACCTAATTCAGTGCAAAAAGAATTTTCTAAATCGGCTTATAAATGACGGAAATATCGATGAACATACATAAAAAAATACATTCAGACGAACATAGAACCTCTTCCTTCTGAAGTCGGTTAAAAATTTATCATCGTTAGTAAAGGAAGGTGATAGAAAGCAAACAAAGAAATCGTAAAAAAGAAGAATAGTGTTGTTAGTGCTAATAAGCTGGCAGTTTGAAAACGAAAAAGCCAAGCTTATGCAAACTGTAAAAAAACCAAATTGCTTATCAAAAACCAATTTGTAAAAAAAGCTTATTATTTTCCCCGAACATTCAGCACGGAGGAATGAGAAACAATTTCCGCCGTCTCTGGACTATTACGGGAAAAAAAATTATTGTCTAACGAAACAGGGCGACGAGAGCTTGAAATTTGCGCTGATTCGGCCTATCTTCATTCGAATCTGCGTTGGAGCGACGATTGACATTGGAATTCACTCGCCCAAGCAAAATGGTAGACGCCGAGATTTAAAAAAAAACAAGTCTTCCTCGTCGAAAACTAAATTTACCCGAACTGTATTTTCGCCAGAGAGAAAGATAATCAAACCCCATAAGAACCTAAGTTTGAGTGGGATGCCATAAGAACCTAAATTCGTCTTGTGTCTTCATCAGAATAAAGACTTTCGAAGTGAGAAACGTCTGGTCCAACCTAGCCTCGCGTTCTTTAGCGTTCAAAAAACACGAGCGCGACTATGTTAAGCTTGAAAGGAAACAATCTCCCCCTCAGCAAATGAACATTTTCCAAGTTAGTGGTAGTAGTTCGAACTGGAACATTTGTCTTAAAGCCTCTATCGTCGTTGTGTAAAGAAGTAGTATTCTTCAACCTGTTCTGCGAGTGACCATCGTGAAGACGATTTCGACAACCCGTCAGTGTCACCACATCGTAAAGGACCGTGAAACAAACATACTCCTCATGACAAACCTTTAAAAGTAAAAATCAATGTAATTAGACAGAAAAACAAACCAGCAAGGACACGACTTAAAAAAGGATTAATTTTTACAAGTTCTTTTCACAGTAATACGACCATCAACGTCTTAGCTCGGATGTATTACTTTTCAGGATTTTTCGTGGAGCCCTTCAGTATTATGCTTTTAACTTAATAATGAAGACCAAAATCTAAATTTACCCAGAGGTTAATAGCCGTGATAGGTAGTGGATAGAAGTGACAAATTGCTTGAATAAAAATTAAGATTTAATTCGAACCTTAACAAAATCTCAAATATCCAACTGATAATAATCTTTTTACATATTACTTTCAAAAAGAAATAATTGACGATAAATTAGATGACTGTAGCAGAGTCGTTAATCCAGGGATTCTTCTTCGTCGTGGTAGGGCGATTGGCAAAGTGAATCGCAGACCGTTAAACTCGAACATGGCAAACGAACACAGTTTGTCGACAAGGGGACTGCGTAAAAACGGAAAAGGCAATGATTAGTTGAAAGGCAACAGAATCTGGAGACACTCGGCACATTCAGACTAGAGCGCAAATCAAATAAAGTTATTCTGGACAATAATATAAAATGTTATCCTTAAAATTAAGATGAGATAAAAAAAGCAATACCCAATGTGAAGAGATCGAAAGCCATGCGCGGCCCGTTGCATGAGATCTCACTTTGCTGGCACTTGCTTGAAGAATCATCGATCCTCTCGAAGGCCCGGTCGGGCACCCCTTGGAGGTTAGTATTGCTGCTCGGCTGGGGTGGTGTCGTGCCCTTCGATACCTGGGATGGCCTGGGAATGTCCGCTGTTGTATCCGCAATTTCGGTGTTTGTTTTCAAAGTTTTGTCAGGACCTTCCTGGGCTCGGTCCTTGGTTTTTGTAATGAAGTACTACGGCTCCTGACACCGGACTCCCGAATTCCGCTGACATTGAGCTCGCCACCGGTCCTCTTCCTCTCGCTTTCAGAGATGCACTTGTGGATGGCGAACGCTCGTCGTCGGGTTCATCGTTCACGTCAAACTCGGGCTAGTATCGCGCTGTAACTGGTGGGCGATGGCCCTCGATTGTCGGCAATTTTTATCAGGGGAAATTTTAAAGTTCCAATTAAACTAAGTTCTAGGTCTTGCCTTAAATTTTCTTGGTCTTCGCACTAAACAAGAAGATTGCACTAAACAAACAAAAGCAGAAGTTATCAAGGTCATGACGTAGGTACGTATTTAAATTAAAGGGTCATAAACCCCTCACTTCTGTGTAGTATCGGAGTTCTCACCCTGAGAGCTCTGTAAAAGCTTCCTTGACCAGTTTGGCATTACTGCCCACAAACAGTAAGGAACTTACTAGTGAATATTTGGAATCTCCAACTGTTCAAGCTGCTTTCCTGAGCTCATCAAGTATTGTGCATATTCTTTATAATTATTCGTCAAATGTAGATGCTCCAATCAGAATGTCATCCATGTATCTTCGGAAAATTTGTCTGGGTAAGTGGACTAGCACCATCTAAATCAATCGATTAAAGACAAAAGGAGCGTTCACAAGTCCGAATGGCATGCGCAGAAAATGCCATTTGTTTGTTACCGTTGAAAATGCTGTCTTTTCCTTCAAATCATCAGAAAGAGGGATCTGATAATAGCCGCTTGCCATATCAAATATAGTAAACAGCTTACAGTCATGCGTCCCTACGATCAACTCTTCGAGGCGTGGACACGAAAATGTTCCTTCTGCGTAATCTCATTCAGTTGTCTGCGTAATCTTATTCAGTTGTCTGCGTAAGCTCTTTCCTCTCCAGTCTTTCTTTTCGACAACCAAAGGAATATTGCAGGAGCTACTTGATTTTTCAATCAGTCCACAGGTTTCCAGTTCTTTAAGCATAGCTTCCACTTTATCACGCTGGACAGGTGAAAACAGATAACGTCGTTGATTTATCGGAACATCGGAAACAACCTTTATCTGCATCTTAACATCAGGGAAGCATCCGACCTCGGACATTTTGACAGCGAAACAGTGTCGATAGGTTCTTTTTAACTATATAATTTGCTTCCTTTCCTCTTCATTAACGTTCTTCCCTGTTTTAATGTGTTCAGGTTTAACTTCGTTCCACTCTGTGCTGATGTGAACATCGGTTGTTATAAGAAGGCATCTGAACGCTGATTCCGGTTCGATCATTCTGACCCGCCCAACTTGCTCCCATTACGTAACTGCATCTCCATAGAGGTATTATTCGCAACAGCCATTTGGGATTTGCAGTTCTTCATTTCCTTCACCCCATCCATCAAAACTGGCCCCATCTTTGAGCCTTGATATATTTCCACATAATAGTTTCCATCCGTTAATGGTTCATTCTTTACTCTGACAAGTTTGATAGATTATGGTGGAATCGTTTGGTTATCGTCTAATTTAATTGTTGTTAGTATCTCTCTGGTATCTACTATCATCAGATATTTTAGTAGAAAATCTGATGGAATTTCTGGTGGAATATTTTCCTGACCAAAATTCCATTTATTTTCATCTTCTAACTTTTCGAACATCAACTGGCCTCCTTTGACAGTCATTTTGATATCTGTTTGGTCTAGAATCGGCTGGCCAATCCAGACATCTGCATTCATCATCTCATCAACAACCACATCAAAGAATTCATCTTTCACGGTGATCTTCTCCATCTCCACAGTATACTTCGCTCGCCCTTTATAATATTTGCGGTCTTTGAAAAACCCAAATATTTCATATGTATAGTCTGGCTCTTCTATCCCCAGTGAGTTGGCAAGAGCCTCTTTCACAAGGCATACTTCACTTTGTGTATCAATGCCGGCTGTACATTTTATTTTATTCAGCTTAACTTCTAAGCAGATTGGTGGAGTCTTCTTGTGCCACCGACTCATCTTAGCTTAATTTTCTTTAATTTGTGATGTTTAATAAATTTGATATTTTTTCCATCACATATTTTGAAGTTAATAATTTTGGTAAATTGTTGAGGCCAGTTTTGTACCTCAAAATGATACTCTTTATTAGAGATATTGTTGTTGTTGTAAAATCATACCTCAACTTCTAACTGTTTGTTTAAGAATATTATATTTTAAAATATTATTTCCTTTAAAAAGACAGTTTAGAATTTCTTTTAGGATATTTCTTTACAATGCATAACTACTTTTGATTGTTGAATTTTGTTTTCAGTTGTTTTGTCATTTACATATGTGTATTGCTGAGAAGTGCCAGTCTTTAGTTGCCTCATGCTACCGTGTGCCTTCAGATTGTTGCTTCAAAAGTATAAATTTAGCTGCTGAAAAAATTTTCTTCACTACGAATGTTATATTCGTTCATGACTCATCGTAACGAGTGATTTGATATGTTACTTACTATATCTTAACATGGAAAATTTCTGGGGGGGGGGGGTATCATAGTACTACAAATAGAGCGCGTGCCACTGTACCGAATTCGACCATCTTCGAACTCTGCTTTGCCATTTCCCATATCTATCGATTTTTGAAAACAGATTTTTAAAATCTTTCATACTTTCCGAGAAAATCGTGTTACGATTGGACTAAGCCAAGGCATAAAGTACCTTTTGGTACTTAATAACCATTGATGAATGATATAATCAAGTACCGAAAGGCTAAATAAATACTGCTACATAAACCATTGAAGAACTGCGTTGTTTATATATTCCACCCGTAAATTTGTAATTTGTAATTTGCATATACGTAAAATGAACTAGGGCATATGCTACTTAAACAATATCTATTATCCTTATTTACTCGTTATATTAAGTCATGACATGCTATGAGTTGTTCGATATATTACATTTCATATCTTAATATTGAAAGTTCCAACAAAACCATATGGTACCTTACCATTAAGGCACTTGATATTTAAACATTTCCTGCTATCATTATACCATAGCATCATATACACCCATTAGGGCCGTGCTACGAAACCATTTCTCACTATCATTATTTACTCGTTATATTCACTCATGGTACGTTGTTACGGGTTGTTTCATATATTACATGCTATATTTTAGCATTGGAAGTACCAACGGTACCATATGGTACCTTGCATTATCATTAAAGCACCTGTTATTTAACCATTTCCCACTATCATTATTTACTTGTTATATTCACTCATGAGACGTTGTTATGAGTCGTTTGATATATTACATGCCATATTTTAGCATTGAAAGTTCCAACAGTACCATATGGTAACATTTGCTACTATTAGGCACGTGCTAGTAAACCAAATACTATTATATTTATTTACGAGTTTTATTCACTCATTACAAGTTGAAACGAATTGTTTGATATATTACATGTTATATCTTAACATTGAAAGCTCCAGTGCTACCATATTGTGCCATATAGTAACATTAGGGCAAGTGCTACGTAACCGTTTATTACTACATTATTTAGTCGCTATATTCACGCATGACACGTAGTTATGTGTTGCTTGATATATTACATGCCAAATTTTAACATCGAAAGTTCCAATGGTACCATATGGCAACATAGAGTACTATTAGGTCACGTGCTATGTAGCCATTTCCCACTATCATTATTTACTCGTTAGATTCACTCATGGCCAGTTGTTACGAGTTGTTTGATATATTACATGCCATATTTTAGCATTGAAACTTCTAATGGCAACATGGTATCATATAGTACCATTAGGGCACGTGCTACTTAACCATTTTCCACTATCATTATTTACTTGTTTTGTTTACTCATGACACGTCGTTAAGAATGGTTTGATATATTACATGCCATATTTTAGCATTGAAAGTTCCAACGGTACTATATGGTACCTTACGTTACCATCAGGGCACGTGCTATTTAACCATTTCCCACTATCATTTATTACTTGTTATATTCACTCATGAAACGTTGTTACGAGTTGTTTGATATATTACACACCATATCTTAGCATTAAAAGTTCCGTCAGTACCATATGGTTCTATTATTTCCCATACCTATCGATTGGTGAAAACAGATTTTTAAAATCTTTCATACTTTCCGGGAAAATCGAGTTACGGGCAGATGGACGGACGGACAAGGCCAAAGCATAAAGCACCTTTCGGTACTAATTAAACCATTATTGAATGATATAATCAAGTACCGAAAGGCTAAATGAATACTGCTACATAAACCACTGAAGAACTGCGTTGTTTATATACTCCACCGTAAAGTTCTAATTTATAACTTGTGTATCTTTGATCATTTCCCACTATCATTATTTACTCGTCATTTTCACTCATGACACGCAGTTACGAGTTATGTGATATATTACATGTCCAATCTTAGCATTGAAAGTTCTAACTATACAATATTGTATCATATGGTAGCATTAGAAGAAGTGCTACGTAACCAATTCCCACAATCATTATTTCCTCGTTATATTTGCTCATCACAAGTTGTTACAAGTTGTTTGATATATTACATATCATATTTTAGCATTGAAAATTCTAACAGTAAAATATGGTACTTTACGTTACAATTAGAGCAGGTGCTACTAACCCATGTCCCACTATCATTATTTACTCGTTATTTTCACTCATGACACTTTGTTAAAAGATGTTTGATATATTACATGCCATATTTTAGCATTATCAGTTCCAATGGTACCATATGGTTCCACACATTACCATTAGGGCACGTGCTATTTAATTATTTCACACTATTATTATTTACTCGTTATAATCAGTCATGACACATTGTTACGAGTTGTTTGATATATTACATGCCATATTTTAGCATTGAAAGTTCTAACGGTACCATATGGTACTTTACATTACGATTAGAGCACGTGCTACTTAACCATATCCCACCATCATTATTTACTTGTTATATTCACTCATGAGACTTTGTTATAAGCTGTTTGATATATTATAGCCATATTTTAGCATTGAACGTTCCAATGGTATCATATGGTTCTACACGTTACCATTCGAGCACGTGATACTTAACCATTTCGCGATTTCATTATTTTCTTGTTACATACACTCATGAAACGTTGTTACGAGTTGTTTTATATATTACATGCCATATTTTAGCATTGAACGTTCCAATGGTACCATAAGGTTCCACACGTCACGATTACAGCACGTGCGATTTAACCATTTGCCGCTATCATTATTTATTCGTTATATTCACTCATGAAACTTTGTTACGAGTTGTTTGATATATTATATGCCATATTTTAGCATTGAAAGTTCCAACGTTACCATATGGTACCTTACGTTATCATTAGGGCACGTGCTACTTAACCATTTTCCATTATCATTATTAAGTACCGAAAGGTGCTTTATGCTTTGGCCTTGTCCGTCCATCTGTCCGTCCGTCCGTAACTCGATTTTCTCGGAAGGTATGAAAGATTTTAAAAATCTGTTTTCACCAATCAATAGATATGGGAAATGGCACGGACGAGTTCGAAGATGGTCGAAATCTGTACAGTGGCACGCGCTCTAATTGTACGATTGTGAAACCCCCCCAAAATTTTTCCATTTTAGGATATAGTAAGTAACATAACAAACCACTCGTAAAGACGAGCCATGAACGAATATAACGTTACTAAATACTGTTTAGCCAATTGATAAATTTAGTTCGAAAATAGCCGAAATCAGTACAATTGTATTGAGGAAAACGCATAAAAAGCATATAGGTTCGGCTCAGCGCTTGCTCTAAACGTTAATGAGATGGTGCGCGTGCAGGATGCACGAGATTGACGATTATTGAAAGGGCAGAACGGACTCTAAATCAAAAGAATTTTATTATTCGTAGGGAGCTTATTATTTATTTATTACGATAACTTGAAAACGAATTAACTTTTTCACACTCTGTTTTCACCAATCCATTAATATGGGACGGAGCACGAACAAGTACGAACCTGAGATAGCTGGAATAGCTATGTGCTCTAATAGCTCGTGCTCTAATGGTAACATTACAATACCCCCTTAAAAATTCCTCTAACCAAATATGGCATGTAATATATAAAATAAATCGTCACTACGTCTCATGAACGAATATATGAGAGTAACTAGTGATAGCACAAATTGGTGTAACAGCACGTGTACGTGTAAGGATGTATCATTAATGAATATAACGCGTAAATAATGATAGTAGTAATTGGTTTACTAGCACGTGCCTAATAGTACTATATGGTACCGATGGAACTTTCAATGCTAAAATACGGCATGTAATATATCAAACAACTCATAACGATGTGTCATGCGTGAATATAACGACGAAATAATGATAGTGGAAAACGATTACGTAGCACGTGCCCTAACGGTCTATATGATACAATATGGTACCATTGGTATTTCAATGCTAAAATATGGCATGTAATATATCAAACAACTCGTAACATCGTGCCATGAGAGATTATAACAATAATGATAGTGAAAAATGGTTAAGTAGCACATGCCCTAATGGTAATGTGAGGTACCATATGGTACTGTTGGAACTTTCAATGCTAAAACATGGCATGTAATATATCCAACAACTCGTAACAACGTAGCATGAGTGAATATAGCAAGCAAATAATGATAGTGGAAGATGGTAAAGCAGCACGTGCCCTGATGGTAACGTAAGGTACCATATGGTACGATTGGAACTTTCAATGTTAAAATATGACTTGTAACATAGCAAACAACTCATAACGTCGTGTCATGAATGAATATAACGAGTAAATAATGATAGTGGGAAATGGTTGCGTAGCACTTGACTTAATGGTATTAAATGATACCATATTGTACTGTTGGAACTTTCAATGCTAAGATATGGCATGTAATATATCAAACAACTCGTAACAACATGTCATGAGTGAATGTAACGCGTAAATAATTATAGTGGGAGTTGGTTTAGTAGTACGTGCTCTAATGGTAACGTGAGGTACCATATGGTACCAGTCGAAATTTCAATGCTAAAATATGCAATGTAGTATATCAAACAACTCGTAACAACGTGTCATGAGTTAATATAATGACTAAATAATGATAGTGGGAAATGGTTAAGTAGCACGTGCTCTAATGGTACCAATTGATACCATATAATACTGCTGGAACTTTCAATGCTAAGATATGGCATGTAATATATCAAACAACTCGTAACAAAGTGTCATGAGTGAATATAACGAGTAATAATGGTAGTCGGAATTGTTTAGTAGTACATGTTTGAATGGTGGTATATGTTGCCTTTGGCTTAATGGTATATAAAACTAAATACTGTGAGACATAATGCTAAATAGTAGTAGTTAATCGCTTGCATCAATAGTAGATGATTAGTAGATGGTTACACATAACGCTTCAGCAATTAAGGCTCAATTCGTCTAACATTAAGTGGGAATGTCTTACAAATTATAGAACTTTTATTCGTTCAAATATATAATGAATGGATATTAATAAGAGAAAAGGACGAGACACAAAGACCCTGGAATGCAATAAATAGTTAATAAATACAACTGAAAAATAAATAAAATAATAATTAACAAATAACAAAATAATAAATATATAAGTATAATCAAAATAAAACTAAAAAATCAAATAAAGAGCTGACGTTTCGGATAGAGCCTATCCTTTATCAAAGCAAAAAAGGATAATTCTCTAAAAGCAAATAGAATATTAGAGAATTATCCTGAAGTTATGAAATTAGTACTAACGGGGGGGTTTATATATAGTTTGCATGGGGAATAGTAAGGCGTTATTGGCTGACAAACAAGAGAACAAATGAGATTAATTAGACGAACTGTTGGGATAGGACAAGACGGAGGACAAATAGGAAATAATAAGGGGGCGGCGAGAAAAACGTAATAGGATGAAACATATGAAAGTGAAATTATAAAAACGTTTAGGAATGTTAGGGTGCCTAGCAAAAAGATTACGTAAAATTATTCCTGATTATTAGTAGACAAAAAAGGGGGCTGTCATGAAAGAATATTATTGATATTGTTCAAAAGTATCGATTCTATGATTCCCTGACTGTACTCGGTTAAAAAATAAAAATTCCCTGACCATTCCCAGTCGCTAGTCACCCTGTAAAAAAGTCCCACATGTAAGAGCAACGGATCAAAAGTAAAAAAATATATAAAAGGACAATGAAGAACATTGAAAAGAATAAATAAAAGATAAGAAAGAAGAAAAAAAGAAGAAAAGGCCCCATAGGGCTTGCGACAAATTAAGGAATAGCTGAAGTTGGAAGGGGACATGGGAAAGGTAATGAGAGAATGGTGCCTTTGCTAAGGTTAATGCCATTAGGGGTGAGGGAATTAAATTTCCAAATAAGAAAAGACTCGAATTGCTTTCTCTCTTTTTTGCTATGGAAGTTACTACGAAGAATATAAATGCTGATGGCCTGTAAAGAGTGACCAGGGGAATTAAAGTGTTTAGCGACAGGGGTGTCAGCATTGCTAAGAATATCAAACTTATGCCCGGCAAATCTGGAGCGTATGGTATTGCCTGTCTCTCCAACGTACTGTTTCTGGCATACTTTGCAATGTAACAGGTAAATTAAGTTGTGAGAAGTGCAGGTCAGGTTCTGGTTAATCTTGAAAGTAATGGAGGAGGCACTGCTGGAAATGGAGGTAGCAGGGTTAAGAAAATGACAAACACCACAACGCTTTGTATTGCAAGGAGAACATCCCTTAGTGGAAATGCGTGGTTTGGTAATAGCAGCATGGACCAGAATATCTTTAAAATTAATTGTCCGTTTAAAAGAAACTTTTGGTGGTTCTGGTAGAATGGAGTGGAGAAGAGGAGAATTATCAATAATATATTGATATTTCCTTAGGACATTTTTAATACTATTGAGGGTTGGATGATAAGGAAGAACTAATGTGGGTGTTGTCATGGCTGGAGAAGGTTTGGGGTTGTTGTTAGAACGAGAATTGCGATGTTTATAGATAGAGGCGCGTATGACAGATTTGGGGTAGCATGCATGAGTACAACCTTTCAGGCCGATGCGGGCAATGTTATAGTCTGGAGAATGTTTTTCTGGCATGTGTTCGGTCCGTTGATACATGTGATCTGGATGGCACAGAATACCTCCGTATCGTCGCCGATCAAGTCCACCCTATCATGCTGACGGCAACTTCATGCAATGCAATGCGCCTTGCCACAGAGCTCGTATTGTGCAGGAGTGGTTTCAGTAACATGAGGGGGACTTTACTTACTTCGGTGGCCCCCACAATCCCCAGATCTTACTCCAATTGAGCATTTATGGGACAAAGTAGAACGAACCATCAGACGGCTGGATCCACCAGCGTCCAATCTAGCACAATTAGACAGTGCTATTCATCAGGCATGGTGTCAGATTCCTCCCACTACCTTTCAACATCTCGTGGAATCAATGCCATGAAGAATCACCGCAGTATTAAAGCCAGAAGGTCGCCCAACGAGATACTGACATGGTGGTCATAATAATATCCTCACTCAGGGTATATGCAAGTATATAAATAAAGGAAGTGATCAGGCGATATTTAACTTCAGGAATGAAGGCATGAGACATCCCATTAATAAAATACAAAACTATCAAGCAGGGCGTTATGTCAGCAGCAACGAGGCAGCGTGCCGACTCCTCAGTTTTCCATGACACGAGAGACATCCAAATGTTAATCACCTTGTCGTCCACTTGGGAAACGAAGAGCGCATATATTTCAACGAGAGCAACTTCCAAGAAAGAGTTTCATTACCGCCCAAAACAACATTAACTACATTCTTTCAGCTTTGTCAGACCGACTCTTTTGCAAAAACGTTATTTGTCAAAGTACCCCGCTATTACACTTGGAACGCGTCAGGAAAAAAGTGGAAACGCTGTGTTCAAGGTACGCCTGTTGAAAGGTCGCCCAGAGTAAAATCATCAGATGCCCTTGATCGTGTCTACCCCGTCCATGTTATTAATTTTGAATTTTCTGTTTATGTTTGCTGCTGCTCTATTTTCAAGGTTCGACAAGCTTTAGAGTCCTTAAAATTGTCAATAGCCGGGAATGCACAACGTACATAGAGGCATGTAAAGCTCTGCATCTATTGGAGAATGATTATCACTAGGACGAAACCATGCAAGAAGCTGTGCAGTGTCAATCACCAGGCAACATCAGTGACCTTTATGAAACTCTGAAATCATCTGGTGGACTTTCCAATCCCCAAGAATTGTGGGCCAAATACTAAGAGTACATGGCGGAAGATATTTTGCGAAGGCTACACCTGACACACGCGAATATGGTATTCAATAAACTCTTTTATAACGAATCCCTTGGAAAAATTGAAGACAAAGTAATGGTAATGGTGGGTTAAAGATTAAGCGATTTTGGAATGATTAGCCCTCGACGAACAAACGCATATGAATTAGGTTTTGAAATAATACGGGAATTAAACTATGATATCCCAGCTTTGCAGCAGCAAGTGGCTGAATTGGTACCTCACATAATACCAGAAGAAAGACGAGTCTTGACCAAGTGTTACGGCTAGAGTAGCCTGTAGAAATAGAGTAGTGACAACTCATAGTCGGCGCCATGTTGTGTCGAACTAGTAACAGGAATAAGTGATATTTGATTGTTGTTTCCATGCATTTGGGATGATACAATTATATATATTTTCACAAATTCTTGAGTTATCACACCAAATGCATGGAAAAAAACAATTAAATGCCAGTAATTCGTGCCACAAGTTTGACATCACATGGCACCGACTATAAGTTGTCAGTACTATTTTACTACAGGCTACTCTAGTTATGGCAAGTACAATCTAGGTGCCTCTGGAGGAACTGGCAAAACATTTTTGTTAAATTTATTGTTGTCGCAAGTAAGAAAAGATAAACGCAATGCTGTAGCCGTAGCTTCCTCCGGGATAGCCGCCACGTTGCTAAATGGAGGCCGTACGGCACAGTCAGTTCTAAAATTACCAATTAATCTCTCTAACGAAGAATCGCCCACTTGCAATTTTAGTAAAAATATGGGGTATGATGCTGCGGCAATGCAAGCTCTTAGTGTGGGACGAAAGTACTCTGTCGCACAAAAAAGCTATAGAAGCTCTAAATCGAACGGTCCAGGATTTGCACAACCATACAAACATTATGGGAGGAATGATTGTTTTGCTGGCTGGTGACTTTTACCAAACTCTAACAGTTATTCAAAAGGGCACACCTGAAGACGAAATTAAAGCATGTCTTAAGACGTCAACTTTATGGGGAAGCGTAACTAAATTCATGTTAACAACAAATATGAGAGTGTATCTGCACAATGACATTAATGCTGGAAACTTTGCGGACACACTATTACAAATTGGAGATGACCGATTGGAAATTGATGTCAAAGGCGTGTGACACTAACGGGAGATTTTTGCAAATTAGTACAGAGTAATTGAGAATTAATTGCGAGCGTTTACCCAGACTTACAAAATAATATTAATTAGGAGCAATGCCTATGTCAAAGAGCGATTCTTGCACCAATGACATTGGGAACAAAATAAATTCGTATATATTGAATACGATAACAGGGGACATAACAGAGTATTTGTCAGTAAACACAGTCATGGAGACAGAACAGAGCACTTCACACCCTTTAGAGTTCCTGAATTCTATCGAATTATCAGGTGTGCCCTCAGATAAGCTCCAATTGAAATTAGGCATTCCTGTCATGCTCATGCGAAATTTAGATGCTCCTCGATTACGTAATGGGACGAGGCTTCGTGTCACACATCTTGGGCGAAACATACTTGTTGCCATTATATCACAGGCATGGAAAAGGGCGAAATGTAATCATCCCCCGAATCCCTAAACAGATCTTCCGTTTCAGTTCAAAAGGTTGTAGTTTCCCATTAAGCTTAGTTTTGCTATTACAATCAACAAAGCACAAGGGACAACATTAGAGGTAGCGGGGGTGAACTCAGAAAAACCATGCTTCTCTCATGGCCAACTATATGTTGCATGTTCGCGTGTGCCAAAATGTTGACAAAAACATGCAACACTGCTTGCAATAGCATCTTTAAATAGTGCTGTGTTTTGTGTCCAGATCGGTGTGTGCTATGTCACCGACTCCTTGGTTTCCCTTTACATGACAAACATTTTGATTGATACCTTTACCATGTAGTGATACACAACTCATAATTACTTCCAATTTGACCACGTGGGCAAAGCCATGGGTAACAGCTAGTAATTGATAAAGAATAAATAAATAAGAAGTCACTAAGCCTTGGCTTAGGTAAATGTAGCAAACGCAATACACTGCTTAGCAGAATTAGCTTAAATTCAAGCTTACCTACTAGTTTCCTAAATTATTACTGGAAAATATTTATAGAATCAAATTCAAATTCAACTCCTACATGATACATAAGTAAGTGTTAATAAAACACAAGATGAAATGGAAATATTGGAAAACGTCCAAACGGGTTTAATTAACCTACACTGAATACTGTAACTCTTAACAACTACAATTCTAGCAAAGTTTTAAGGAGAACAAGTAACAAGTCCAAGTCCTTATCACTAAGGCCAATGCTCAGAATTCTATAACTAATAATGTTAAGATCACAAATATTTTTCAGAAACACAAGTCGTGGATCAAGTATTCACACATTTCGGTAATAATAGGTAATGTCCGAAATTAACGACCAGTCCAAAGTCTTAATTTATAAATTTAATGTCTTAGCATAGAAATTACTGGGACACAATAATATATTAACAAACGGTAATATCAACAATTACAGAGCACAACAAAGAAAACAATTGATTCCTAATAATCGTTGCCACTAATTTTATTTTACTATAAATCACACTTATCACCATTGCACCAATAATATGACACCACGCTAATTAATTAGCGCACATGAGGGAAACTGCACTTCACACTAGACACTGTATTAATCAAAAATAGCTTAATTAGTGAAAGAAACACTTTAACAAGGTATACCGAAACTCCGTTGGCCAACATGACGCTCGGAAGAACGGGCAAATCATGCACCATATCATTCTGCGCACTTCCTTAGGCTCTCAATCGCTTCACATACGTAAAACCCATTTCCCGCTCGATATATGGCGTTAGTCCGAACGGCCACAAGCCTTACAAGTTGGAGCTTATCTTTAGCTCAGAATATTTCAGTTTTGTAAAGCACTCTCTCGCACAATTAGCCTTAGTCTCTATTAGGAATTGAGCACTTACCAGGTGTGAGATCCGTAGCTTCGAACCTCGGCAAATAAGCATGGCAGTCTTGGAAAGAATGGAGACTCCGCTTTCCGTTCATCTATCGAGACGCACTGCCACCTCAGCGACTTCGTAGTAGAGAGGGCTCCTTTGCTGGGTGAAGCATTCGTTGCCATGCTCGCATTCGAAAGATTGGACGTTGCATCTCCTGTAATGGGCTGCTCGGCGACCTCTTCTCCTATCCCAATCACTAGTAACGTTTTATCCGCGTTGGGGTCTGGTCGTCCACCTCGGAGATCATCCTCTCCATCCATTCACCTCGCCTTCCTCATAGCGACTCTCCTTCTCGTCGCAGTCTTTCTTTCCAAGACGAAACTCTCGCTGCTGCTCCTAGCTGGCTCTCGTGTGTCGCATTTGTTGACGTCTCTGGCTTTGTCGCCCATCTTCCGGTTCCGTTCTGTAGACGAAACAGGTCCGGTAGTGATGGACGACGTCACCGGAATTCGTGGTATTATTCGAATTCCGTGACATGTATATTTACATTCACCAGTTAATAATTTGAACTGGCAAGATGGGGCTAATAATTTAGCTAAAACTGCGACCAGATGAGTGGGTTTACAGGTGGACGGCAACAGTAAACCTCTTAAATTTAGCACAGATATAGCATAGAATAATAAGAAGGCTCCGTGTATTGCAGACAGAGGCCTATCAGATCAAGTTGTGGCAGATCTGAATAAATTCTGGAGCAATTCAAATTCAAATGTTTTAGTAAAGGCTGGGTTTGTGACTTAACTAATCACAGAGAAGACAACCAACGAGAAAGGTTGCCAAACAGTAGAGTGTCAACAAACAAGTCAGTTTGTTTTGTCTTCGGTGTTTATTAGGCAAATAAAGTTAATAGCGTTGGGTATAGAGGCATTAGATAAAAACATTCTAGTATACTTGCTGAAAAAGAAAATAAGCAAATTTTATCAAGCGCTGCCATTTCCTGCTCTAAGTTTATGCAAACCGGCAAAGCTATTAGACATAAACACAAAAGAGCAACAAAAGAAAAGTCAGCTTTTTAAAAATAAAAGTGGCTGCAATGCGATAGCTTCTTCTAAACCAAAATTTTTCAATCAGTGGAGTGTGTATCTTCATCTTTCTCAGAAACGTGAACCTTCCAAATCACATTACTAAGGGATGTAAAGGGAATACATTTAGTAGTAGAAATGGTTCGAATTCTTCTAAGATTTCTACTCCTTGGGTATCAATTTATTCTGACTTTCCTCCAAACAGGATTCAAGAGAAACAGGCGCCTTCCCATGCTAGGCATAATATAAGGAGAAAGCAGTCGTATAAAGCGATGGAAGTATGGTAGCAACATAATGGGCATTGGATTAATTCCAAATATCAGCGACTACTAAAGTGTAATTGTCCAAGGCAGCATCGTCCAAAGTTGATGCATATTAAATGTATTAGTTATAATAATACAAACGTATCTAAGCGCGGTATGTGTTAGTAGATAACTACCCAGAATTGTCGCATATTAATGAGGTGGGCGTGGCTTATTCCAGCCAATCTGCGTCCTCCCTCCCATCTTTTTTGGGGCTTGGTCATTTAATTTGGGCGTTGGCCATTTAATTTGGGTGTTGGCCTTTTAATTTGGGCGTTGGTCA